>JAVXUO010001981.1:0-201567 GCA_033065855.1 Escallonia rubra | reverse complement strand
ATAAGGATCTTGCTTTTCCAGATTTGTATATGGTTACAGCTTATTCTTATATAAGAGGGTACATACGCATATATTTCGTTGAAAGGTGGGTTGGGGGAATAATCTGCATCACCATAAGTTATTCCCTTGCTCTCACTACCATCTTGTATAAGGTGTCTTATAACTCCAAGCTCCTTGTTTCCCTCATGTAATTATTTTCACTGGCTGTCATCATTCTGAGGGTTGACATGTTGCCTGTTGGAAGCATAAATATTTGGAACTCTCATAGTCGAAGGTAGAAGTTCATTAGATGCTGTTGATGGAGTTTTATGATTGTTTTCTCCTTATTCTGAGCAACTCTTAAGATTTTGATGCGTTGAAGTTCTTTAGTTGCTTTATGTGGCCATGAACTTTACCACCAAATTGAAGGAGAGTTCTATAGAGACTGTTGTGAGGCTTGCACATCTCTAGGTTTTAAAATTTTGAGCCATCAAGTGTAGTTAGTCTGCTGATGTAAGGTGGAAATACGGCCAATTTATGATCAATTAAATAAGAACTAAATTTTTTTTCCACATAATACACCGATCGAGAATTAGGTCAGCAAGAAAATCTTGAGATGGTTTATACATATTCGTTGTGGTTCATTGAGCAAATACTTGGTAATATGAGTATAATGTAACTCGTATAGTCGTTGAGCTACTGTGGAGCAACACGTAATTAACTGCTGAATCTTAACTTTCAGCTGAAAAACTAGCAAGATGTAAAAGCTTATGGTAGTAGGCGACATTCGTTTCGGATTACATGAAAGAATCATCTAGTTGAAGGGGACGACTTATTGTCTTATTGGTTGAAGATATTGACATTCGCATGAAGTTTATTGCTTTTTGCCCTGATGGCGTGAAGGTTGAATTTTTGTTTAGAAGCTTTGATTGCTGGATTAATTTTGATGCGTTACTTGTTTGCTCATAGGTTTATAGTTCCTCTTAGCGCCAAGTAGGTCACCACAAGCTTTAAGCAAGAGCTTGTGGAAAATTGCTTAGTATGGGGGCCTTCTTGAATGGTCAAATTTTTTTGGAGATTGCTCCAAAAGCAATATTTCACCATCTTTCTTCTTCAAGCCCATCCAAACTCAGTGGTTCCTGAATGATACTAAAGTGGCTGTTCTATTAATACCTATGTCTGTGTCATACCACTTCTAGTTTGTTTTTGGACCTGTTATCCTGCTGATAAAGCCTTCCATCTATTTTCTTCTAATGCAGGAAAATCATAGTGCTGACTCTCCCAAATCAAATGCTATAGTGAGTTCAAGCCCTAAAATGATGTCCCTATGGAAACGTGCAATAGAGTCGAGCAAAGCATTGTTGCTAGATGAGATTTGCCTTGGTCCTTATGCTCTTTTGAAGAAGGTGGAGGAATTTGAGAGCAGTTCACAGGCCACAGTGCACTCTTATCGAAATGGACAGAGTATAATGAAGATTATCAAGATGGGGATTGTGATGAAGATGAGACCTATGGTAGCGAATATGATTATGAATATGTAATTAGGATGTGAATGTTGGATATGGTATGGTTGAATGACATTAGTTTGATTATATAATGATGAGTTTATATGCTTGTTAAATTGACTTCGTTATTCATTATTCGTGTTGGATTGGAGCAGAAATTACTTAAATACTTCACGTTCACGTCTTAAGCCAATGTTTTTTTTGACAAATTTTAGAATATGCCAGGCAAAAAACTAATTGCTTAAAAGTGTTGTAAATAGGAACGATATTTCAAAGATAATTCTGCAAAAACAAAAAGCGGCACTTAATGCAAGTGTTGCTAATTTCGCATGTCGCCAAATAAAAACTGGCACTTTAATAGAAGCGTCGCTAAATTAGCGACATTTGTTTTAAAAGTGTCGCATATCCATGTTGACTATTGACCCCATAAGAGGCACCTGAAAGTGTCGCATAAAAGTGTCGTAAATCTAACGCCGACATGTTTAAGAAGTGTCGGGAAATTCCTGACGGACGAATTTGCGACACTTGTGAAAAGTGTTGATAAAGTGTCGGGAAACCATTTTGCGACACTTTTACTATTATTAGCGACACTTTTTTAGTGTCGCCTAAACCCTTTTTTTTGTAGTGGAATTTGAGTTATAGTCGAAACTATATATATATATATATGTGTGTGTGTGTGTGTGTGTGTGTGTGTGTGTGATTGAATGATTGAGTGATTAATCGAATGATTGTTTAACGCTCCGAAAATTCCAAAGTGTTACAGTTGGTATCAGAGCATAGGCTTATGATTCTGTAGACGTAGAAGCTTATACTAGGAAACTTATTTAATTTACGGGAATATTAGGGAGAAAACCTAAATAATTTTGATGCCAATGAAAGTGGGTTCGTACTTACGTGGAGGTGCCACAAAGGCTGCAATTCGTGTCAGCTTCCAAGTATGCAAAGTGAGAGACAGCAAGGACGGAGTAAGGGCTGAGAGCAAGGCTTCCCAGACAGGCCGTGAGGAATGGCAGTGCTGCGAAGGCAAGGCTAAGACGAACAGGGCCGGCAGTCGATGGTCCAAGTCAGGGTCCGAGTCGAGGTCCAATGTTACGATCTTAAGCTATGTCCAATTTTATGTTTCTCTCTCTAGAATCCAAGAGCTCTCCAAATCTAGAGTGAGAAAGTGATTTTTGTGAGAATGAAGAAGAAGTCCTTTTTTGAGTTGTAAAGTTCACTATTTATAGAAAACAATGTGCTTATGTCATAAAGTGCCACATGTCGTCCCCCGGGAGTGACACGTCACCAGGGGGTCCCAAAATACCGGTTCTCCGTTGGACTGCCGGTTCCCAAATTCGCGTTGCCTGCCTCGCACAGCGTCGCTCTGCCTGTCTGAGAAGACTGACCATACCATGACGGCATGGTCAGAGTAAACCCGTTGCCCCAGCCACCAATCCAAGCCCTTACTGAATCCCATGAGGTGCGTCAAGAGACGCGTAGATAACCTGACAGTGGTGAGGGTTACCCCTGTAGCCAACTGCCAGGCGGACTAGGCGCGATGCCCTCCAAGGACCTGCTCCCGTCCCGGAGGGACCCGGGGGTCATTGCCCTGGTGGTGTCGAAGATCGATAGTAACATGAGCGGACATGGTCGCAGCTCAGTGCTCCGAGTCTTTGGCGAGGGGTCCTTATGTCGGAGCCCCCTGTGACTGTGACGGCGATGGCTATGAGGTTGTGAGCCCATCCCGGTACGAGGGTCGAAGCCCCCTTGTGATTGAGACGGCGATGGCTATAAGGTTATGAGCCCATCCCGGTACGAGGCCGAAGCCCCCTTGTGATTGAGACGGCGATGGCTATGAGGTTGTGAGCCCATCCCGGTACGAGGGTCGAAGCCCCCTTGTGATTGAGACGGCGATGGCTATAAGGTTGTGAGCCCATCCCGGTACGAGGCCGAAGCCCCCTTGTGATTGAGACGGCGATGGCTATAAGGTTGTGAGCCCATCCCGGTACGAGGCCGAAGCCCCCTTGTGATTGAGACGGCGATGGCTATAAGGTTGTGAGCCCATCCCGGTACGAGGCCGAAGCCCCCTTGTGATTGAGACGGCGATGGCTATAAGGTTGTGAGCCCATCCCGGTACGAGGCCGAAGCCCCCTTTTGATTGAGACGGCGATGGCTATAACGTTGTGAGCCAATCCCGGTACGAGGCCGAAGCCCCCATTTTGATTGAGATGGCGATGGCTATAAGGTTGTGAGCCCATCCCGGTAGTATGCAACATGATTGTGGCGCATGAGCGCGGTGCCTATAGCACGAGACAATACCTGGTGCCTGGGCATGTGTTGTGAAAGTGGTGCGGCGACGAACGTCGCGGAGCAATATTTGGTGCCGGGGCACGTATGATGAGATTGGCGCATGGGCGCGGCGACGAACGTCGCGGAGCAATACTTGGTGTCGGGGCATGTATCATGAGAATGCACGTAGGCGCGGCGACGATCGTCGCGGAGACAATACTTGGTGCCGGGCACGTATCATGAGAATGCACGCAGGCGCGGCGACGTATGTCGCGGAGCAATAGTTGGTGCGGTGGGCACGTATCATGACGATGGCGCAAGGGCGCGGCGACGAACGTCGCGGAGCAACAGTTGGTGCCGGGGGCACGTATCATGACGATGGCGCAAGGGCGCGGCGACGAACGTCGCGGAGCAACAGTTGGTGCCGGGGGCACGTATCATGACGATGGCGCAAGGGCGCGGCGACGAACGTCGCGGAGCAACAGTTGGTGCCGGGGGAACGTATCATGACGATGGCGCTCGGGCGCGCATCGGGTGTCCCGAAGACGAGATGTGAGCTGAGTGTGCCTGTCATAACAAGATAATGAATGCAACATATAGTAATGACAAAGTTGGTAGTTATGGTATGCGGTCGTCGGCGACGGGTTTTTCGGTGGTAGCGTGCGACTTTGGGTGACGGGCATCGCGAGAGCGGTGCGCGGTCACGGACGACGGACGTCTCGAGGTTGATGCACGACGGACGTCGTGAGGTTGATGCACGACGAACGTCGCGAGGTTGATGTATGAACGTCTGTGATCATCGCGGAGGTGCAAAGACTCGAGAAAACAAGTGCGCGCGGGAGGGGAGACCATTGGCCAAAATGGGGGGAAGGCCAAGGCTAACCCCTCGTGGAGGCCGAGGCCGACCCCCTAGGCATGGGGAAGGCCGAGGCCGACCCCCTGGGGTTGGCCAAGGCCAAATGGCCAACTCCCATGAAGGAGCCCAAGGCCACTCCCCCCTCTTGGTAAACTTCGGGCGCGCCGACGGTAGGTGGTTTGATGAGCAAAGACAAATCCGAAAGTTGCATTATGACAAGCGTGTCGACGTGAATCGTACCTACATGACGAACGAGCTGTCAAAGTTACGTGCAAAGCGTACGAAGTGAAAAAGTGCCAAAAGGGGTTTGCGCAGAGGGGTGAACCACCGGGGGAAAATGGCCGAGGCCAAGCCCTCCAGGAGGCCGAGGCCGACCCCCATGGCTTGGGGAAGGCTGAGGCCGACCCCCTGGGGTTGGCCAAGGTCATTTGGCCATCTTCTATTTTTCGGAGCCCAAGGCCACTTCTCCTTTTGCGAACTTCGGGTGCGCCGTCGGTAGGTGTTTTGATAAGCAATGACGAATCCGGAAGTTGTGTTATGACGAGCACGTTTCCAAGAATCATACCCACGTAGCGATCAAGGTTTCAAGGTTACGTACAAAGCGTATGAGGGGAAAGAAGTACAAAAAAAGGGTATGCGAGAAAGGGGTGAAGCACCGGGGGAAAGTGGCCAAGGCCAAGCCCCCCAGGAGGCCGAGGCCGACCCCTATGGCCTGGGGAAGGCCGAGACCGACCCCTATGGCCTGGGGAAGGCCGAGGCCGACCCCCTGGGGTTGGCCAAGGCCATTTTCCCCCTTGACCCCGTTTCTCCAAATGCACCGTCGGCCGATATTTTTGATGAAAAGGTGTTCGGATGGTCTCGGCGTGACGATCGCGCTAGCGTTAGTGACGTCGACGTGAAATAAAATGACTAAGTCACGCACGAAGCGCGCGAAACGAGAAAAACACGTGTCTTGGGCGCGCGGGCGCTGACAGGTTTGATGCGTTGGAAAATTGACCGTTGACAATGTCGACGTGTTCGCGTGAAATAGGACTCCTATTGGGCCCTTGGGTATGACCAGAATAGGTTGGGAACATAAGCCCCCTGCGTGTGGTGTGCGCGGAGGGGCAACCCGAGCGGGCACCGCACGCATAAACACTTAGCAAGATTTTGATGTTGTTTGGCCGACGAGTTGTTGACGTCGTCAATGCATGATGATGAAGAGTAGGTGGCTCGAGCCACCTCGTGTACCACCTACGAAAGCTTGGAATGATTGGGGGTTGAGACAAAGGCACGATGATAGGGCGCAGAGGCGCGAGCATGTAAACGGCACCCGGGCGACGGACGACGAATGTCGCGGAGACGTCAACCGGGCAATGGGCGACAAGCGTCGCGAAGATGGCGCACGGGCGCTGGCGACGGAGGTCACGGGGACGGCGCCCGGGCGACTGATGACGAATGTCGAATAATGAGTTGGAGTAGGTGGTTCGAGCTACCTCGCGTACCACCTACCAAGGATGTTGATGTTGGAGGACATCATCACATGGGACGTGATCAAATTTGCAAAAAAAATCTAAGTGTATGAAATGTGTAGGGGCGCGATGTGGGCGCGATCGGGAGTCGCGATGCCGGGGCAGTCCACAACGGGCGCATGTGCGCGAGCAATGCACGTTGGTCTATGTTGCAATTTTTTTTTTGAAGTTGCCGGCCTTGGATGTCGGTGTTCGGTCGTTGGGTGAATGTGGGCAAGCCGAAGTATGTATGGGTTGTCGGCCGAGAGGTCCGCCGTGGTGAGAAAGGTGAGAGGGGGGTGGTTGTGGTGTGTATGAAGTAAAGACAATAGGTAGTGATGGGAGAGGGAAGAGTAGAAGAAAAACTAAGTATGGATTTTGGGGGTGTATGAGGGGAGAGTAATGTAAGGAAGATAGAATGATGTTTAACTTTGGGAGTTAAGAAATAAAGGAAAAAAATACAAGTGTTGATTTGGGGAGGAAATGAAGGAAGTGAGGAGGAAGGGAATTAATGGGGAAATGATAAGAGATAGAAGGAGGGGGGGTCGGCCTTGGTCAAGGCATGGGGGTTGGCCTTGGTGAGGGGAGTGTAAGGGAAGTGTGGTGTTGTAAGAGAAAATGGAAGAGGGAGGGAGTGGCCTTGGATGTTGGGATATGAGGGAGTTGTGATCGGAGGGAAGAAGTGATGAGAAATTTAATGAGGAAGAGTGGAATGGGTAAAGAAAGAGAGAGTGGCCGTGAGGGATGAGGGGGAGTGAGTGGTGATTGGTTAAGGTGAAAGAAAGAGGGAGAGAGATTGAGGTGAAAGATGGGGAAATTATATGTGGGTCTTTCATGAGAGAGAGAGAGAGAGAGAGAGAGAGAGAGAGAGAGAGAGAGAGAGAGGATAATGAGAGTGATTGGAGAGAGGAGTGAGAAGGGTGAGTGAATGAAGAGGTGAGAGGGGGTCGGCCTTGGTGAGGGGTTGGGGAGGCCGAGGCCGAAGGTGTTGGTGTGGGAAAATGGGGGAGGGATTGTAGGGGGGAAATGATGAGAGTGAAGTAAGGTGAAATGGTGGGATTAATGTGAGTGGGAGATAGGGTGTAATGATGAGTGAAAAGGAAGAGAAGTAAGGGGGATGGTGGGAGAACCCACGTGAGGGTGAAAAAGAAGAGTGTGTTGGGTGGGTTAATGAGTATAAGAGAGAGAAAGTGTGTAAGAGAGTGTAAGAAAGAGAGAGAGAGAGAGAGAGGCATTTAATGTTGAGAGAGAGAGTGTAAAGTGGGGAAATTGGGGGATGTTGTCTCGGGTAGAGAGAGAAGAGTAGGAAGTGTGTGAAATGGGTGATGTGAAGGAAGAAAGAGAAAAAGTAAAAAGTGATGGGAGGGAGAGAAAAAGGAAGAGAGAGAAAGGGATAGAGGGAATTAAAATTGGGAAGAGAGAGTGGGGAAGACCCACATGGAGGGGTGGGATGGAGGCTGCCCGAATTTGGGGCTGCCCAGGCGCCTGGGTGGTGGGTGGGTGGGGGGGGTGAGGGGGGGGGGTGGGGTGGGGGGGGGGGCAAAAAAAAAAAAAAATTTTTTTTTTTTTGTTGGCCTTCATAAGGAGAGGGAACCCCCAATGACTTTTTTTTCATAATGCACAAGAAGAGAATGAGAGAAGTGGGATGGTTGAAGTATGAAATTTTGTTCCATAAAATGGAGAAAGAAGTGATGTGTGAAGTGGGGAAAGGGTGATGGGGTGTTGGATGGTGATGGAGGAGAGGAAAATGAAGGTATAGAGAGAGTGATGAGAGCATGAATGTGGGGAGTAGTGGGAAGATGAAAAGCTTGAAAAAAATTTCTAAGTGTTGAATTTTTTTTTGAGTTCGGGCAAGGATGCTAAGGGGAGGCCGTTAAGGGTGGTGACCCAGCCGTGAAAAACGAATTTTGTTTTTTCTAAGTGTTGGGCTCAGACAAGGATGCCGAGGGAGACCGCTGAGGATGATCATCGATGATCGGTTGCGGAAAAAATGAAAATTTTTCTAAGTGTTGTGCTGGGACAAGGATGCCGAGGAAGACCACTGAGGATGATCATCGATGACCGGTTGCGAAAAGAATGAAATTTTTTCTAAGTGTCAAGAAAAGTGAATGCAGGATGATATTGCGACCGTAGCAGCGCGGCTCGAGCCACCCCGCGCACCACGTACCAAGTCATTGCAATGTGAGGCCGAAGGGATTGGGAAGGGGTGAAGCCCCCAAGGGAGTGGGTGATGGCATGAAGGGTGATATCAAGAGACTTGTGCAAGAGCAATATAACTTGAAAATTTTCTAAGTCTGGAAAATGGAACTTCATTGATAACGAAGGATAGGCAGCATGCCTTGATACATGGGTATGACGTACATGGAAACTTGCAAAATGAACGAAAAAATTACAAGTGTGGAAAATGCACTAAGGCATGCCAAGGCTTGGTCGGGTAGGTCATATGTCCCGTACTTAGAGTTTGAGCTCTCCGGACGCAATCTTGTCGGCGAAGACAAACTTGAGGCCCCTGCACCACTTGAGGCCATGACCGACCTTCCGATGATAGGGGCAGTAGTTGTGACGGGCTAAGTCTTCCGGGGTAGGTTCATTGTCGACATTGGGCAGGGTTATGGCATTGTCGTCGATCCATGTCTCGAGGAGATTTCTAACAGTCTTCAAGTCACACGGGTATTCCGGGGCAGGCATTGGTTGCCCTCTCTTGTCAGGGCGCTCGTCCCTTCCTTGGGACTGACGCTTACGGTTGTTGTCGTCGTTACTAGCTGCTTCCATCGTCGCGGCCACGTCAATATGAGGTTGGGGCTTTGGGGTCTTTGACGGACCGACCGAGTCATAGGTGCGTCGTGCAGCTTCCTTGAGATGTCTCCAAGACCGAAGCTGGAGGTTTTCAAGGTAGACCCTGTAGGTGTCCTTCATGTTCTTGATGCAAATGGGTACAAGGGTTTCATCTTTGCTGAAGTCAGTGCACTCCAAGCACTTGTGATGAAATCGCGTAACATAGGTGTTGAGGTCTTCCCCGGGATTCTGGTAGATCCCGGCAATGTCAACGATGGTCACACGTTCCGTCTCATAGTGAAACTTGTCAAGGAAGAGCTGGACCATGTTGGACCATGAGTGGATAGTACTGTCAGGAATCTGATGATACCAAGAGTAGGCGAGGCCAGTCAGGGACTTGTGAAATTCCCGAAGCTTCAAAGTGTCGTCTTCCCCGTAGTGCTCGAGGGAGCCAGCAAAATGGGTGAGATGCTCGCGGGCGTTGCCTTCTTTGCCGTTGAACAAGGTGAAGTATGGTTGCTTGTACTTGACAGGGTATGGCTTAGTAGCGAGGCTGCCAAAGTAGGGAGCATGACCTGACAGCTTAGAGGGGGAGTGGGGTAAGGATGAATGCTTGAGACGGTGAAGGAGGGCATCTAAGTCATGCTTGGTGACGTACGACGCATGTGAGGGCTTGTGCCCTGTCGTGATGATCCGAGCACCAGAGCCCCCAGACGGTACAACCTGAGGCATTGAGGGGATGACGATGGTAGAGAGGGGTTGGTGGTGGTGAGCAACTTGTTGGGGCATGGTTTGCACATGGGTAGTGTCAGCTGCTGGAGGCCGGTCGTCAGGAAAGGTCGACTGGAGTAAGCCGGGGGAATGACTTGTGTTTAGGTTTCGACTAGTTATGTTCGGGTTAGGCTCCATCTTAATTGATTCGTGAGTCTCCGAAGTGCTTCGAGCAAGGGCAAGGCGTGGCGCCGGGGGCTGAGGTGCCGCGAGTCCTACTGTCGAGGGCCCGGAGGACCAAGGCAGCGGTGGTCGCGACACTGGGACCTGAGCAGTATCCAAAACTAGCCCAGGCCCTGAAGGTTGGATATGAGCAGGAGGGGCCAAACCTGGAGCTTGGGATGACACGGGGTGAGTAATGGGCACAGGGTGCAGAGCTCTAAGGCTTCGGGAAGTCGGTGATTGTGAAGTCAAGACTTGGATTGATTTTTGCATTTCTAAGATGGTTGTCATAAGAGTGGCTATAGTGGGCGATTGGATGGCCGCATTGACTGCAACTTGTATGTCAGGTGCGGTAGTTTGTGGCTGGTCTTGGAGACGCATAGCACTAGTCCCTTCTTGTTCGCCGAGGTGATCCTCTTCTTGTAAGGTGTGGGTGAGGCCTTGGCTGGTAGCCCTCGTAACTCCTCGTTGTATAGGCATGGAGACTGAGTGCGGAAGATAGACAGACTGCAGTACGATGCTCACCTCCCCAGCGGAGTCGCCAAAATGATGCCAATGAAAGTGGGTTCGTACTTACGTGGAGGTGCCACAAAGGCTGCAATCCGTGTCAGCTTCCAAGTATGCAAAGTGAGAGACAGCAAGGACGGAGTAAGGGCTGAGAGCAAGGCTTCCCAGACAGGCCGTGAGGAATGGCAGTGCTGCGAAGGCAAGGCTAAGACGAACAGGGCCGGCAGTCGATGGTCCAAGTCAGGGTCCGAGTCGAGGTCCAATGTTACGATCTTAAGCTATGTCCAATTTTATGTTTCTCTCTCTAGAATTCAAGAGCTCTCCAAATCTAGAGTGAGAAAGTGATTTTTGTGAGAATGAAGAAGAAGTCCTTTTTTGAGTTGTAAAGTTCACTATTTATAGAAAACAATGTGCTTATGTCATAAAGTGCCACATGTCGTCCCCCGGGAGTGACACGTCACCAGGGGGTCCCAAAATACCGGTTCTCCGTTGGACTGCCGGTTCCCAAATTCGCGTTGCCTGCCTCGCACAGCGTCGCTCTGCCTGTCTGAGAAGACTGACCATACCATGACGGCATGGTCAGAGTAAACCCGTTGCCCCAGCCACCAATCCAAGCCCTTACTGAATCCCATGAGGTGCGTCAAGAGACGCGCAGATAACCTGACAGTGGTGAGGGTTACCCCTGTAGCCAACTGCCAGGCGGACTAGGCGCGATGCCCTCCAAGGACCTGCTCCCGTCCCGGAGTGACCCGGGGGTCATTGCCCTGGTGGTGTTGAAGATCGATAGTAACATGAGCGGACATGGTCGCAGCTCAGTGCTCCGAGTCTTTGGCGAGGGGTCCTTATGTCGGAGCCCCCTGTGACTGTGACGGCGATGGCTATGAGGTTGTGAGCCCATCCCGGTACGAGGGTCGAAGCCCCCTTGTGATTGAGACGGCGATGGCTATAAGGTTGTGAGCCCATCCCGGTACGAGGCCGAAGCCCCCTTGTGATTGAGACGGCGATGGCTATGAGGTTGTGAGCCCATCCCGGTACGAGGGTCGAAGCCCCCTTGTGATTGAGACGGCGATGGCTATAAGGTTGTGAGCCCATCCCGGTACGAGGCCGAAGCCCCCTTGTGATTGAGACGGCGATGGCTAGAAGGTTGTGAGCCCATCCCGGTACGAGGCCGAAGCCCCCTTGTGATTGAGACGGCGATGGCTATAAGGTTGTGAGCCCATCCCGGTACGAGGCCGAAGCCCCCTTGTGATTGAGACGGCGATGGCTATAAGGTTGTGAGCCCATCCCGGTACGAGGCCGAAGCCCCCCTTTTGATTGAGACGGCGATGGCTATAACGTTGTGAGCCAATCCCGGTACGAGGCCGAAGCCCCCATTTTGATTGAGATGGCGATGGCTATAAGGTTGTGAGCCCATCCCGGTAATATGCAACATGATTGTGGCGCATGAGCGCGGTGCCTATAGCACGAGACAATACCTGGTGCCTGGTGCACGTGTTGTGAAAGTGGTGCGGCGACGAACGTCGCGGAGCAATATTTGGTGCCGGGGCACGTATGATGAGATTGGCGCATGGGCGCGGCGACGAACGTCGCGGAACAATACTTGGTGTCGGGGCATGTATCATGAGAATGCACGTAGGCGCGGCGACGATCGTCGCGGAGACAATACTTGGTGCCGGGCACGTATCATGAGAATGCACGCAGGCGCGGCGACGAATGTCGCGGAGCAATAGTTGGTGCGGTGGGCACGTATCATGACGATGGCGCAAGGGCGCGGCGACGAACGTCGCGGAGCAACAGTTGGTGCCGGGGGCACGTATCATGACGATGGCGCAAGGGCGCGGCGACGAACGTCGCGGAGCAACAGTTGGTGCCGGGGGCACGTATCATGACGATGGCGCAAGGGCGCGGCGACGAACGTCGCGGAGCAACAGTTGGTGCCGGGGGCACGTATCATGACGATGGCGCTCGGGCGCGCATCGGGTGTCCCGAAGACGAGATGTGAGCTGAGTGTGCCTGTCATAACAAGATAATGAATGCAACATATAGTAATGACAAAGTTGGTAGTTATGGTATGCGGTCGTCGGCGACGGGTTTTTCGGTGGTAGCGTGCGACTTTGGGTGACGGGCATCGCGAGAGTGGTGCACGGTCACGGACGACGGACGTCTCGAGGTTGATGCATGACGGACGTCGTGAGGTTGATGCACGACGAACGTCGCGAGGTTGATGTACGAACGTCTGTGATCATCGCGGAGGTGCAAAGACTCGAGAAAACAAGTGTGCGCGGGAGGGGAGACTATTGGCCAAAATGGGGGGAAGGCCAAGGCTAACCCCTCGTGGAGGCCGAGGCCGACCCCCTAGGCATGGGGAAGGCCGAGGCCGACCCCCTGGGGTTGGCCAAGGCCAAATGGCCAACTCCCATGAAGGAGCCCAAGGCCACTCCCCCCTCTTGGTAAACTTCGGGCGCGCCGACGGTAGGGGGTTTGATGAGCAAAGACAAATCCAAAAGTTGCATTATGACAAGCGTGTCGACGTGAATCGTACCTACATGACGAACGAGCTGTCAAAGTTACGTGCAAAGCGTACGAAGTGAAAAAGTGCGAAAAGGGGTTTGCGCAGAGGGGTGAACCACCGGGGGAAAATGGCCGAGGCCAAGCCCTCCAGGAGGCCGAGGCCGACCCCCATGGCTTGGGGAAGGCCGAGGCCGACCCCCTGGGGTTGGCCAAGGTCATTTGGCCATCTTCTATTTTTCGGAGCCCAAGGCCACTTCTCCTTTTGCGAACTTCGGGTGCGCCGTCGGTAGGTGTTTTGATAAGCAATGACGAATCCGGAAGTTGTGTTATGACGAGCACGTTTCCAAGAATCATACCCACGTAGCGATCAAGGTGTCAAGGTTACGTACAAAGCGTACGAGGGGAAAGAAGTATGAAAAAAGGGTATGCGGGAAAGGGGTGAACCACCGGGGGAAAGTGGCCAAGGCCAAGCCCCCCAGGAGGCCGAGGCCAACCCCTATGGCCTGGGGAAGGCCGAGACCGACCCCTATGGCCTGGGGAAGGCCGAGGCCGACCCCCTGGGGTTGGCCAAGGCCATTTTCCCCCTTGTCCCCGTTTCTCCAAATGCGCCGTCGGCCGATATTTTTGATGAAAAGGTGTTCGGATGGTCTCGGCGTGACGATCGCGCTAGCGTTAGTGACGTCGACGTGAAATAAAATGACTATTTCACGCACGAAGTGCGCGAAACGAGAAAAACACGTGTCTTGGGCGCGCGGGCGCTGACAGGTTTGATGCGTTGGAAAATTGACCGTTGACAATGTCGACGTGTTCGCGTGAAATAGGACTCCTATTGGGCCCTTGGGTATGACCAGAATAGGTTGGGAACAAATTTTTAATTGCATGATAGGATAGCTTAGATGTATGAATTCGTGTCGACAGAGGTACATTGATGTCGTTTGCATATATTATTGTAGGATATGGCAGGAGTACCTAAAGATGCACAACTTGGTATGTGAGGATAGATAGAAGGTGACGAGTTCGAGGAAGACAATTAGGGAGGAGAAAGGAAGAGAGAGTATATATAATTGAAAACAAATAAATAAATATAGACATATGTCTTTTGTAATCAGTAGAAGTGAATAATTCTCCTTAATGTTAAAGTCTGTTATTTATGATTGATGAATTTTAAATTGCATTATTCCTCTAAAATATAATTGTACAACTCTAATAGTAGTTTATTTTGTAGCACGACACGCACTCGTAGAGGTGGCACCAGGGGCCAAGGAGGCCGTAGCGGAGGCTGAGGAGGCCGTACTGGAGAACAAGAAGTCCCTGTTACAGATGTACCCAATGTAGAGCAGGAACAACAAAACTAGGAACCCATGGTTGCAACTTTAAATACTATGAATCAAATTCTGGCATTCATGGCCAAGAATTTGGTTAATCAGTAGCAGGGTATACAAAAACCTAAACAGCCGCAACCACAACCTCCGGAAGGGAGTACCCTGAGCGAATTCAACAAGCAGAATGCGACGAATTTCAAAGGGTCAGTGGACTCTACAAAGGCTGAGAGTTGGATTGCAGAGTTAGAAAAGATCTTCCGGGCCTTTAAATGCATGGATAAATAGAGGGTTCAGTTTGTAGTGTACAAGTTGAGGGGAGAGACCAATGGTGGAAGATGGCGGAGGCCAGCAAGACCGCTTTGCAACGAGCAGAGATGACTTGGGAGCTGTTCAAGGAACTATTCAATAGCCGGTACTTCTCCGTGAGTTACCATGAGCAGATGTAGAGAGAGTTCACCAATATAACTTAGGCCAACCGGGAAACGGTGGATGAGTACGAGATGAGATTCTCGTAACTGGAAAATTTACAGAGAGGATGCTACCAATTGAGGCCGACAGATGCGGTAAATTTGAGAGGGGACTCAGGCCTGGTTTGGGGGATGGAGTAATTTTTGCTTAGTTATCGAGCTACGTGGAGTGCGTAGATTTGGTACGTGCATTGGAACAATCCAGATCTAATAACAAGAAGAGGTTTGAGCAATGAAAATGTGGCTAAAAGAGGGACAGACTGGAGGTTAAAGCCTTTGAGGCTGACAAGCATCAACAACTTTCTTTTGCACCGCATCAAGGTGCTCACAGTGCTTAGCTTTAGGATAATTTTTAACTGAAAAGAAAAACTTCAACTATCAGACAGTTGACTTTCAACAGATGGGACAAATTAGGGGTTTAGACCTACTTCATATCAGGGATCTAGACCTAGAAATTAGAAATGCGCAGAGTGCAGAAGCTAGATCGACGTAGAGTGTTGGGTCCAGACCGCCACATGGCCTAGGGCATCAATTTACACAAAGTGCGGGTCAGAGTACCAGATTAATTCTTCAAGCCGCTCCTTGTACTATGTGCGGGAAGAGCCATGGTGATAGACCATGCTATAAACTTATTTGGGGTTTTTACAAGTGTGGCAGTGTGGAACATCAGATTTGAAACTCTCCATCTGCTAGAGAGAATTAGCCTGCTTTCTGCCTCGCATCTACAGTTAGTGCAGTAGTGACTAGCACTCCTCGTCCGATAGGAAGTCAATTCTAGCAAGGATAGAATCACAAGGGCCAGAGTCAACAAGCTCAGACTCAGCAAGGGCAGAGGTCCAAGACCTCAGCTAGAATTTTTGAATGTCGGCTCAGGATGCTAAGGTATCCAATGATGTGGTATTAAGTACACTTCCAGTTGACTCCCTTGATGCCCATATATTATTTGATTCTGGAGCATCATACTCATTTGTATCGCTTGGCTTTGCACATCGACTGAAAGTGAAAACCTATACTTTATAGTCTGATATCGTAATAGGCACTCCGATGGGTGAATCAATAGTAGTTTTTTTGTCCTCTGTGATTGTAATATTCGAGTTGAGGATATAGACATTCCTGTAGATCTTATCCCAATATACATACGGGATTTTGATATCATCTTGGACATGGATTGGTTGTCTTCCAACCATGCATTTGTTGATTGTCATGGGAAGTTGGTTAGATTTGCTAGTTCGGGGCAGTCTAAGTTTGTGTATCGTGGGTCTAAACCGAGTAGATTGATGAAGTTATTTCTGTCGTCTAAGCATGGTGATTGCTTCGTCAGGGTTGTAAGGGATATATTGCTCACAACAGTGACACTCGTCAGGACGGCCTTGCGTTGTCATCCATCCCTGTAGTATATCAGTATATGAATGTTTTTCCTAAGGAGTTGCTAGGAGGGCCTATTAACCATGAGATTGATTTCATGATCGATCTTATTCCTGGTGCGGAGCCCATTTCTAAAACTTTGCATCATATGGCTCCAGCTGAGATGAATGAGCTGAAGGAGCAATTGTAAGAGTTGCTCGATCGGGGATTCATACGCCCCTAGTATATCTCTGAGGGGGTGCCCCAGTCCTCTTCGTGAAAAAGAAGGATGGCACAATGAGACTCTGTATAGATTACAGAGAACTGAACAAGATCACAATTTGTAATAAGTACACATTGCCCCAACATTGAAGACTTGTTTGATCAGCTTCAGGTTGCTTGTTGGTTTTCAAAGATAGGTCTGAAATCTGGGTATCATCAGTTGAAGTGAGAGATGAGGATATACCGAAGACAGTGCTCCATACACGCTATGGGCATTACGAGTTTCTTGTGACGAATACCCCAATAGCGTTCATGGATTTAATGAACAGGGTGTTCAAGGATTATCTGGATCAATTGGTCGTCGTATTCACCAATGATATCTTGGCATACTCTAAGTTTCAGGAGGAACATAGGGAGCACTGAAGGCTGGTATTACAGCGGTTGAAAGATCAGAAGTTGTATGTGAAGCTCTCAAAGTGTGAGTTTTGGCTTCAGCAGATGGTGTTCCTTGGCATATGTTGTGTCTAGGGATAGGATTTCTATGGATCCAGCAAAGATTAAGACATTGACTGAATGGAAAAGGCCTAGTACAGTGAAAGAGGTTCGTAATTTTTTGGGTCTAGCTGGTTACTACAGACGGTTCATGGAAGGATTCTTTAAGATTGTGGGACCATTGACCCATTTGACACGCAAGAATATGTGGTTCGTCTGGACTGACGATTGTGAGTCAAGTTTTCAGGAGCTTAAATAGAGATTAGTAACGGCATCAGTTTTGACGTTGCCGTCAGGGATCAGGAGGGTATTTAATTTATAGCTATGCCTCTACGAGAGGGTTGGTTTGTGTTTTAATGCAACATGGAAAGGTCATTGCTTACACCTCGAGACAACTGAATACTCATGAGCAGAATTACTCGACTCATGTCTTGGAATTGGCAGCAATCGTATTTACTCTAAAGCTCTGGAGACATTATTTGTATGGTGAGATTTGTGAGATATACACTACAAGAAAAGAAGGATTTAACGACGGACTTTTAGCGACGGAATTTATTCCATCGCTAAAAGCCATTTCAGCGACGGAATAAACCGTCGATGAAAATCTATCGGTAAAAATATTTAACGACGGAACACTCCGTCGTTAAATATTTTTACCGACGGATTTTGCATCAACGGTTTATTCCGTCGCTAAAAGTACCGTCGATAAATAGTTTATAGGTTTTTTTATTTTCGATGATTTTCAAAAACATAGAGGCGATGGAATAATGCCGTCGGTAAAAATACCCGTCGGTGAAAGCAGAGTTTTCCTGACGGATTTTTACCGACGGGTGTGTTCTGTCGGTAAAGGTATAAAAAACACAGATCCCCTTTTGCTTTTCTTTCTCCCGTTTCTTTCTCTGTCTCTCTCTCTCTATTAACTCTCATCGGCAATATTTCCTTCGACGCCACCTCCGTCGCCATCCCCGGCAACCCACCCCCAGACGGAATATAGCCTGCCACCGCCACCGTCGCCGCCAGTGCCGCCGATCTTCAAAACCGAAGAACCGCCGCCGCCACTGCCGTCGATCTCTCTTGCGGTCTCTTGATTTTCAGGTAGGTTTTGCACCAGTTTTTCATATCCATTTGCACCCTTTTCACGAATTTACTTGTAATTGTATCTATGCAATGCAACAATGTGTATGCTTGTTTAAACGATTGGTTTAGGGTTGTGACTGTAATTCCTCTAGGAAATAGTATGGTGGGAGGGAGGTAACTTGGATAGTTGGGGTGTGAATGTTTAACGTTTGATGTTGTTCTGCTCTGCTCTGTTGTTATTGATGGAAAAATTCAAAGGTTTGGGGCATCTTTGATTCTGTATTTGGTTTTGTGTAAGAGGCTAAGAGCTTCAGTGTTGTCCTGTGTTGTTAAAAGGAAACTAGATGGAGTTCTAGTTTAGAAATAATTGTTGCAGTATATGAATATGATGTCTTTTTGTTGCATGATCTTGTGTTGATCTTTGACCTTTATTACAAGTCATTAAACTTAGACTTGCTGGGGAGCTGAATCTGTTGTTAGCTTTAGAGCTTAATCCTCACTCAAATTATAAGAAATGCATATTTTAATTGGGATTTGGAGGATGAGGATTGGACAAACCTGAGGAATGAAGGATGCTTTGTGAAAGCATGTGGCCAATCTATATACCAGATTTGTTGAGTTTCGTGACATTGATATATTCAATATGAGGGTGTTCGAAATTTTTTATAAAAGGTTAGGACAACATGGGCACATGGATACTTTCTATTTAGTCCCATACAAGGTAGAAGAAGAACTAGTTCAGTTAGAGGATGAAGTAGCTTGGTAAAAATGTAGGTTGAGAGGAGTGAAGAGATTATTTTTGACATATATCTAATTAGTATAGCTGTCGATGAAGTGGTTAGAAAAGAAATGTTTGTGCTAGGTAGCTTGACGATTGGCCTAAGCACAAAATTGGTTGTGTTATTAAAATGAAGGGTTCGTACGTTTGTCATATTAAGAATGCGAATTTGTGGGTCAGAGATATTAAGGGTTCGTACGTTTGTCATATTCGCATATTCGTTTTCTGTTTTTGCAATGATGATGGGTTTGTAGGAGCTGGATTGATAGTTTTTTTTTATTAACAATGGGTATAATGTAGTTTGACTTTACTACCTTTCAATAAAATGGATTGTTAATGTAAAGCGTTGTA
Source organism: Escallonia rubra (assembly GCA_033065855.1). Lineage (NCBI taxonomy): Eukaryota > Viridiplantae > Streptophyta > Magnoliopsida > Escalloniales > Escalloniaceae > Escallonia > Escallonia rubra. The sequence goes on along the minus strand of JAVXUO010001981.1, from coordinate 182,690 downwards.
ATTAAATGAAGGATATGTTAGGCATGTGGATTTATGGGTAATAGATAGTAGGAACATGTTGTTTGATTAGTTTGGATTTATGGGCAATAGATAGTAGCAATGGATGTTGCTTCTGATCCGAAAATAGGCCTTATGCGACTACTTTGGTGGCAGGAAGCCATAGACAAGATCGGGTTAAGTGGCATTGGATCTAGATGGGATGGGACGGGACGGAACTGGGCAAGGGACAGTAAAATTTAGATGACGCAAACCCAAAACCCTAAACTCTAAACCCAAAACCCAAAACCCAAAACCCAAAACCCAAAACCCCAATTGAATCGAACCCTAAATTAAACTAATTGAACCCCTAATTAAACCCTAAATTGATTGCCCCAATCTAACCGAACCCTAATTGAACCCTAAATTGAATGCCCTAATCCAACCGAACCCTAAATTGAACTAATTGAACCCTAAATTGAATGCCTCAAATCAACCGAACCCTAAATTGAATCAATAGAGCCCCCTAATTGAACCCTAAATTGAAGTAATTGAACCCTAAATTGAATGCCCTAATTGAATCGAACCCTAAATTAAACTAATTGAACCCCTAATTAAACCCTAAATTGATTGCCCCAATCTAACCGAACCCTAATTGAACCCTAAATTGAATGCCCTAATCCAACTGAACCCTAAATTGAACTAATTGAACCCTAAATTGAATGCCTCAAATCAACCGAACCCTAAATTGAATCAATAGAACCTCCTAATTGAACCCTAAATTGAAGTAATTGAACCCTAAATTGAATGCCCTAATTGAATCGAATCCTAAATTAAACTAATTGAACTCCTAATTAAACCATAAATTGATTGCCCCAATCTAACCGAACCCTAATTGAACCCCAAATTGAATGCCCTAATCCAACCGAACCCTAAATTGAACTAATTGAACCCTAAATTTAATGCCTCAAATCAACTGAACCCTAAATTGAATCAATAGAACCCCCTAATTGAACCCTAAATTGAAGTAATTGAACCCTAAATTTAATGTCTCAAATCAACTGAACCCTAAATTGAATCAATAGAACCCCCTAATTGAACCCTAAATTGAAGTAATTGAACCCTAAATTGAATGCCCTAATCGAACCGAACCCTAAATGAAACTAATTGAACCCTAAATTGAATGCCCTAATACAATCGAACCCTAAATTGAAATAATTCAAGCGCATCGGATATGTGAATTTTGAACATTTTTTTCCCATTTGAACATTGATCATTTGTTTGATAATTTTAGGTTGTTAATTGTGTGTTTTAGAATTGTGATTACTGATCGATGATTTTAGGTTATTAGCTGTGCATTTGAAGTAATTGCGATTATTAATTGATGATTTTAGGTTGTTAATTGATGATTTTAGATTATTAATTGTGCATTGAGCATTTGAGATATTGAGATTATTGACGGAGGATGGGACCCAATTGGATTGAATGTGTGATTTTTGTTAATTTTTATTGCATTGAGCATTTGAGAATTGAGAATTGAGAATTGAGATTCTTGACGGAGGATGGGACCCAATTGGATTGAGATACCTGTTAGTTAGCGCAGACACGGACACCACGTCTGATCGACGGTGTTCGACATTTAAAAAACAAATTAACGTATGCCGATGTGTCTGGAGGTGCGTGTCGGTGGGCGTCGGACACGTGTCCAAAGGCGTCGGACACGTGTCGGTATGTGTCAGACACGTGTCCGGAGGTGTCAGACACGTATCGGTATGTGTCGGACATGTGTCCGGAGGTGTCAGACACGTATCGGACACCATATCGACACCCTATATGAGGTGTCGGAATTGAGGTTGTTGACGGAGGATGAGACCCAATTGGATTGGGATACATGTTAGTTAGCGCAGACACGGACACCACGTTTGATCGACGGTGTCCAGCATTTAAAAAACAAATTAACGTATGCCGATGTGTCTGGAGGTGCGTGTCGGTGGGCGACGGACACGTGTCCGACGCCGTCGGACACGTGTCCAGAGGCGTCGGACACGCGTCGGTATGTGTCGGACACGTGTCTGGAGGTGTCAGACACGTATCGGACACCATATCGACACCCTATATGAGGTGTCGGAATTGAGGTTGTTGAATGTACATTAAATTTAGGTTAGTTAGGTTAATGCGACATTTTTAGCATGCACCCCCTGGAATCTAATCGTGGCTCCAGTGCTGGCTATAATTAGCCCTAATTAGTCCTGATTAACAATATTTTAATAAATCAATTAACCCTAATTAGCTCTAACGAGCCTAATTAGTTTTAATTAACCCTAAGAACCTGATGAAATTCAAATTAGCTGTAATTACCCCAAATTAGCCCAAATGAACCCAATTATGCGCATATTGATTGTAGTTAGCCTAATTAGTCATAATTTGCACTAACATAACCCAATTATGCCTAATTAGCGCTAGTTAGGACTAATCAACACTACTCGGCACCATCAAAACCCTAATTAGGACTAAATAACCCTAATTAGTCCTAATCAACCCTAATTAGCTATAATTATTCGAAACTAGCCCTCATTAACATTAATTAGCTCTAACATAACCCAATTAAGCCTAATTAGCCCTAATTAGGACTAATCATCACTACTCGGCACAATTAAACCCTAATTAGTCATAATCAACCCTAATTAGCTATAATTATCCGAAACTAGCCCTCATTAACATTAATTAGCCATAACATAACCCAATTAAGCCTAATTAGCCCTAATTAGGACTAATCAGCACTACTCGGCACAATTAAACCCTAATTAGGACTACATAACTCTAATTAGTCCTAATCAACCCTAGTCAGCTATAATCATCCGAAACTATCCCTCATTAACATTAATTAGCCCTAACATAACCCAATTAAGCCCAATTAGCCCTAATTAGGACTAATCATCACTACTCGGCACAATTAAACCCTAATTAGGACTAAATAACCCTAATTAGTCCTAATCAACTCTAATCAGCTATAATTAATAATCGTAATTAACCCTAATAACCCAGTTAGCCCTAATTAGCCCTTGTACATCCCATAATTACTCCATGTTGCCCAGAGATGGTTCAATTACTCGTTGTTTACAAACCCTGCCTTCTTTATATTAATTGTTGTTTTGAGAAGTCCATTGGCAACGAGATGGTTCAACTCGTTGCCAACGAGTTCTATTTAATGTGGAATTGATAACATATGCAACGATCATTCTGCAGTTTTGATATTTCGGAAAGATTCTTGCATATCTTATCAATTTCTGAACACATGCATGCATAGAAACCCTTAGTTCCCGTTCAAAGGTACTCATTACAAAGTAATGCCTTGTAATGAGCCTTTGGATGTCCAGTTTGGACAGTTTGGAAAAGCTAATTGTTTATAAAACAGTATTTTGACTCATGCTTTATGTTCTATGTCGTGGATATTTGGTACACGTTCTCGTGTGTTTCTCCGGGTGCATACAGATCTGGTGTTCTAACATCCGTCAAACCTTCCTGAGCAAGGTTAGATGAATGTTAGAACACCTAATCGATGTGGTGTACTTGGAGAAATGCGGGGAGGTGCTGCCGAATTTTCCACAGACATCGGACTAAGCATGAGTTATTCACTGTTTTATAAACATGTGCTTTTCTGAATGGGATAGGACCACTACCTGTTCAAGAGTGGAGGGGAAATATGTAGACATGTTGTAACATTCATGCATTGATATTTACATCGGCAATGCCTAATCACTGGTCATTATTGAAGGTGGTATACAGTACGATAATTCAGTCGTCATGTCAGTCGATCGAAGTTGGATGAAAAGGAAGAATGCTGAAGATTTTGAGTGTCGCGTTGACGAATTTCTCGACTTCGCTTATGCGCATCCTGCACATGTTGACCTTGATAAGATAAGGTGCCCGTGCGGTAGATGTGAGTTGTTGCACTGGAGAAAAAGAATTGAAGTAAAATGGCATCTTCGTCGGTACGGTTTTATGGGTGGATACACAAGGTGGACGCAGCACGGGGAAACGATAGTATTGTCGTCCAACCTGGCTAGTCAAACTGAAGTTAGGGAGGAGGCACGATATGATTTCCGAGATATGATTATGGATGCTGGGCATGCTAATGTTGACTGGGGTAACGACGGTCCACAACCGCCGAACGAGGGGGCTCATCAGTTTTATGAGTTGTTGAGAGCTGCGGAAGAGCCGCTGTGGGATGGAGCTCCGAAACACACACGGCTGTCTGCGGTTAGTAGGTTATTACAGTTGAAATCAGACCACGGGCTGAGTGAGAAAGGTTTTAACGAGTTTGTTACCTTCATCAAAGAAATACTGCCCGAAAGTGAAAAGCTACCGCCGTCGTACTATGACGCGAAGAAGATGATGAGGAAACTTGGGTTGAGCTATGACCGGATAGATGCGTGCAATAACGATTGTGTATTATTCTGGAAAGAGAATAAGGATTTGTCATTATGTCCAGTATGTGATCATTCGAGGTACAAACCGGACAAAGGGAAGAAGAAAAACATTGCATGGAAGATATTGCGATATTTCCCGGTCACACCACGGCTTCAGAGAATGTACTACTCCTCCAGTACGGCTGAACATATGAGGGCTCACCGTGAGACTCGCAGCAACGATGCCGATGTGCTGACACACCCAGCTGATGGAGAGGCGTGGAAGGAGTTTGACCGCAGGCATCCAGTCTTTGCTCAGGAAGTTCGGAATGTTAGACTTGGTCTGGCAACCGATGGGTTCAACCCTTTCGGTTAGTCTACCACGCCTTACTCCTGTTGGCCTGTTATTATTGTTCCTTACAACCTTCCACCAGGCATGTGCATGAAGAAGCCGTATATGTTCTTGTCGTTGCTTATTCCGAGGCCGAAGAGTCCCGGTAAGGACATAGATGTGTATTTAAGGCCGTTGATTGATGAGTTAAAACAATTATGGAATCATGGAGTCGAAACATATGATGCATCCCTTAAACAAAATTTTCAGATGAGGGCTGCTTTGATGTGGACTATACATGATTTCCCCGCATTGGGAATGACGTGTGGCTGGAGCACACATGGGAAGCTAGCATGCCCTGCTTGTATGGGCGTGAACCCCGGTCATACGTTAAAGCACGGCGGAAAGGCCTCGTGGTTCGGATGTCACCGTAAGCTTTTGCCACCGGGCCATCAGTTTCGTAGGCAGAAGGATAAATTTGACGGGACAATCGAGCGTGAGGTTGTCACGCTGGACTACCCATCTGGTGAAGAAGTACTCTCACACCTGGAGGCACTTGATACTGACATACCACACGGTAAGGGTGTGCCGGATCAGAAGATTGCAGGGTTCGGGAAAGAGCACAACTGGAGAAAATTTTGTATCTTCTGGGAGTTAGCCTACTGGAGGACGCTCGTTATCCGAAACAACATGGATGTGATGCATATTGAGAAGAACGTTTTTGATAATGTGTTCAACACAGTGATGAATTTCAAGGGCAAATCGAAAGATCACCTTAAAGCGAGAAGGGATCTACAACAGTTGGGTGTACGCCGTGAATTGCATCCTCGGACAGTCAGTGGGAGGACCATACTTCCGAAAGCACCTTACTGTCTAGACAAGAAACAAGTGGAGAAGGTCTGTCAGTGGGTTAAGAATTTGAAGCTTCCGGATGGGTTTGTGTCCAACATATCTCGTTGTTGCAATGTATCGGAATGCAAGTTCCAAGGGATGAAGAGTCACGACTGCCACGTATTCATGGAGAGATTCATTCCTATTGCCTTCCGGGGACTGTTGCCACGGGTTGTTTGCGAGACTTTGACTGAATTATCTCATTTCTTTCGAGATATATGCTCTTCTACGATCCGGGTGAGTAACATGGAAGTGCTTGAAAAGAACATTGTGGTGACGATTTGCAAGCTGGAGAAAATCTTCCCACCTTCGTTCTTTGATTCAATGGAGCATCTGCCTGTTCACTTGGCATATGAAGCTAAGATGGGTGGACCCGTGCAATATCGGTGGATGTATCCCTTCGAGAGGTAATCCTTAAATTGTTACAGTTGTTCGTTTACACTTAATGCGACATCTGTTATCATTGATATTCCACCTAACTCGATTCCCTAAACTTCTAGGTTCATGTTCCATTTAAAGAAAAAAGTCCGTAATAAGGCTCGGGTTGAGGGCTCAATTGCGGAGGCTTACGTAATGGAAGAACTTGTAAACTTTTGTAGTCAATATTTCGGTTCGGATGTTGGTACAAGGTTAAATCAACTAGGCCGAAATGATCCCGGAGCAAGCACAAATTTGGAAGGGCAATTGTCAATATTCAAGCAGTCAGGTAGTCCGTTCGGCCGAACGTATACTCGATGGCTAACAGATGAAGAGTACAGTGCTGCAACAATATATGCCCTTCTAAATTGCGATGAAGTTTCGGCATTCGTTGAGTAAGTTAAAGTCTTAATTCACTTACATTGCTGTACATAATTGAAAGTGTGTGTTAAGCGAGTTAAATGCATATTGGTTTGCAGTGAGTTCGATGCGGAATCTTTAATCACTGATCCCGCTGGACTTGAATCTCATCGGAAATCACAATTTGTACAGTGGTTCAAAATCCGTGTAAGATTATTTAACGAAATTATATTATGTGTTATATACAGTTCTGTGGCCAATTAGTATACTGATTTATCCTTAATTTTTACCGTCATCTACAATAGGTTCAGTCAATGGATAGACCAGTGGCCTCCTGCTTGAAATTACTAGCCGAAGGCCCTAACAAACAAACATCCTGTTACGGAGGCTATATCATCAACGGGTTTAGGTTTAACGTAAAAGATGATGACCGAACAAAACAAACCCAAAACAGTGGAGTCTTGGTCAACGGCGACTGTTATGCCGAGAATTGCATGGATTTTTACGGAGAGCTAGATGAGATTGTTGAGCTAACATATCTGGGTTCCCAAAACCGCCTGGTAATGTTCAAGTGTACGTGGTTCGATGTCACATGCAGTAGAGGAATCCGTGTTAGCTCTCAAGGGATTGTAGATGTCAATGTCAAGTCAAGACTTGCATCAGACGAGCCCTTTGTGTTTGCTAGTCAAGCTGTACAAGTCTTTTACGCGGAGGACGTCGCCAATCCCAAATCTCATTGGTATACAACTATCAAGTCCAAGAAATTGCCCGTGACATATGACAGTGAGCTAGACTCCTTTCAAGCCGACCAACCACGTGTCTTGTTCCCTGTTGAGGTCAACAACGAGGAGGACGATCTTCCTCTTCCAACAACACTTCTTGTGGGAGAAGAAGTCGTAGATGATGACGCGGAAGATGTTGAAAGTGTTGGAGATGATGTGACCGAGTCTACTGATGAAGAGGATGAATTAGAAGATGAAGAGGACGACGAGTCCCACGAAGAAGAGGGCGACGAGGATAGTGATGAAGATGATTCGCAAACTGAAAATGATTGACTTGTAATGTTGTAACATCACGGGAAAAATGTAGTAACATTTTAGAACTTGGTGTTTATTGATGTGTTTTTGCACATCCGTAGATATATATATATATATATATATATATATATATAGTGCCGATGATGATTTATGCCTAAATTATTGTTTTTCACGTGTTAATGTCTTTGTATATAATCTATATGAAGTCAGATATGGATAGGATACGGGCTATTCGTGGCCGGGCTGGACGCCGAGCTGCTTCCTCCCCGGTTAGTCCCACCTCGTCATTGCCTACTGATGACGAGGCACAGAGTGATCGCGGACAGCCATCGGGGGCCCTGCCCCAGCCGTCGCCGTCACCGTCGCCCCAGCCCCAGCCATCGCCGTTGCCCCAGCCTCAGCTCGAGCCGTCGCCCCAGCCCGACGCAGATTCATCCTACACGCGCGTGCATTCTCCATCTTCCGTGGGTTCTACCTCAGGTATAGTTGATAACGGTGTTTCGTACATTTTCGCTAGCCTTATATTTGAACTGTATTAATGTCTGTGTTTTGTAGGATCTCGACGAGGCCGTGGTCCGACACGCGGGGTACGCATCGACCCCCAGCGTAAACAGAGAGTTACGCTCACGCAAGAGGGCCTGTAAGTACTAAAAATATCACCTCATGCCTTATGTTTAAAATTTTTGGGTGTTAATTTATATTTGAACTGTATTAATTAATTTAATTACTTCTTTGGCAGGATCCTGGAGAATATGGCGAGGACGAAGATCGGCGTTCTTGTGAAGGGCCGATTCTTCGAGCCACGCCTGTACTGGAAGGACTGGGATGCCGCTGCGAGGGAGGCCCTATGGGAGGAGTGGCTGGTACGGTGAAGTATTTTTTTCAGCGTTAGTAAATGTTAAATTACAGTTTGTTTTATGTTGTTAATTTGTGTTATTGAATGCATTACAGGAGGGGTTCACGTTTGACACGCCTGAGCAGCAGGTACTGGGGCAGCAGGCTTTCTTTGCCTACATCGGCAAGAATTACCGCCGATGGCTCCACGATGCACGAGACCGGGCGAAGAAGGCGCTGCCCGCGGGTGCCCCGATGACGGACATGACGAAATATCCCCCACATTGGATATCTCACCGTGTATGGGGGGAGATGATAGATCGGTGGGCTGCGGATCCAGGTTGGGACGCCAAGAGTAAGAGCGGGGCTGAGAACAGACAGAACAGAGATCCGACGCACACGGGGGGGTCGGTGCCACACGACATCGTCCGACACATGAACGCGGTCGAGCACCCGGATCTAGAGGAGGATGAGGTCATAGCTCTGACCTATACTCAGACGCACGTGCGGAAGAAGGACAAGGACGAGACGCACCAGGCGGGCGACTATATTTCAGATATTGCCCGGCGGATCGATGTGAGTCAATTTATTTAAGTTAATGTTTTTTCTTTCTATCCTCAATGTCTATTTCGTTAATTAATGCCATAACATATCGTTAAACCACTATTTTTGCAGGCCTCGTATGAATAGCTAAGGGGGTCCGAGCAGCAGTCCAGACAGCCATCAGCGTCCACTAGTACGGCTGCGAGTACTGGGGGGTTGAAGCGATGGCTGGATACGCCGGAGGTCGTGAATCGGCCGAAAGGCCGCATACGCGGCCTGCCTAGCACGACTCCTCGTGCCGTGATAGGAGCGTCCTCACCCCCTGCTGCCCCTCCACAAACACCGTCTCCTCGGCCTCAGTTGGACGACGAGGAGATCCAGCGCATTGCTACAGTGGTGTGCCGGATGATGAGGGAGCAGGGCACTGCTGGACCAGCCGCCCCGGCCCCGGATCAGCAGGATCCAGATCCGGGACTCGGGAACCCCTGATGGGCCCATTCCCCTGCCCGTTCCGAGCTTCCCCCCCCCCCCGCGCCCGGCTTGTACGCTTCTCCCCTCTCCTAACCGGCTATATCCGGTTCCCGGCTTGTACATGTATGAGTTTTTTTTATTATAAATATTTTTTATAATTGATTATATATATTTCTTTCTGTATTGATTATTGCGTGTTGTTGTTGAGAATTGAAAATTGTATTAGAGGTCTAGGTAATTGAAAAATAAAAAAAAATTCAAAAAAAAAATTGACTTTTGGCGACGGATTTATTCCGTCGCTAAATAAGTTTTTTAGCGACGGAATATCCGTCGCTAATGAAAAATAAATCCGTCGGTAAAAATCACATATTTAGCGACGGATTTAAAAATTCCGTCGCTAAACTATTAGTGACGGGCTTTTATACGAGGGATATTTAGCGACGGTGAATCCGTCGCTAATTATTTTAGCGACGAATTTTGGGCTTTTAGCGACGAATTTCCCCGTCGCTAAAAGCCTGTTTTCTTGTAGTGATACACATATCACAAGAGTCTCAATTATATCTTTACTCAAAAGGATCTTAACATGAGACAACGGAGATGGTTGGACCTACTGAAGGATTATGACTGCTCGATTCATTATCATCTCGGTAAGGCCAATGTAGTGGCTGATACTCTTATAAAGGAAGAATACTGAGAATCTGGCAGCATTAATTATGATACAACCTCAGTTGTTGGAGGAAATGAGGAAATTGGACCTAAAGATTAGAGTGCCAGGACATGATGCAGTGCTAGCAGATATGCAGGTTTAACCCTCATTAATCAGCAGAATCAAGACTGCACAAACGAGCGACTCTGAGTTCACCAAAATTGTTGAAAAGATGAAGAGTGGGAAACAAACTGAGTTTAGGAGTGACTCTGAGGGAGTAGTATGATTTGGGAGCCAGTTATGTTTTTCCAATGATGAGGAGTTAAGGGGATTACTGTTCTCTGAGGCTTATAATTCTTATTTTTCAGTGCACCCTGGAGGCACCAAGATGTACCACAACCTTCGAGAGCATTTCTGGTGGGCATGAATGAAGAGGAACATAACATAGGTTGTTTTTCGGTGTTTAGTGTGCTAGTAGATCAAGGCTGAACATCGAAAGCCGGCAGGAACAGTACAGTCCCTAGAGATTCCCGAGTGGAAATGGAAACACCTCATTATAGACTTCGTGGGAGGTTTACCGAGGATGATTAGAGAATTTGGTATGATCTGGGTAATGGTAGATCGGTTAAGTCAATCGATACACTTCTTGCCTATTCGAGCCAATTTTACTATGCAACAATTGGCTCAATATGTGGATATGATTGTGAGACTTCATGGAGTACATGCGTCAATTGTATCTAATAGAGATCCATAATTTACCTCGAGGTTTTGAGGGAGTTTCGAGATGGCTATAGGAACTGACTTGAGGTTTAATACAGTTTTCCATCCACAGACAGATGACCAGTCAGAGCGGACTATTTTGACCTTGGAAGATATGTTAATGGCTTGCACTTTAGATTTCCAGAGTATTTGGGATACACATTTGCCGTTGGTCGAGTTTGCATACAACAACAACTATCAGGCAAATATTCAGATGGCGCCTTTTGAGGCTTTGTATGGTTGGAAGTGTAGAACTTTGTTATGTTGGGATGAGGTTGGAGAGCGTCACCTCATTGGCCCAGAGTTGGTACAGGTAACCTGTGAGAAGGTTGATTTGATTCGGTCATGCATGCAAGCGGCACATGATAGATAACGTATGTATGCTTCAAAGCATACACGGGATTTGAGAATATCTCCTTGGAAGGGAGTAATGCATTTCGAGAAGAAGGGCAAGCTCAGCCCTAGATATATTGGACCCTATGAAATCCTTGAGAGAATTGGACCGGTAGTGTATCTCTTGGCGTTGTCACCGGATCTGTCACATGTTCATAATGTGTTCCACGTGTTGATGTTGAGAAAGTTGTGCATGACTTGACTCACGTGTTACAGCATCGTCCTGAGAATATTCAGAGGGATTTGAGTTGTGAAGAGATGCCGGTGGAAATATTAGACCGACGTGAACAAGTGCGGATAACCAAGGTGGTCCCGCTGGTGAAAGTACTGTAGATGAATCACAATACTGAAGAGGCTACCTGGAAATCAGAGGAGGCCATGCGAAGTGCTTACCCTCATTTATTCGACGCTACATGTGCGTAAATTCGAGGACGATTTTTTTATAAGTTGGAGAGAATGTAATACCCCGAACTTCAAAATTTTTAACGAGATAAATTTAAATTGTTTTGCGATGATTTTTATACTTAGCATCGATATTTATATTAGCAACTTTAGGGACGATTAGTGTAGCTGGTTTAGATATAAATGTAAATTTATATTGGGGACTATTGAATAAATAAAAAGATTACAACAAATATATATGTGTGTGTGTGTGTGTGTGTGTGTGTGTGTCAACTCTTTAAATTTAGAAAGAGAGGAAACAAATGAGGAAAAAATGGAGAGAATTAAGGTACCTTTTAAGTGGGATTTTTGGTTACATAATAGAAATAGAGACAGATTATAGAAAAAAGGATGCCTTCAATTACAGAGAAGAAAAAGAATGAGAAAAGAGAAAAGAGAGAATGAGAAAGAGGGGAAGAGAATTATGTGTGTCTTCGTGAGAAAGGGGAGAGAGCGATCTTCCGACAAGGTTTCCAGTGAGACGATTCGATATCCGGTAAGCTCTTTTCCAGTGTTACAATTTTAGCTTTTATATATGTATTTAGAAATGAGTAGCGTGAGAATATGTGTGTGCATTGGTGTATTGGACTGCCGAAATTAGGTTGTGTTAATTGTAGGTGAGTTTTGTGTGAAATGAGAGGCTGCAATGGCAACCATGAAAGGAGGGGATGGCAGCGAGGGACGATAATGATAGCCATGGTGGCTGCTGTAATTATATGGGTAAGGGGCTGAAATCGACCAGCCATGGTGCAATTGCACGACGGCGGTCTACGAATGGTCGTATGTGGGTCTTATGGCCTGGAAAGAAGCAGCCATAAAGGACTGCGGTTTGGCGTACTTGTGTTGTGCATGAGGGGACAGCCATGCTGGCTGCGTGGGTGTAGTGAGTTTGTGAAATTGTGTGTTTTGTGTGAGTTAGAGGGCTGCCAAAACAGCCTATATATATATGTGTATGCGTGTGTTATGTGCTTGTGTTTAGTGGGTGTGCAGGTGGAAGAAGTGTGGGTTTACGTTGTATTTTTTTTTTTGTGTTTGTGTTTTATACTCTGTGTGTGTGTGTGTGTGTGTGTTTGCAGCGTGTTCGTGTGTGTATAAAATCTGTGAACAGCTCGATTCCTGAGTTTTTAAAATGACTAGGTAAAATATTGAAGCCTTATTCTCTATACGTTTTATGGTGCAGAGTGAGAAGTGCTTGAGAAGTTGCTCAAACGGTTTCTTTTCTTATGTAATCAGAAGACGTGGGTGAGAGGAGTGTAATGTGTGTGATGGGTGTGTAATATGATGTAAAGAGTGCATGTGTGTATGCATGTGTTGAGCAAGAGGCAATGACTGTGTTGTACTTACCGAAATGTTGTGAAGGGGATGTACGAAGGGTGTAGTGTATACATATAGTGTGTGTTTTGATGCATTTGTACGTGTGCAATTGGGGAATGTGGGGGTAAAGGGACAAGGGAGTGAGTGAGTGATGTACTGGTGTGCGTAAGTGTAGAACAGGAAAAAATAAAGAAGAAAGGCAGTGGGTCTGGGAAGCGTAGTGTGTGCTATGTGATGTGTGTGTGTGTGGGTGGGTGGGTCATTGAGTGTATAATGGTGGGGGTGAGGGTGTGTTAGTGGGTTTGTGAGGTGTGTAGTCTGCTGTGTGTGTTAAGGAGTCTTGAAAGTGGGTGTAGAAGATTAAGGAGGAAGAAGAGGTATTGTGATGTGATGTACTGTGCAGTAAAAACATTGTGCATTGTGCCTGCACAATTGTACCACTTGACGGTGGGGTATCGTGCAATTATCGTAAATTGATGAAAGTTTGTAAAAAGTTTCTTAAGCTAATATTAGGATTATTGGTAAAATTTCAGATTTTTCTGAAATCGTTTAGTATTTTGAATTATTTTTGCAAATTTAGTTTTTCTAAAATTAATTTGAAGCCTTTAAAATCCTTAATAAATCCAGACATATTTTTGAAATGTTTTTATGATATAAAGAAGTTTTAGTTTTTTAGAGTTTCATAATTTTTAGAGTTGATTTTCTATTAAATCTGTATCATAATTGATTTAGCAAAACATATGATTTTAAAATGACTTCGGTGCTTTTAAATCTGAATTTCTATTTCAATATTTTTTATATATTATGAAGCTATCATGAAAATTATGGGACTTTGATTTTGTATTATCCCAAACTTCGGGAGCAGTTTAAAATAACTATCGGTGCTCCGAAAAATAAACGACCGATAATTTTGGGTTATGCTCGAGTATTAATAAAGTATCGAAACTTAAAAGAATTTTGGGGCAAAAATGTAATTTTAAAATTTTGGGCGCATTTTTTGTAATTTTGGAAAAACTTTGGGGGCATAAATGTAATTAATATTTTAGTGATGAAAAAATTAATGAAATGAGTGATATTGTATGTTTGAGTAACATCTAATTTAATTAATGAAGATTAGGAGAGTTTTGGGGCAAAATGTAATTTTTGTGATTTTTTGGGCCATTTTGTAAATTTTGGAAATTTGGGGGGCTATTTTGTAATTTTTGAAAAATTATGTCTTATGTGTTAATTTTTTAGAACAGTGGGTGTAAGGAGATGCCACCTCCTTCTTATTTGATCCGATGACTAACCCAATCAATTATAGAATAATGGATTGGATTAAATAAAAGGGCAAATTACACTTGTGTCCCTGAGGTTAGGGTATAATTACAGGTAAGGACAATAGTTTGGACAAATTACACTTATGTTCGTTGACCAAATGGAATCTTAAAAATCCTAACGGTTTTCCTGAAAAGACATTATTACCCCTTAGTTGAAACCTTATTTTTTTAATGCCATTACTTAAACCTTTCCCCCACCCCTCCCCCCCCCCCCGCCCCACCCCCTTTCCCACACCACCCCCAACTCCATTTCTTTCTTTCAAGCTCCACTCGCGCCACCCCTCCCCCCATTCCCGTCCCTCGTCTGCCTCCCATTTCCCCGTCATGCCCACAACCTCTTCCCCGGCGCCGCACCCCCGTCTGCCTCCCCCTTTCCCTGCGCAACCTGTCTGAACTCCCTCGTCACTGGCGCTGCACCCCGTCTTCCTCCCTCATCACCGGCGCTGCACCTCGTCTTCCTCCCTCGTCGTCGGTGCTTCATCCCGTCTTCCTCCCCCGTCCTCGGCCCGCCATGGCTTGAACCCAGATGAAGATAGAAAGGGGATCTGGGTCAGATCTTAAGTGGAGGTGGTGATGGCGGGTGAAAGTAGAGGTGGGTCTCGTCGGTGGCGGCAGCGGGTGTGGTGAGTAGTGATGGTGCGTTACTTTGTACGGTGGCATGGGGCGATGGAGCTACCGGCGTAAGGCGCGGGACGGATCTGCTGCGGTGGGCGCGGGTGGGGGTGAGAAGAGATGGAGGGGGAAAGGCAACGTCGCCGGCGATGGGGGCGACGCCGGCAGAAGATTGGTCGCAGGCGGTAATTTGAAAACCTAATTTGAAAATTAGGGTTTTCATACAAACCCTAATTATATTGGACATAAGTGTAATTGCCTAAAAAACCTTAATCCTAATTTGAACATTTAAACCATTATATTGGACATAAGTGTAATTTATCCAAACTATTGTCCTTACCTGTAATTTAAACCATTAACTGCAATAAAGGGCAGTATTGCCATTTTGAAAATACATAACGATGACATCATAAAAAAATACACTTTTGGACGGAACCCTAACGGATGGACACAAGTGTTACAAAATTAGGGTTTTTTGGTCACGAATGTTACATTTTGAAACTCAGTGTCATTGACTGTAATTACACCCTAACCTCAAGGATATAAGTGTAATTTGCCCTAAATAAAAACAAAAGAAGAAGAAAAAAAGGAAATTCGGGCATGAAGGAACAATGGAACAAAAAGAGAAACAGTAACAGAGAAGAAAAACCGAGGGAAACAGGGCACACAGGGGGGAATTCGGGCTTTTCCTCAAGAGGTAATCCATCAAAGTTTTCGTGTGTGTATTCTAGTGGGTGTTTGCGGGTTCAATGCATGTTCTTGTGCATTATGCATTTTATGGGAGTGCCATGAACATGGCTGGCAGATGTGGTATTGTGTGTGCGTATCTGTGTGTTCTTGCGTGATTGGGTGTGTGTTTATGGGAGTGCCACGAACTCCCGGAACGTTGACCTACCGGATCACATCAAACCTGTCAAATTTGTTCACTAGCACATACTTCAAAACATTTAATCCGATAGCATCTCAAATTCTTCAATTACAAGCTTACAAGATTGCTTAAACTTAAACTGTTAAAACCTAAGTTCTTTACGAACTCGAGTCCTTATAAAAAAAGGTGACAGTACCGACCCACGCAGGGGTTTCACTACACTGTAGTGGCAACCTTACCGGAACCTCACACATACTCTAACCACTCCCGAACCTACTACAGCTTATCATCACATGCAGAAGGGAGTCAAACGAAGGGTGAGCTTTTGAAAGCTCAGTAAAGTCGTAAGAGGACTACATAAAGATTATAACACGATTCCAAAGAATCCAACCGACGATGATTTCCAAAACACTTCAAACGATAAAAAACTCAATGATTTTCAAAATGATCAAAATTCATCATAAATAAATATGAAAATAGACAAATACCATCACGATGGGTTCCAAAACGATCAATAAAAGATAATTTCCAAAATACAACAAAGATTTCTCGAGAGATTTCAAACCATTTGAGATAGTCTGTTCTTAGTCATTTCCATAACAATCATGGTACATATGGTGCAGATAAAATAAAAAATCAACGTTGATCCTGGACGGTTACGATGCCACTCAGGCATAGTTGGTAGTGTACACATGCATGATGTATCATAGTAATTACTAGTCCCATCGGGTACTAGCCCGCATTTCATGCAGGATTCTATCTAGCCTTATAACGCCTCCCCACGGAACGGATACCCAGATCAACACAAAAAAATCAACAATATCAATGAGCGTTAACATAACCTCAAATCACCGAAATCAATTCGGGTCTCAATAACATTAAACATACTGATGTAAGCCATCATTCGGAATTCCAGAAGAAAATCACAAAGAAACAGCAAAAGCGATTGCGAATAATTATCGAATTTACGCACAACAATTCAAAGGAACATATACAAACAATTATCAATTTTTCTCAGCATGCAATAACATGCGAGCATCACAAGATTTCCAAATAATCGATTCAGGTTCAATATTGCGGTTTTCTCTGGATAATAACATGCTAATATCAATACATACTTCAGAGTTCAACATTAGTCATAAGTAAATCCAAGGAGTACTTACGAGTACGAGTTATAAAAATAAGGGTTCGAACGAACGTCCTTACCCATGGTTCAGATATAATTACATGGATCTGCAGCTAAATTATTTTAACCGGAAGTCTTTAGCTTTAACCTAAATGGAACAACGAACTAATTAGAATACATACTATATTACAATATTTTAACTTAATACGGACTCACGCATACTACCAGAATGAACCCCCTCACCGGATATGTAAAATTACTAAAACGCCCCTGGGTTTAATATTACCAAAGTGCCCATCTCCGACTTAAATCATCAAAATGGTCTTCTCGTATGTAAATCACTATAATAGCCTTACCGTATGCAATATTATCCCAAAATACCTTTCCTAGGTCATATTACCAAAATATCCCCTTAGGTGGCAAATTACCAAAATACCCCCTCTCACACTTGAATCACAGAAACAGCCTTCCCGCAAGTAAAATCACTCAAACAATCTTACTGTATGTGAATTTACCTCAAAATACCTCTTATAGGTAAAATTACCAAAATACCCTTGGGGTTTTCAGCACCTGAAAAAAAATCTCAAAAACTTCTTAAAATGCTATTTTAATCATCCTGATGTCATTTTTTGACTAAAAAGTCTTTTAGAAAATTTTCGCCAGAAAATCCCGAACCGATGTCCGGACCGAGCGCTAAAAGGCTAGGTTTGCAAAAAATACCTATCAGCCTCAGAATGGCCTGAAATATTAGAATATGAATCATATAAGTAAAATAAGATTTTTATAAAATTTTCAGATCAAAATAGCTTGGTTTGCTATGCTAAATAATTTGATAAATTTCTTTAATCGGTACCCCAATTTAGCACTCTTCGCGGACACCGAAAATTCTTGAAACACTCCAGAGCGTAGGTCTCATAAAAATATTAGGGGTTACTGTTTTGAACTTTATCTAATTTTGGCTCTAACTATTTATAAAAATTCAAGAAAAAAACTGCCTAATTAATTTTTCACCTTTAGTGACGATTACAATCACTATTCAAATCAATCCACATAATATTACACATTTTGTACACACACTTCTCTTCTTCCTTGTTCCGCCAAGACCCATTTCCCCCACACACTACTCCAACAGCTCACTAACACATTCTACTCACACATAATCACATTCAATCATGCATATCACTCACTAACACATATCTTTTTAGGGATGGCAATGGGGCGGGTCGGATGCGGATTTTATAAGATCCACACCCGCCTCGCTACCCTTGAAATCCCACCCCGCCCTGCACCCGCCTCGCACCGGGTTATATACCCTCAAGTCCATATCCGACCCTGAACCCTTCCCCGCCGCGCCCCGCCATGTCCTTATGCCCTTCGAAATTGGCAGTAGATCACGACAGTGATCAAATGGCAGCGATCAAATGTCAGCAATCATGGCAGTAGATCACGGTAGCCCAATATACTGAGATGGCAGCGATCACGGCTGCGACGGATTGCTGATGATCACAGGCGGAAACGACGGATTATTGATGATCACAGGCGACATCGACGGCTTGGTGTCTGATGGCTCGTTGTTGCGTCAGTAGCCGACGGTGCCTTAGATCAGTAAATGGTCAGTCGCCAACTGTTCGGAGGAAAGGCCGGGAGAGAAGAAGGATGCGCGATGGCGACGCGGCACCTTTGTCGGCAGATGAAAATTAGGGTTGGTGCGACGCCGCGACACCTTTGTTGTCGGCAGAGAGTGAGAGTGTGAGACCTTTGTTGTCGACAGAGAGTGAGAGATTGATTGGGAATTAGGGTTGGGGAATGGGGATGATAAGGAGTAAGGACATATTATATATGTGTGAGATGGACGGCTAGGATTAAAGATGAGTAGGGTTAAATACCGGGGCGGAACCGGGTCGCGGGGCGGTTTGGACTAAATACCATACCTGCCCCTAACCCGCTGCGGATTTTTAAAAAAAAAACCATACCCCCCCCGTGGCCCGGTCAAAGTAAAAAAAGACCCGCTCTTATAGGAGCGGGACGGGGCGGGGATCCGCCGGTTGTGGGTCTTATTGCCATCCCTACATCTTTTACACACATATGTTCACACAATTCACACCATCACCCCCGTAACACACAACTCAGACACACAGATCCTCAATCACCCTGAAGACCAACCATTTTACTTTACATCCTCCTAACAAACACACAAACATACACACTAAAATTACACACACATACACCCTGCGCCAGCCATGGATGCCCACACCCAACCCACAACACGCACTCAGCACACTCACTCAACACACCAGCACCCTCTCATAGCTCTCTTCCTTACCTCTACACCCTCACAAACACATGAATCACACATAGGTTCATCCTCCAACTGTACCCCAAAGCACCACCCTCTTACACAGCTAAATACACACACAGAAGAACACTAAACACACACACAACCACGAAAATCACAAACTAGATTTAAAACAAGAATTACACTAAATAATGAGGAAGTTACCCTTGAGGATTCTTCCCGAACTCTCTCTTTTTCTCTGATTTCTTTGCCCCCTCGAAGCCCCTGCTTCTTTTTCCTTCTCTGTTTTTTCCCTTTCTTTTCACTCTGTTTTCTTTCATGTTTCTCTTCTTGTTTTGTTTTGTTCTTTGTTCTCTCCCCCCTTACCCCCAATTTTCTTTACCCGAAAACTCCATTATCCTCCCAAGACCCATCATTAAATTATTTAAGGGATAATTGCGTAAAATACCCCTATGGTTTGGGGTCGTTACAAAAAGACCCATGTTGTAACAAAAAATGCAAATAGACACATGTAATTGTAAAAGTGTTGCATCCGACGATTTCTGTAACGATTTAAATAAATTGTCCGAAATACCCCCATATATAAACCTAATTTTGTTTGTGTGTTGAAGGAAGTCTTGACAAGGGGTAACAGCACCACCGTAGCCACAACCGCTGCCACTCAAGCCCCACGCTTCATCGCCGCCCAAGCCCTCTCTCTCATCACAACCATCCAGCCCCTACCACCACCACCCAGCCATGCTCGTCGCTTCCATAAGTCTAAGCCCCCTGCTTTCGTTGCCGCCACAACCCTGTCAAATCAATCGCCTTCCCTTTCGTCGTCAAACCAATCTCTCTGCCGCAATGCTTTCTTCTCGATTCTTATGGAGTTTTAATGTGACGGGATTTGTTTGTGGAATAAAACCTACGTGATTAGGTTTAGATGTGGTTGATTTACCCAAATTGCACAAACTTAGATCTAGGGTTTCCATCGCAATATGCGATTGAAAACCTAGATCTGAGTTCGTGTGATTAGGGTGGCGATTGGGTTCGGCGCAGGTGGTTGGGGCTCATAGAGAGGTTGGCGGCGGTGCAAGTTGTTCGGTTGATGACGGGTCTAGCGATGCAGAACTCATGGTGGGTGGTAGCGGCGCACTTGGCGCTAAAAATTGGGGAAATTGGTGATGGGGCTCTGTGGTGACAGAAATTGGGGATGGTTGGTGGTCGGGGCTGGGTGGTTGCAGAAATTGGGGATGGTGGTGGTGGATGGGGCTCTGTGGTGACAGGAATTGAGACTTGGGGTTTGGTTTAAAGTGGCAGCTAGGGTTAGGGTTTGGTTGGATTGAAGAAGAAATTGGGACTTAATTGGGAGAGAAAAAAGTGGGGAGGGTATTTTAGTCTTTTTAATGTATTAAAAATCTTTCAAACACACTTTTTAAGAGAGTGAAGATCACGCTCCGTCAATTTGGATGATTTCTTTAACGATTGTAACACTTTTACAATTACAGGTGTCTATTTGTAATTTTTGTAACAACAGAGGTCTTTTTGCAACGACCCCAAACCACAGGGGTATTTTACGCAATTATCCCATTATTTAACTTAGCTTAGTCACTTAAGCCAATAGGAGGTGGCAAGCTAAAAAAAATGGCTTCTAAATATTTTTTTCTAAAATTGCACAAATGGCCCCCAAACTTTATATAAGTGCATTTAAGACCCAAAAACTTGTCTAATCTTTATTGATTTAGTTAAACACTACTGAAAAAATGTACTATCACTCATTTTGTTATTTTTCATCACTAAAACATAATTTAAATTTTTGCCCCCAAAGTTTTTCAAAATTACGAAAATACCCCCAAAATTTCAAATTTTACATTTTTGTCCAAAAAATCTTTTAAGCTTCGATACCCTACTAGTACTCGAGTATTGCCCAAAATTAATGCCCGTTTATTTTTCGGAGTGCATATGATTATTTTAAACGGCTTCCAAAGTTCAAGATATTACAGTAAGTGTGTGTGTTGAACTTTGTAGGGTGTGTTAGTGAGTGAAATGGTGAGTTTCAGTGAATTTTCGAGGGCTGACACAGAATCATTATGTTGTTCTTGATACCCATGTTGGTATCACCCTGATAACTGTCAGTGGAAATTGTATGGAGGGCTTAGTGGTCCCTGATAGATGAGATTCCAATAGGCTGTATATAATGAGCAAGAATTCTTCCCAGCATTGGAAAGACTTGACCAGTCAATCTTTAGATTGGGAAATATAATGTATGGAGGTTTTATGATTGTAGAGGGGCACCTCTACCTAATAAGGGAAATAGTAAAACCTAGAACCGTTGGTTTCAGTTCTGAACATTAGGAACCCGATTCTGATCTGACGACATGCAGAATTTGGCTAACCAGGAGTAACAAATCCGGTCCAACCACAACCTTGAGATGAGAGTACATTGGATAAATTTACCAAATAAATGTGACTAGCTATAGGAGGTTATTGGACCCTATAGAGGCAGCAAACTGGGTTAGCGAAATTGAGAAAAAATTTGAGCAACTGATTGTATAAATTTTGAACAATTGTAAGTGAAGCGATGAAGGATTGAAGTTGCGGTATATAAACTAAGAAAGGAGGCTGATCAGGAGTAAGAAATGGTGGCGAAGAGCATTACGCATTAGCAAATGATTGATATTATTTGGGAACAGTTAAGGAATTATTTTCAACCGGTATTCCCAACGAGTAATCGTAAACTTATGCTAAGGGAGTTTTTTAATTTAATGCAAGTAGATTAAGAGTCTGTAGACGAGTTTGAGTTGAGGTTTTTCTTGTTCGCTAGATTTGCAGTGAAAATGTTACGAACAGAGGCAGATAGCTGCCGAAAGTTTGAATAGGGTTTAGGTCTTGACGGGGGGTCTCGGTGATCTCAGCTCAATTTGGCGAGTTATATGGAATGTCTTGATTTGGCATGTGTTTTGGAACTGTGTAAGTTTGACAATAGAGGAAGTCATGAGTAAACACAGGGTGGATAGAAGAGAGATAAGTAAGAATTTTTCCAGAACAGAGTTGTAGGGGCTGACAGTCGTCAGTAAAAAGGTTTTTTTTTTTACAATCAGCATAGGACGGTGCCCAAGGTTAAAGGTTGGGGACAAAATCATATATTCAGGCCCACTTTGGCTCAGTGATAATGGGATCTGGATAGAGTTCTGAAATTCGATCGGGGCATGATATGGGATTTAGGGGAGCGCAAAGTATAGGCGCTCGACCAGCTCGGGTTACTTGAGTTAAACCATCGTAGAGTTCTGGAGTTTGACCTACACGGCGTACTGGTCAGGGTGACGGATCAACTTTTCCAGCCATCCCATGTGTCATGTGTGGAAGAAGTCAGAATGGTGAGTTATGCTATCTTCGAAGTGGTGGCAGAAATATCAAACTTGCGCATAAAATAGGGCATGCTAGGCAGTTCATGAAAATTAATGGTCATCATAAGGCTATAGGGAGATGAACACACCAGGTTTGAAAATTCAGGAATTAAAAGGTCATAAAAAAGCCATACAGAAGTGAACATGCCATGCCACAAAGTAACAAGCTCAGAAAGGTGCAAGGACACACACACACACACACACACACACATATATATATATGAGGTCAATATAAATGAAAAAAATGATATTTGAAAACACACATATATATATATATATATATATATATATATATATATATATATATATGCTTTCAAATCTCATTTTTTCATTTATATTGACCTCATCTAAAGTAATCTGCATTTGTATCTCATAAACAAACATAACCTCAAGGAGGACTTTCTTTGCCGGACACAATGTAAGCCGGGGTGTGGATTAAGAAACAAATGGTAAATTAGTTCAAAAAATCAAATACGATACCAAAGCCCCTAGTTTGTTTGCCCATGGAGGCCGAGCGTAGATGATGACTAAGCTGCTTACGTATCCCCATTACAGAAATCAGGTCTAACTTAGTTCAAACTATCGGGCATGGTGAGTAAGTCTTCTCAAATCAAAGTTAAACCATGCAGTAGATCTTGATGATCATTCTTCAACAGCTTCAATTTTTATTTTTATTTTTTTTGCAACGCTGCTAGTACTTTCTTTCTCTCCTTTTTTTTTCTTTCTTTTATGTTGCAATTATTTCTTATATATCAAATGATCATCAAGATTTGAATCATCTTTTGAGTTTGGTTCCTATGAGAAAGAAACCTCCATGTTAACTCCAACAGCGATATTGTGGACATAGGGCACACACAAGGAGACTACTCATTCCAAGGTTAGAAATATAGGCTTCTAAAAAGAAAGGGTAAATTTTTTAGGAGCAAAAGGGCCATCAAGTAAAAATATCAAGCACAAGGTAAACATGATGATATGTGTCTAATCATCGGGAATGCTCATTTCAAGGAAGACTCATGCAAACCTACATTCTTTTAAGTTTTTTTTTTTTTTTTGTGGTGTCCTAACTTTTGCCTCGGTCGCCCTTTTCAGGTTTTTCAGCCTAATGGGCTTTTTTTTTTCTTCTCAAGATAAATGGTCCATGCTCAAAGAACTAGTGAGCTTTAAGAAAGGGAAAAACTTGATGTCAATGTTCCACCTCATTATCTTTGAGAGTTTAGCTTGTTTCTAGTTAGTGAGGGGTTGGCCAAAAACAGTCACGGCCTTTTCCTGATAGTCTTAACTTCTAAGTCAACTGGTTAAACTTTGCACCAAATTCTTTTACTAGGTTTATGTTATTCAAATTATTTTTAAGGAAATTTCAATTTTTAAGTTTTAGGCTTGAAAAGATAGTAATCATCATCCCAAAGCGCAAAAAAAGATGTGTTAACGAGATAGAACACTAGGCTCAAATTCAATATTTTTTTATTATTGTGAACTTTTGAAGTAATTGGTAAATTTGAGAATTCATACCAAGCAACTATCTCTTGCTGGAAAATTTATATATGTTCTCGACTTGTTAAGGATGGAAGCAGATAAACATGACATGAAATCTCTAAGACTCAAACCCCAAGAAAGACCTTTAAGAGTTGAAAATATATTTTTTTTTTGCTTCTTTTTTGTCTTTTGATAGATTCTATTTCTATTGAATTTTTTGCTTTTTGCTTTTTATTATTTTACCTAGGTGTAAATACCCAATTTTTGTAGTTATTAATAATTAAAAAATTAATGGACTTCATTATTAATTAGAGTTCATATTAAGCTCAAGCCTAGAGATATAACTTATTTAATTAATTAGTTTGGTCCAGTCCAATCCTGTTGTCAAGGTCATAAGTTTAATTGTCAAGTTTAGTTTAGTCTAGTAGTCTAGTAAGTAATTAGGCTCAATTCAGTCTAATTTGTGCCAGTCCAGTCCAAGTGTCTAAAATGAATATTTATTTTATTTTGTCTAAGATAATTTGGGAAATTATTCTGTGAATTATCCCTGATACATGAGATTAAATCCTTGATTTATATGGGTTAGGAGGATAAATCCCCAATCTGGTACATCCCATCTGCAAAACCAGAGATAATTATTTAAATTAGGGTCAGATAATACCTTGAAATTCGGAAGAAATATTTATAAAATTATTGACAAACTGGCCGGTTAGTTGACTTTTGTCCATTTACCATTTCTTTTATCAAATATTGTGACTTATTTCCAAATCGCAATATTGGCACAACTAACTTTATCAATTCTGGCGCCTTAGAGCTTTATAAATAGGCCCATTGGCCTTCATTTTATGGGGTCTTTGTTTTAATTAAGCTTTTTTCTTCCTTGAGCTTTTATACCATTGCTTTGTGAAGTAGTATATCATGTCTCCCGAGACTTAAGCCTTCCATATTCACTTAAAAAGTTGTTTTAGTCTCTTCGTGGATCCTTCAGAGAGAGTTCTCGAGTCATCCAGATATACAAATTCTCGAGGTGATTTTTAAATATCTTTATAGTCTAGTTTATTCACGTAGAATTGTCTCCAATTTCCCCCGATTACATTTCTATTATGAAAATAAAAAAGAGTCATTTTCTTCTCTGAGTCTGAGTCTAACGCCAAAATGTATATTACCTCCCATAGGACCAGAGTCGAACTACGACGGTTTTGAGTCCGATTAGTGCAACCGGATACGTACGTAGGCAATTCAACCCCTAATGTCGAGTACAAGCCAAAAATATAAAAATAAAATTAGAGTTAGTTTTATTGCATATTTACATGTGTTCAAGGTAAAAAATCAATAAAAATGAAGTAGGGAATTAGGTCGGATGTAGTTCAAACCAAATCTACTGAATATGTATACTTCTAATTTAATCAATCACAACTCTATGTGTCGTCTTTAAACAATTATTCTCCAACCTTTCTATTTATTTATTTTTTCTTCTTCTTTTTCTTCCATACTTCTTCTTTCTTTCGACATTGAACGAATGATCATCACGATTTCTATCGTCATTTATCTTCAAGACTTCGGTTCCTATGAAGAGGAACCGTTTCTGTAACACCCTGAACCTTGATATTGTCTAGCCAGTTAATTTAATTTTTAGTGACGATTTTCATACACAACATTTAGCATTGATTAGTGTGACTGACTTTTATCGGCAATCTTTAGCAAAAAAAAAAATTTAGGACCCATGAGTTAAAATTTAACGATAGCTATTATAATTGATGTTTATTGGACCTTTAGTATTGATTAGCGTGAGTGGCATCTTTGGGAACCTTTAGCGACAATTAGTGCAGCGGGGTAACTTGGAAATTTAAATTTTATTGGCGTTATTGGATAATTAAAAGAATACAAAATCTGATTTTTAGGTTAGTCAACTCTTTTTTTTTTTTGGAAGAAAAATTTAAGAGGGAATAAGGGAGTGAGAATAGGAGAACATTGATCTTTTTGAACTTATTCCATTTTCGGTTACAAAAAGTCAGATTCAAGAGAAGAGAGAGAGAGAGAGAGAGAGAGTTTTTGCCGACAAGTTTTCGCCGAGTTGCTTAGAGTCTTCCGGTAAGATTTTTCTAGTCCTTTACTTTTAATTTATTCATTGTTGTATGAGATCAAGGGTTGTGGTTGTAATTTGTGTTGTGCGTGAAGTGAGGGCAGCCATGGTGGCTGCCGTAGTGTGCATTGGTTCGTGGGTTTAAGGGGAAAAAAATGCTATGGTTGCAAGGAGAAAGCCATTGCCGTGAGGCCGTGACTGTGCCGTAACATACTGGATGTTATGAAGATGACATTTTGAAGGGTGTAGTGTATGCCTTGAGGTGTTTGTGGGTGGGTTTTACGGCTGTGAGAAGGGGGTGCAGCCGTGAAGGAAATAGGTATGAGAGTGCATGTGTGGGTGTGACCGTTGGGTAAGAGGAAGAGCTACTGCTATGAGGCAGTAGCTGTGATGGTCATATCCATTTTTTTTTCTGGTGTAGTGTGTTTGGTGGGAGTTTCGTATGTGTGTCTAAACTCATTTGAGTGTGTTTTTATGTGTAACCGTGAGTGCATGAATGTGTGCTTGTGTGGAAGAGACAAGGAGGAAGTAGGTAGTAGCCCTTTTGTGTGAACCTGTGAGTGCTAAATGGTGTGTGCGTATCTATTAAACCAGAGAAAAGAGCCACTACCGTGAGGAAGTGGGTGTGGGTTAAATGTGTGTGTGTGTGTGATTGTGGAGTTTGGGTCTGTGTTTTTTGTGTGAGATGTGGGGGTGTATATTTTGGAGTGATTATTGGTGTAAGGGACAAGTGTATAACGTAGGTATGAATTGGTTTTAAGAGAATGTATTCTGGGTTTGGCAGAAGTGGGAGGATGAAGAAGATGGGCTAAGGAGAGATAGTTGTACACTAAAAGTGGTACATTGTGCTTGCGTCGTTGTATCACATGACTGTTGGGTATCGTACAGTTAATAAAAAAATGCTAAAACTTTAAAGGAAATTTTTAGGGCAATAATATAATTACTTTTAAAATTTCATATTATTCTGACATCGTTTGTTATTTTTTTAATAATTTTTACAAATTTAGTTTTTATAAAATTCATTTGGAGTCTTTAAAATTATTATTAAATTCTAGAAAAATTATAGCAATGTTTTTATAGTATAAAGAAGTTTCAATTTCAGTTTCATAATTTTTAGAGTTGATTTGGTACTAAACCCATATCGCATTCGAGTTAATTAAACATATGATTTTAAAATGATTTTGATACTTTTTAATTTTTATTTCAATTTTTGTAGTATCCTTATATATTGCATTGATTTGAGCTGGAAATTTATAATAGCTATTTTTGAGTTTTTCTAGTATTTAAAGAAATTATTTTAATTAAAAAATATTCAAAAAATTCTTGTTTTAACTTTTTATAATGTTTTAAGCTATAATAGTGTCTTACTAGAATTTATTATGAATTTTGGGGTACCATTATGCATTTAGAAGCGCGTGGGGTTTTCAATTAGTTTAGCCGTATGTAGGACCCGTTTCTATTTGATTTGAGTTGAGAGTGTTGAAGTGAGTTATGTAGAAGAAATTAGTTATGGGTTCATAGTTTACGAGGTTAGATTTTATTCTGATAAATATTTGCCAATATAGGTTAAATTAAAGGATCTGAACGAGGTTGCATAGCAGCGAGCGCATAGCTTGGATCGAGATAAGAGATTTTTATCCGAACCAACTCCTCATAATTGATTTCGCATTTCATTCAGATTTGTTATTGTTGTTCTATGGACTCTGTCATGTTGAGATAATCATGTATTTTGTTCAAAAACCCTGCTTTGTGCTTAAGCGTTTGTTGAAAGTCCTTATCGATGCTCGGTATTTATTACTTGTCGAGCATTGATTTATTCATTGTATTAGAGATTATTGCATTCTGTATATTGACATGAAATTTTGCATTGGTGTGTTTTGGCGGAAGTTGGTGTGTATTAGAGGATTTGGTGTGGGCTAATACCTTGATGGACTAGACGGTGTATTGGTGTGGGTTAGTACCTTGATGGACTAGCGGGTGTATTGTTGTGGGCTAGTACCTTGATGGACTAGCCGGTGTAAATATGCATATGTAGTTATCAGTGTTAGTGAGAATCGCCTTTGTGGCTTTGTTAAGTGATTACCCTGCACTACCTGTGTGGCTTTGCAATTGCTCATGTTCAATAGCATCTATGATTGTTTGCATCATATCTGAAAATCATATTAATATCTGATCGAACTTGATATGATCATTTTGAAACTCTTGGAAAGCCAACATTGAATTGGATCTGTGAATTATTTTGAAATTCCTATTTTTGAGCAATCTTTATGAGCTATCAAAAGCTCACCCATTTTTCTGTTCCGTTATGTAGGCAATAACCAACAGTAGGATACTCGGAATGGATAGAGCTTCGTTATGAAGTTGGTGTAGATTTTTACTAGTTGTTAGTTAAGCCCTTGTGAGGGAATCATTTTGTAAACTATTTGTATTGAGTACTTTAATTTAGTCCTTTCATTTAAGAGAAATACATTATGGATTCAAGATATTGTAGAAGCTCTGATATATGTTGGGATTTTCTTATCGAATTGAGGTGATTAAATGATCAAGTATCAATCGATCGATTGCCCAACGCTCCAAAATTTTTGGGTTGTTACACTTTCGATGTTAAGTTGACTTTGCAGCATTACTTGGGGACATAGGCACACACAAGGGGACTACCCTCACCAAGGTTAGAAATATAGGCTTCCATAAAGAAATGCTAAACTGTTTAGGCATAAAGGGCTAGCAAATGGAAAAACATCTAGCACAAGGTAATCAGGATGATATGTGGTGGCCAATCAATGGCCTCCAATCATCCAGAATGCTCACTTCAAGGAAACTCATGCAAATCTACATTCTTTCGACGTCTCTCTCTCTCTCTCTCTCTCTCTCATGTTAGAGTTTTCAGTCTGGTGGGCTTTTTCTTCTTCTCTTTTTTCAAGATGAATGATCCAAGATAGGAGGGGGAGTAAGTGGTCCTTGAACAGGACAAAGTACTGATATGAATGTGACACCTCATTATTTGTTGAGGATTTGGCTTGTTTCTAATGAACGAGGGGTTGGCCAAGAAAGGAAGTCACAACATTCTCTTAATAATCTTTTATATTCTCGCTCGAATGTTTAAATTTGAAATCAACTCTTCTATTATAGGTTTTCTGCCATTCAATTTCAAAGAAACTGAAATCCTAATTTTTAGGCTTGAAAATAAAGGGGTCACTACCCCTTAAGTGCAAAGAAGAAGGGTCAACGAGAGACATAGCACTAGTCTTAAATTCAAAATCATCTTTTGTGCAATGTTTTGAGGTAATTGGTCAATTATGAGTTCAACAATTATGAGATCGGGCAATTCTTTCTGGCTTTTAAAATTATTATGCTCTCGACTTGCTAAGGATGCTAGACTTATTGAAAACATAAACTCTAAAAGAAGACTTTTAAGAAATGGAATATTCCTGACTTTTTATTTCTTTTTATTCATAATCAGCTACATCAGTCTAAATGAGCAATCAAAATAAGCAAAAAAAATGACACCTTAAAAAAAAGTCTGAAAAAAGTAATCTAGAAATGCTAGGAAAACCATCCAAGGCTCTGGCTCGACATCGTACTCAACTTGGCATCGGGAAAGTCTCCGACCATCGAGTATGTCTTATCTTGTGCTGGGGTACTCTGGTAACAATATCCTCTTTTAGCCGAGCGTATAAGGATACTGCATCGAAAGAGATGTCTCACTTATGCACAGTTGGTGTGCCAGTAGAGATTTTGTCCTCATATTGGGTCTGACAAAAGGGTTTACTTCACTTTTGTCAATCAAGTCTTGAATGGCATGATAGGGGGCAACGCACTTTTCCATGTGATGATCAGCTCCTTAATGATAAGCACAATGAGGTTGGGCATCATATCCTTTCGGCTAACAACCAATGCAAGAGAAGGTGGCAACTTGGCAATCAAACCTCTTTGTAGCAACTTGTCAAAGACTTTTGTCAGCGGGGCGTTTAAGTGGGTGAACCATCGTTGTGGCTTGGGAATGGCTTCTCATGACACTACATGTTGAGACCTCACACTTTTGTCGTATTTACATTAGCTGGCTTTGACAAAGCATTGGCATTCCTACCATAGACATGGTATCCTCTCGGCTTAGTCTCTCAGGGTATGGTTCCCTTATAAATAATGTTAGGATCAAGCGCTTACCACTGCACCAAAAGCAATTGCTATTAGTAAGGGCGCAAATTTATTTCCTTATAGTCCTGGCACAGCAGCTAGCGCACACGGTCGAGTACACAATGGAGTAGATGGATGCGGCCAAACTCTGATCTGCCAACAATCCCTTCCCCAGATACACCCCGGGGGACACGAACCCGTGACTTGCTCTGATACCACTTGTTAGGATCAAGCGCTTACCACTGCACCAAAAGCAATTGATGTTAGTAAGGGCGCAACTTTATTTACTTATAGTCCTGGCACAGCAGCCAGTACACACGGTCGAGTACACAAGGGAGTAGATAGACGCGGCCAAACTCCGATCTGCAAACAAATAACAACTTCAATTTGAATTAGGGATCCCACGAGTGGTTTGAAGGAAAACTGAAAATGCCAAAAAAGATACTCACGCTACACTGGTAGCAAGTTCTTCCTTATAATGTTAACATGTTCCTCTTCTGACGGGGGCAGTTAACCATCTGAGAGGTCTTATTCCTCATTCGTATTATAAAGGTTGACACTAACTCCATAAGATCCTGTTGGTAGTCACCTTGTCTCTTCTAGTAATATCCAGATCAACATTGTGTTGGTACTGATTGACAAATTCACTCACCACATCATCCCATGTTTACAATCTTCAATCGTCGAGGGTGAGGAAGTACGCAAGACTGGTTGACAAACGCCCAGCCGTGGGTGTTTGCATATAATGATATAGTTAGATCTTGAGAGGTGGTTTCGTCGGAGCCAACCATCACTAGGTGAAAGTTCTAAAATCTACATGCCCTTACAGACAAGGTGTTTGGACAGCTACTCAGTAAAGGTATAATCGCCAAGTTATCCCCCATTCCTACACCGAAAGGGCCCGACATGCAAGTTCGATGCAAATATCACCAAGCATTTGGACACCATATGGGGAAATGTATCACCTTGAGGCCTACCATTCAAGATCTCATCGATAATGGTTTGATCATCCCTCCTATCGAGTCTAATGTGAAAGAAGAATTTTCACCAGTATACAAAGCAAGCAAGGGTGAGACATCTGTTTAGGCACCAGATCTTTCTACGTCCGACCAGGAAGAGGATGTTGTATATTCAGCTCGAGACATGACCTATGGTCAAAGATTGCCCCAATGCCAAGCTGAGCACGATGCCAAGCAGGAACCTTAGGTTTAGTTTTACCTCAATTGGTTTTCCTAGCATTTCCTACATTTTCTTTTGCACATTTGTTTTGATTTTTCAATATTCTTGCTTAATCAGATTTATAAAAAATAAACAAAAAAGAAATAAAGGTCAAAAAAAGAAAAGAAGTGGGATATTAAAAAAATCATGAAAAACTCCAAAATATTTTCTTTTGCAAGGTAACAAGCTATGGAATCAATATGAAGCTCCGGTATTGGGAAATGTCTCGAAAACTCAAGTGGATTCAATAGTCGAAGGATACCCATAAACCAAGTATCTCGTCCAAATCCTTGGTGATCTAAAAAAGGATTTTCAAGCTAACCTCACTGCTCTAATAGCTCAACATACAAAAATCGCCTCTAGTGTAGGATTCCTCATGGGAAAAGATAAAAACAAATAATCTAAAGAGGAACCAAAGATAGAAGAGAAAGAAGAGAAGAAAAGGGAAAAGCCTGGACTCAAAGCTAATGGGCATTTAATGATGAAGAGGAGACTGTTGCCCCGAAATGAGAGAAAAACTTAGAAATGCTTGACTTGCATATCGCTAAGGTGAAAAAGATCGATGCCCTACTGGACCTCAGTACCCTTACCGTAAGCACGAAGGATAGATCCATCCGATGTTTGAGATGCCGGATACGGACAAATTCAATGGAATAACGGATCCACGGATCATGTGAAGATGTATATGCTTGCACTAGCTCATTATGGAGTTAACTAGAATCAGTTGGTTTAGTTTTTTGCTCGCACCTTAATCGAAGCCGCTTTGTTCGAGCATCGAACTTTGACATCTAAGTTCAGTTTCCTCATGTCCTCTAATAAATGCCTCTGTCTTGTAATTAGGGTGGACAAAGACGAAGACGACGTCCTGCTATGTGCAGCAGCAACCATGTTTGCCTTATCTGGGTGGTACTGGATATTTAGGTCATAGTCCTTCAGTAGTTCTAACCACTGCCTCTGTCTTAGGTTTAACTCCTTCTGGGTGAAAACATATTTTAGGCTCTTCTGGTCAGTGGATATGTCTCAGCGTTCTCCATAGAGGTACTGTCTCCAAATATTGAAAGCAAAAATCACGGTCGCAAGCTCTAAATCATGGGTTGGGTAATTCTTCTCCTACGGTTTTAACTATCTAAAGGCATACGCAATCACCTTCCCATTTTGCATGAGTACACACCCTAGACCTTTGTGAGAGGCATCGCTATAAATTGTCAAACCACCAAACCCACTTGGAAGATTAAGTATAGGAGCCGTGACAAGTCTCTTCTTCAATTCTTGGAAAGTACTCTCATAATCATCATACCACTCAAACGTGACCCCTTTTTGGGTTAGGCGATAATATCCGACTAAGCTTAAGAAACTCTGAACCTTCGTCACCGTGGTAGGTCTGTCCCAGTCGACAACAACCTCCATCTTCTTAGGGTCAACCAATATCCCCTCTTTCGACACTACATGCCCCAAGAATGCAACTCTATCCAACCAGAACTCTAAGCTTGGTATACAACTTCTTTTCTCTTAGAATCTTTCGTACCATCCTTGAGTGTTGTTCATGTTCTTCCCTCGTCTTAGAATATATCAATTTATCATTAATGAACACCACTAAAAACTGATCTAAGAAGGGTTTGAACACCCTATTCATTAAATCCATAAATGTTGTTGGAGCGTTAGTCAACCCAAAAGGCATAACCGAAAACTTATAGTGCCCATATCTAGTGCGAAAGGTTGTCTTTGACACATCCGCTATCTTTAATCCTTAGCTGGTGATACCTCGAACGGAAGTCAATCTTTGAAAACCATTTCACCCCCTGTAATTGATCAAAAAAATCATCTATGTGGGGGCAAAAGGTAACGGTTTCTTATCCTTAGCTTGTTTAACTCTCGGTAGTCGATGCATAACCTCATCGTGCCATCCTTCTTCTTCACGAATACTACTAGTGCACCAAAGGGTGACGCACTAGGACGAATAAACCCTTTATCTAGAAGATCTTGTAATTGTGTATTTAGTTCTCTTAACTCCACTGGTGCTATACATACGGTGCCTTAGAGATATGGGCAATTCCAAGAATCAACTCCATATTAAATTCAACTTCCTTATTAGGCTGCATCGCGGGCAAAACTTTCGTAAATACCTTAGGAAACTCTATTTATCACGACCCGAACCCATAGGTGAGCCCATGAGTTAGGCCCATGACCAGCTGCAGGCCCATTAAGCCTCCACTAGGGCTCTGCCAGGCCTACTCCAACCTGTACTTAGAATTCATTCCAACTTGCTAATTCTAAAACAATTCATTGGCTATTACAAGCCTCACATAGAATTTCCTCAGCAATCAATTTAAAACTATCACTTACAAGTCATTGACAACTATGAAGAAATTCGAGGAGACCTAAGCTCTAAAATTCTCAAAATACAAATCAGTACTAACATGTCACCCAGAGATTTATTAAATATGAGGAGTGCATCTCCTCTAGCATTCATCTCCCGCAACTACATCCTCGTGGCTCTCATCAGTGCCGGTTCCATCTAGGTAATCCCCTAAAAAATATTTAAAGAATGAGCTTGGGGCCCAGTAAGCACACATACCATGTCCCTTAAATATGTTTAAGGGTTTCAAAACATGCCATAGATTTCTCTTTTCAAACTCAGGAATTCAATGTCACCATAACAAAACATTCTTCATTATATATACATACATATATGCACTTGCAAAAAAGGTTCTCAAATTGGAGTATAATCATCAAGAAAGCTCATTTGCATTTATCACAGAAAATTCAAACTTAGGTGTGTTGCGGTCAGCGTACAAGCCCCCCTAACTAGGGCCCGAAATCCCTCCTACACCCGGGATAATAATTATGTGGACCCAAGGGCGAACCACAAGCAACAGTAATGTGCATCAACGTACAAGCTCCGTTGATCAGGGCCCAAAATCCAACATTCCCCCGTTGGATATGGGGCACAACAACCAAGTCAAGTTTATCATCTCATTCAACATGTACCGAATTTAAATCATCTACTCACAGAACAGACCATGGCCTTTTTAACTCAATTTTTCATCAAATGATTTACATGAAAACATAAGCATTACAAGAACTTCAAAAACTTTTATTTGGTAAAATGACATATACATATATTGGAAAATATGTTGTACGGAGGAACATGGCAAGAGTACTTTCTTGGATAGCTAAGCACTTCTGGTTCTTGTTCCAAGACTTGCCCAAGCTCTTGTCTATCAGAATCTAAACAATAAACCATATGGATATTATTTATTGTCTCTCAATCATGCCTAGGTGCTAAATTTCCCCCAAGTGTGCGAAATTACCAAAATACTCCCTAGACTTGTGTAAAATTACCAAATTACCCCTGACGCCAACGTATCGTTACATACCCAATATAACTCAAAACATCCTTTCAAAACAACTAGGTGAGTTTTTTTTTTGTGTGTGGACAAAATGGCCTTTCTGAGAATTCTCCGTTCGGAACCCTAAACCTCTCCTTAAATTGAGCGCTAAGGTTTCTATTTAAAAATATATTCAAACGACACCGAAATGGCACGAAATTTTAGAAGCTCAAGCATCTCAATGTGTTTAGATTACTGTAAAATTTCCAGCTAAAAAGAAATTTTGTTTACTATATCAAACAATTCAAAAGTCTATTTTCAAAATAAAATCATTTTAGGCCCATTACATGCCCAAAAAATCCCAGAAAATTCCAGGTTGAAGATTTTGCAAAAATGAGAGTTTTAGTTTTCACTTTGCCCATATATGCTCAGAAATGGTTTAAAAAGTTTTGGGCAATGGACTGATCTGTAATTCTAGAAATAACATTTTTTTCAGCAAACCCTAGTTTTGTACTTTGACCATTTTGAACCTGAAACATGATGAATCTTATAAAAATCAAAACTACAAAGTTAAAGTAGACTTTGTTAGGTTTTCATAAATATAAGGGTTACAAAAATTCAATGAGTAATGACTTCTCTACAGTAAATCGAGGTGGCTGATCAAAACAGCACATCTCTATGCAGACCAATTTTGTTCAATGGTTATTTTGGAGTAGAAAAACTATGAATATCAGAAAACTCAAAGCTACAAAGTTTAAGAGGACATTCTGAGGTTTCTAGAAATGTAAAGTTCACAAAAATATCATGATTAATTAATTTTCTATGACAAATTGAAGTAGCTGCCAGAAACCAAAAAATCTGGATTTCTACAGTGAATTGAATTTAAGGTCATTTTAAAATTTGCAAACGTGGGATTCTAAGAAAACTCAAAACTTTAAGTTGAAGGCGATACAATGGGGTTTTTAGAAAGAGTAAAATCATTTCAATTGGATTTGAAATAAAGGAGATATGATAAAAACCCTGTCCTACTCTTATGTTGCTCTACAACAGCCTTCTTCTCAAACACACCCACATCTCACTCTCTGAAACACACACAACACCCTAACATTCAAACCAATAACCACTGAATTCATACATAAAAACCTAGCTAGAACACCCAATAACTTGGCCAAGATTAAAGAGGGAGGCTAGAGATTTTTACCTTGAAATCTTCTTACCATAGCTTGCTTCTTCTTCTCTCTCTCTAATTTACATAAAATAAGGTGGTTGCAAAAGCTTGGACGGTTGTCCTCTAAAGGTCTCATTAATATATGGTTGCCCTAGTTTAAAATATTTCTAAAGACCCCCTTCACACTTAACTATTTTCTCATTTCATCCACATCACTTTAAAAGACTACAAACTCTTTATATTAAGATCTAAAACAAATTTGTCGACTAAATAAAATTTTGGGTATGCCAATCTCACCATCTCATTAATTTGTAACCTAAGAACATTATAAATTGTCGCTAAAGGTCATAATTAATACGGCTGGCGATAATGTTCACTAAATACTCCAATTAATGTATATTACCACAACCGTCGCTAAAGAATTAACAAAAATTCTAGGATTCACCATAGACCATATTCTAGGTGCGGGGTATTACACTCTTACCACAGAACTATCTTCTAGTTCCAACTTCTTTTGCTGGGTGTCTATCACAAAGGCCAAGTACCCATGACAACCCTTTTCTAAGAAGTCAGTTTGCCTGTAAGGCAGAAACCTTAGGCGGAGGGGATGTGATGTTAGACCCCTGGAAAAACGAGTGGTCTTGACCTGAGATGTTAAAGGTCACTCTCTTATGAAAGAAATCTAGGGAGGCATGATATGCTGCTAAGCAATCAATTCCCAATATAAACGTTGAATTCCAACATATCCAAAAAAATCACGTTTGTGACTTGGAACACCTCAAAATTTAGAGGTGGTCAATATATTACTGGTTGGTTGAGGAAAAATTGATGATGATTTTAAATGACAATTGGGATTGACATTATCGTGCTTGTTGGGTGTGATCCTTCAATTGTGACACCTCGTGCTTATTGATGAGTCAGTGTTGATTACTTCTCTGATCGACACCTCGTGCTACCTATTTTGTCGTGCGTGTGACATGTCAACGTAGTATTGAGACACGTCGTGCTTCAAGCCTATCATGCTTGATAGGTGGCACAACCTTGTATCGCCACCTCATGCTTCGAGCCTTGTCGTGCTTGCTAGGTGGCACAACCTTGCCTCGCCACCTCGTGCTTCGAGCCTGTCGTGCTTTGGTTAGCATTGTCGTGCTTGCTAGGTGGCACAATCTTGTCTTGCCACCTCATGCTTCCCGCCTCGTCGTGCTTTGCTTAGCCTTGCCGTGCTTGTTAGGTGGCACGACCTTGTTTTGCCACCTCGTGTTTCTATCCACCTGGTGCTTCCTAGAAATTTTTATAAATAGGCCTTTGATCTTTTTAAATTATTTTAAGTTATCTTCGACTTTCATCAGTAGATTGACAACTAAAGAGTGAGAGAAGAAGACTAGCCGCGATTATGAAAAATGAATCATAGGGCCTGATTGGGAGCAATTGTATAAGTGGATTTTTCATGATTTTAGGTAAGGGGAATTCCATATCACTATTCTTTTATGCCACGTGGTTATTTATTTCTCGACGTTCAACGTACTCCTAAACACTGTTGTTCTAAATCTTGCTCAAATGCTTTGTTTTGAATATTGGTAAACATCTTGTTTTTGAAATATGTTTGCGGGATGTGGCTTAAGTACTTTTGATCAATGACAGTGCTCCAGTGATTCGCCTATGTGCATGGTATGTTATGATACAGCTGAGCTTTGGCGGATCCCTTTAAGGATATCGGAAGTAAGATGCTAAAATGGTATCTTTGATGTGCAACTTGGATATTGAATTGGTTTACTAATTGTTCGGGGTACTAAGCCTCGGTAATGTTGATGGTTTGACTGTCAAATATACTGACTGATGTTGAATTATTTAGCGTGTTTGATTCTGATTCTATGGTGTTATGATTATTACACTTACTGGGCTACCCGGCTCAAACCCCCCCCCCCCATTTACCTTTCCAGTGCAGATGATTAATTAGATGAGCACATACAAGCGGGGACGTGAGTGGGACTTACAATTTTGGAGTTTTAGAAATGTTCGCAACTTATTTATAGGACTTGTAATCTGATTGGGATTATTTGTACTTGTGTTGAAGATATAATATCAGCCACTTGGGTCTTCTAATATGATTGGGATTGTGTTGTGATTTTGTTGAAAAATATCGAATTGGGTGATTGGCAACTCGGGTCGTCACACGACTAGTTCTCTACCCTTCATTTTGACTGGGTAATCCTTGATTACTTGGTTCGCAACAACCGAGGGCCCCATTGGGGTAGACATACATAGCAGAACGTCTAAGGGCTCTAAATGCTTGCCTAAATGTTTGATAAAGGCACGAAATGCAAAAGAATGTGTGGCACCAGAATCAAATAACACTTTTGTAAAGGTAGAAGAGATAGGGAGTGTACCTGTAACCACCGAGTCAAAAGCCTGTTCATCCTCTTGAGTCATCGCGAAAACCCTCGTCATTGTCCTGAGCTTCACCACATCATTTCTCATCCGGATCTTTGGTTTTGCCTTGGGACAACTTCTAGCTAGATGCTCCTCCTGACCACATTCAAAACAATTCCTTGTCTCCCACCAACATGGCCGCCCCGGTGGAACTATTGGCACATGTAACATATATGTGCCCCGACTTGTCCACCCCTTCTGGCTGGTGGATCCCCTTGAATATTCAGTTGTTGATCATTCATTTGCTGAGGTGGTGCTCAACTTTCAGACCCCTGTCTTTGTTCATTCCACCTTTGAGGCTGCATCCTCTATTGACTTCTTGCGATTTCAGGCCTCTTCTTCTGTTGGTCCCGCATCTTGAACAGGTTCTTGTTGTCCCTTTTCGCTATTAGGGCTATGTCCACCATTTCTGCATAAGTTCCCAACCTTAACTAGAGATGCGAGACCTGATACCGAGTCGTAGTCATTCTCAAATTTTGTCGCTCGCTTGGCTTTAGTGTCCACACCAAGTGAGTAGCATGTCGAGACAGCTGAGTGAAAACGGCCTCGTACTCCTTAACCGTGCGGTTCCCCTAGGTTAACTAAATGAATTCTATCACCATTTATTCCTTGACTGTCTGGGGAAAGTACTTCTCGAGAAATAGCTCCTTAAAATCTTCCTAATCCATACTGGCCACCTCGTCGACCTTAACTCATTTAGTCGCCTTCACCACTGATTGACTTCATCCCCCAGCATGAATGCAGTGAAACTTACCTTCTGCCTCTCAGTACACCCCATAACCTCAAATATTTCCTCTTAAGTCCGACAACAAGAACTTCGCCTTGAAGGGATCAGTGGCACCGGGGAAAGAGGGCAAGTCCATCCTCTTGAATTTCTCGATGGTTATGCCTCCAGCTGCAAGGTTCTCCACTACCCGAAACACGTCCTCACCTTGAGCACCGATCCCTCGAACCATTTATCAACCTCTAGGGAAGCTCATGTAAGGACGCCTGATGTCTAAGCAAAATGAAAGTATCGCATAAATTTGCATATTCTAATTCGATATAAATTGTTTTACATCTTTCCCTTCCCTTAACTGAGTAATGTATAAGTAATTCAATAATTCACGTTCATCCTAAAGGTTGCACAACAAACGACTCAAAGTATAATAAAATTGAAAATATAACTTAATCAACGTTACTATTTTTTTATTTCTAAAAGCACTTTCCAATATAATGGTTCAAAAGAAAGAAAAGGAAGAAACATTCTGCCTCATTCTCCTATCCAGCTAATTCCTCCTCTTCCTTCCCTCACCCTAATCGTCTCCCTGCTCAATGTAGTTCTCTCATTTCTGGATCCACTGTTCTACCTACTAAATCTGCATCTCCAAACCGATCTTGTAACTCTATAACCTTCTTTTCAAAGTAGTAATTGTAGTCTTTCTGACTTTGCTCCCAATTGAAACTATCACTATTCTTCATACTCTTCAGCTAGGCTTCTAGTACTCTGTTTTCCTCCTTCAACCGTTGTATCTCCTTCTCTAATGGGATCATCCTCTTTCCCGAATCTGCAGATTCCTTTAGAGCTTTCACATTTTCTTGTCTTCATTCGAGGACATGTTGTTAGAATCTCCTGACTCTTCCGAAGGCATCTGACTGACCTTTATCGACAAGCTATCCTCGTTCTAATCTGCCATAATCCTATCACAACACAAATATTATAGACATCTTCCGTTAATACTATGCCACTTCGTTAAAATCAATCACTTAATCATCTACTGAAATTCACAAGAAAAACACATCAATAAATTCCTAAATTCATTTAGTCAAGGCCTTCCCCTTTCCTATCCTGCCCCAACTCATTAGCCTAGGTAGAAGTCTACAGGATCGTAATAACCTACTCTAATACCACTTATGTCACGACCCAAACCCATGGGTGACCCCATGAGCTAGGTCCATGACCGGCCGCAGACCCACTAAACCTCTAATGGGGCTATGCTAGGCCTACTATAACCTGTACTCAAGATTCAAACAAACTCATTAGATTCTAGATTAATTAATTGGCTATTAAGAGCCGCACTTAGAAGTTCCTCAACTGTTAGAAATAAACTTCAATCACATGTCACTGAAAATTATAAAGAAATTTAGGAGGCCTAAGCTCCCTACATAAGTTTATCCGTCCACAATCACAACACTAAAGTTCTTGAGTCTAACAGACATTCCATCACTCTAATGGATCTCTTCTGGCGCCTCTCCCTCGTGTTGCTGATAGGGTTCCACCTCTCCTAGATCTTCATCTGAAAAATAAAGGAATGAGTGAGAGCTGAGCAAGCACACAAACCATGTCCTGAAAATAGATTTGAGGATTTCAAAACATGCCATGAATTTTCTTTTCAAGATCAGGAAATCAATATCACCATAACGAAAAATTGTTTTATTGTATACGGATATGTACTTGTACAAAAAAGATTCTCAGAACCGGAGTATGACATCACGAAAGCTCATCAAACAACTATCATAGTTAATCACAACTTAGGTATACTGCGGTAAGCGTATGGTCCCATTGACTAGGACCCAGAATCCATCCTCAACCCGAGATAAATAATATTGTGGTCGTAGGGGCAAACCACGAGCAACAGTCATGTACGCCAACATA
The DNA here is from genome assembly GCA_033065855.1 of Escallonia rubra. Taxonomy (NCBI): domain Eukaryota; kingdom Viridiplantae; phylum Streptophyta; class Magnoliopsida; order Escalloniales; family Escalloniaceae; genus Escallonia; species Escallonia rubra. The sequence continues at coordinate 141,791 of JAVXUO010001981.1, read as the reverse complement.
TGGTCCCATTGACCAGGACTCAGAATTTCACTTTCTCCAGTGGATATGGGGCACAATCGCCAAAATTAACATCTTGATACGACAATTTAAACAGAGTTCACAATAACCAAACGCAACACATTCCGTGATATTTTTAATTCATTTTCTAGTCAAACAATTTAACATGAAAGCACAAGCAATACAAAGACTTTTAAGTTTTCGTTTGATAAAATCATGTACACGTTTACATATATTAGAAAGTATGGTATACGGAGGAACATGACAGGAATACTTAATTGACTCGATAACCGATTTTGACACTTGGTCAAATGCCGATCCTAGCTCTCGTCTATCGAAACCTAAATGATAAACCATACCGGTGTTAATCCTTAGCGCTCAATCATGCCTGACTGCTAAATTTCTCCCAAGTGAATGAAATTACCAAAATACCAACAGACTTGTGTAAAGTTACCAAAATGCCCTTGATACCTAACGTACCATTTCACACCAAAAAAATGACCCAAAATATCCTTTTAAATGACTAGGTGGGTTTTTCGGACTAAAAGGTCTCTCTGGGGATTTTCTGCTCAAAATTCTAACTCACTCCTTTAATTGAACGTTACGGGCCATATTTCAAGAGCACAACAATCGGCATTGAAATGCCATAAAATTTTAGACACTTAAGTGTCACAATAAAATGAGGTCACTGTAAAAGTTTCGGCTATAAATAGGTTGGTTTTCTATATCAAATAATTCAAATGCCCTTTTTCAAAATAATACCATTGCATGCACTTCACATGCTTAGAAAAATCTTAGAAAATTTCAAGGTCTAGGTTTTGTAAAAATAAGGGGGTTTTTAGTTTCACACTTTGCCTAAATCAACCTCTAAACAGCTCTTTAAAATCTAAATAGGGAATGCCTGTTAAATTTTCACTATTCACCTTCTCCCTGTTCAAGAAACCCTAACCCTAATCCTAATTTGCTACTCTCTCTCTCTCTCTCTCTCTCTCTCTCTCTCTCTATTCTTCCTCATCAAACACAGCCACCACCTCATGGTGGTCACTACCATGCTGCCTCACGGCTGCCATGGCTATCCACGACAACCCCCTTCTCTCTCTATCACCTCAAACCACCACTAAAACCTTAACCCTAATTTTTCATCTCTCTCTCTCTACACTTCCATCAGACACCACCACCACCTCTCCCTCTCATTTGCAACCACACCACACAAGCACAACACCCACATCATGGCTGCCCATATCCCAGCCCCTCTCTTTTCCCCTCTCCCTTTTCACACGCGCGCGCGCTACACCACAGCTGCCCCATGATAGCCCCTTCCTTTTCCCCTCTCCCTTACTTTGGAAGCCCCCCTTTACACCACCACACAACACACAGATCACGAATGCCTCCCCATCTTCCCCCTTCTCCCTCACTCGTACACACAACACTCACCACAACATCACCTACACGGCCGCCCACCTTCTCAGCAACCCTTTCTCTTTTTTTTCCTCTTCACGACACACCCAAATGCACGACCCCATGGCTGCCACACCACAACAACCCCCTTTCATCCATTAACCCTCATAAAACGCACACAAACCACACAAAACTCACACACAAAATCATACCTAAAAAGCCAATTACATGGCAAATTTTAAGAGAGGAAAGACTAGGAATTTACCTTGAAGAAATCTTGCCCTAGGTTTTTCTTCTCTCTCCATTTCTTTCTCTGTTTCATGTAGAAGAGGCTGACATAATTTTCTTTGACGACTAGAGACTATACTAGGGTATTTATATTGATCCTAAAAAGGATTTTCTTAGAAAGCCTTGGACTTAATTATCTTTTTTTCCTTTCCCATAATTTATAATATAATGAACGATCCCAATTTAATTAAGTTAAGGAAAAATAATTTTTTATCGACAAATAAAAGTTCTAGGCATTACAGCCATAGCTGAAGAAGGTCGCCTACATATCCTCAACCTAAAGGGATCAAGCCAAATGTAGTTTAATCTGGATGTGAAAAGAACGATGAAAGACTGCAAAGAAGACTGTACACGATACATGCGTACTAATCTGAATCGAGGATTAATACCCTCGGAATCGATTTGGACAAGAAAAATGGCTAGACTTGAAGAAAAGTGCCTACATACCGTCATCCTAAAAACATCAAGCTAAATGTAGCTTGAAAAGAGAAACAAAAAGTGACTGGTGTGAGGAAGACAATTCAATCAAACTAGAATTTGATGCTTAATGCATCATATCATGACAGGTATGATGATAAAGCAACTAATTTTTTATTTTTTATTTTTGGAAAAACAAAAATCATGGATTATAATAGAGTAAAGACCAAGGGATATTGACAAAAAAAGACGCATAACTCAAGGGTGGTGGGCTTAAATGGTAAAGAAAGCTAAGGTTTAAAGATATTTGAGAACAATTATAGTTTTAATACAATATGTGGCTGGTATAGATGAGTAGTGACAGTTAGAGTTTGATGCCAAGGAAAGTGGGTTCGTACCTACGTGGAGGTGCCACAAAGGATGCAGTCCGAGTCAGCTGTCAGATGTATAAAGTGAGAGACAGTGAAGGTGGAGTAAGGGCTGAGAGCAAGGCTCCCCAGACAGGCTGTGAGGAGTGGCAATGCTGTGGAGACAAGGCAGAGATGAACAGGGTCGGCAGTCGACAGTCCAAGCTAGGGTCCAAGTCAGGGTCCAATTGTGTTTCTCTCTCTAAAATTCCAAAACTTTTGGATTCTAGAGTGAGAAAGTGATTTTGTCAAATGACAGAAATTCTGTTCAAATGAAATCCAAAGTCCACTATTTATAGGAAAAAGTGTGCCTATGTCATCAGCTGACACGTGTTATCCCCTAGGACTGACATGTCACCAGGGGGTCCAAAAATATTGGTTCTCCATTGGACTGCCGGTTTCCAAATGCGCGTTGCCTGCCCGACACAACGTCGTTCTACTTGTCTAAGAAGACTGACCACACAACGACCGCATGATCAGAGTAAGCTCGTTGCCCTAGCCACCGGTCCAAGCCCTTACTGAATCCCAGAAGGGTGCGTCAAGAGACACAGAGAGAACCTGACAGCGGTGAGGGAAGGTCCCTGTGACCAACTACCAGACGAACTAGGCGCGATGCCCTCCAAAGACCTACTCCCGTCTCGGAATGACCCGGGGGTCATCTTCTTGGGGGCACCTATGATCACTGGTAACGTGCGTGGACGTGGTTGCAGCTCAGACGTGCCTAGTGTCATGCAAGTCACCCCAGCCGGCGATAGCTTCTGTGGTAGTGAGCCTATCCCAATGTGAAGGGTCCTCGTGCTAGAGCACTAAGAACGGGGCCCCCCAGAATGAAGACGGCAATAGTTTCTATGGTAGTGAGCCTATCCCGCTTCGAGGGGTCCTTGTGCTGGAGCACTACGAACGGAGCACCCCGGAATGGAGGTGGTGATAGCTTCTGTGGTAGCGAGCCTATCCCGCTGTGAGAGGTCCTCGTGCCGGAGCACTACAAGCCGAGCCCCTTAGAATGCTGCACACTCCAGAGACTGGGTCGAAGCATGTTCTACGTCCATGGTGGGGGTGCATGGTGTGGTGAATGAGTGTGATGTCCGGGGGCATGTAACATGATTGTGGTGCACGAGCACGATGCCAAAGGAACGAGACATGATTATGGCGCATGGGCGCAACGACGATCGTCACGAGACAATACCTGGTGCCAGGGGCACATGTCATGGAAGTGGCGCACGGGTGCTGTGAAGTGTGAATGGTGCCGGGGGAACGGTATTGTGACAGAGAGCCTGGGGGAACGACTGTATTAGCAGCGCGGCGGAGTGTCCCGTGGATGACGCGTAGGTGCGGGAGACGGGGGTCGCGGAGTCGGTGCCGAGGCGCGGGCGACAGTTTCTCGGCCACGAGCTACGGTTGTCACGGCGACGGCGTACTGGCGACAACAAGCGTCGTACGGTCGCGGGTGATGGGTGAGCAATGCGGACATAGTGCTCGAATGAGTAAAGGAAGGGTGGCTGACCCCCCCCCCCCCCCCCCGGACCCCCGAGTCACGCCAAGTCCACTTTTTCTTATTTTTCTAAGTCATGGTGATGCTAAAGTCGCTACGTTGGCGACATGAAAATAATTTTAGTCATGAATTGCCGCAAAAGTCAATGAAAAATGCACGTGATTTGAACGTGCGCATTTTGACCTGTTTGAAAGTGTTGAAAAATTGACCGTTGAATATGTGACGTGTCACGCAAAACGGGATCCCTGGTGGGCCCTTGGGTGCGACCAAAGTAGGTGGGGAACAGAGTTTAAAAACATGGGGCCTATATCAAAGGAACTGCATGAAAGTTTTGTACAGTTATCGATAAGGCATGAACAATTAATATCAGTTACAAGATATACAAACTTGCAACTTTCAACAAGCATAAAGGAATTGAACAAGCAGATTTCAGCAACTGAGAGACAGTTGTAATGGAACGCGATGAAAGGAAGAAGCAAGACCAAAACAATGACAACTCGACACTCAGACAAACCATGATTTGATTTCAAGTCTTTCTTCTTTCTAATTCTTTGCTTTTCAAATATTTTGCTGTATCGATAGAGATTCTCAGTTCGATTTTACTGTGTAAACACTTGCCATTTTTCAAAAAGCTTTGTTTGTTTCTTTTGCTCGCGCAGTCTTTCTAATTTTAGTTTAATTTTTCTTTTTCAGAAAAGTCCTTAGTAAGAGGCAAAAAGAACTCGCTATGAATTGAGAGTTTGTCTACTTGCAAAGAATTAAAAAGCCTTTAGCACATATTGTTTAAATACTAAGGGGTTGTACATTTACAATTTTTTTTTTCGTGTTTTGTATTCTGTTTTTGTTTTCCAGAATTTAGTATTCAGTTCTAAAATCGTATTGTGTACTTTTACTTTTTTCCATATCTACATTTTCAGTTTTTTTTGTACGTTTACTATTTTTATTTTCGTTTTCATCAACTTTTTCTGAACCAATCTTGTATGTTTAAACTTTTCTACACTATTTGTACACAAATCTTCCCATTTTAACCCTACCCTATTTGTACACTATTTGCTCTAGTCAAAGCATCCTGCTCACATGTCTTGCAAGACGGCTAGAATGCCTTATATAAAGACTTATGGCTAGTCAACTGCTCACAGGTTCTTGCAATCTAGCATCCTTATCTTGTCAAAGCAGGTAAACCAGAGGACAAGCAAGCTACCTCATTCTAATCTCTTGGGAGTTTCACTGTCAACTGAAGGCTAGCCTTGTGCAAACACTAAAAGTGTGTTTGGAACCATGGAATTGATGGAATTTCATTTCAAATCCTCAAATTTTTTTGTTTGGAACATTAAAAAAAAGGAATTGGAATTGGATTTCATGGGATTTGACTGGATTTGTTTCTTTATTGTGAAATCCGATGAAAAATGGTAGGCTTTCATGGGATTTCGATTTACTTGAATTAAAAGTAATTATTTACATATCTTACCCTTTTTCTGAATCTCTCCAACAATGAACCAACCACCACCATCTTCATTGCCGCTACCGCCACACCACTTTTACTACCACCACCGGTACCACTACTGCCACCACCACCACCACCGGCACCACTACTACCACCACTACTACCACCACCACTACTGTCGCCACCACCACCGTCGTTGCTGCCACCACCACCGCCATCACCACCGCCGCCACCATTACCACTGTTGCTGCCGCCACAACCACTGCTAACACTACCGCCACTGCCACCACCTCAGCCACCACTACAACCACCACCGCCGCCACCACTACCGTCACCGCCAACACTGCTAGTAGTGCCACAACTACTATTGTCGCTGCCACTACTACTATTGTCGCTGCCACTACTAATGCCACCATCATCACTACTGCCACCACCACCGCCACTGCATCCCCCACCACTACCTCCACCGCCAGTACTACCACAACTAGCACCGTCGCCACCACTACTGCCACAACTACCATCGTCGCCACCACCACCACCAGCACCATTGCCACCACCAGCACCGCCAGTACTGCCACAACTACCACCGTCGCCACCACTACTACCACCACCGCCACCACCACTACTACCACCACCGCCACCACCACCACCAGTACTACCACAACTACCACCATCGCCACCATTACTGCCACCACCACCGCCTCCACTATTGCCACCACCACCACCGCTGTCACCGCCACATCCACTAATAATTCCACCACCACCACCACCACCGTCGCCACCATAACTGCCACCACCACCATCACCACTGCCGCCACTATTGCCACCACTGCCGCCACCACCGCTACCATCACTGTCGCCACCACCATCACCGTCACTGACATCACTACTGCCACCGTCGCCACCATCACTATTGCCACCACCACTGCCACCGGCATCATTATTGGCGTCACTTGACGACCACCAGTTACACGTTGTTACACCTCAATACCACCACTACCATCATTACCATCACTTGACACCCCACCACTTCCACCGTCGATGTTGCTACCCTGTGCAATGCTGCTGCCACCACCACACCACCATGTGGTGGCACTAGCACACTTGTAACCACTTATCGTAATTTATTTTTCATCGTAAGTCAAGGATATTATTGTCTAAAAATTTATTATCTTTCCATTTCCTTTGTTCTCCAAACACAAAATTGGAATTCCGTGATTTGAATTCCTTTTCGTTCCAAACAGAAAAAAATGAATTGAATTCCAAATCCAATTCCAATTCCAATTCCAAATTTGAAATCCAAATCCTAAAAGAATTGGTTCCAAACGTTACGTAAAAGCAATTCTCAGTCGCCGTACAAAGAAGCAATTCTTAGAGAAGCATAACAAACAAACTTTGTACTCCACGTCGCCGTTTCCTTAAACCCAAGCAAACCCAGATTTCCAGTCGGGCTCACCTTCCCCTTTAATCTTCCTTCCAAAAGATTCACATTAGTTTACCCAAATCTCCTCCAAAAACCTCCCCTAAATTCATCAACAGAACTCCAAAAACAAAACCCCTCAATAATCATTCACAGCTGAACCAAACATTGAAAATCAAAGAAGAGAAAGCAGAAATTAAGATGAGAGTAGTGGATCGAGGCTTCGTCGTATCTAGGCTGGGTCTTCGGCTCCTTCTCGGCGCAGCTTCTCCGTTAATGTCGGCAGGTCTTCGAAGGGCGTGAGATTGAAGTAAGGAGCTGTTATTCATGGAAGGTAGAGTACATAAATGAGAGAGGGAGAGAGCAGAGAGAGGAGACCGACAAATTGACATTGCAGCTGGGCGTCAGAACCTCTGGCCAAAAAATTATGAACAGTGATATGGATTTGGTATTCTCTGACACAGAGAATACAAGAAGCGGAAAAAGGTGAAAACGTGTTTCCAGATTTTTCGGTACTGTTTGAATTTTTTTTATCCAAAACGGAACCGGAAAAAATAAAAATACACGAAAAACAGATTTTTCATCATCATTACAAAAACAAAAACCAAAAAACGTAAACGTACTGCCCCTAAATTTTTGGTCTTTTTTGTCCATTAAAATTGCTTTTATCAAAATAAATCCCTACAATAAATTATTTTTTTAATATAATTTAAAGTTGATTTAAAATTAGATTAAGATTTATTCTGAAACTTACAACCGAAAAAATATTTCCTCTTAAATGAATTATACCTTAGCATCCCTCGGTAGCTTCACAAATAACTTTGATTTCCTTCAATTTTTTTCTTTTTCATCTTCAATCAAATCGCTCGACCCACAATAACCAGAATCACCTCAGAAACCCACGAACCACGAGCATCACGTCTACCTCTTCACTCCCGTCATTAGTCGTTTACCTCTAGACTAGACTAGATTAAGGGTCCGATTGGATCATGGAATTAGCCTTGAAATTGAGGTAGATTTCAGAATTGGACCTTTAGAATTATAATTCTGTTGATTGGACGGCTTATTTGGAATTGAAATTACAATTCATACTAAATTTTCATGAAATTAAAATTTTATTTTAAGGTCCACGGTCTAATTCCTAAGGTCCAACCTCAAATTTGCAATTCCAAGCCCGTTACGATTCGACCCCATTAAGGCCCAATCCCGACTCACGGTCTCTCGTTCTCTCCTCACGTTCTTCTCTTCCTCACGATCTCTCTTCTCTTTGACTCTGATTCAACCTCGCCAGCCGCTGTCTTCCTTCTCTTTTCTCTTTGATTCAACCCGGTCATGGTAGCGGCAATCTACTGTGTAGAGGGCGGCGGCTACAATCTAGTATTTTGACGGCGACGGTGGTAATGATCTACTATCTTTGACGGCGGCGATGACAGTCTAGGTTAGTCAAGCATCTATGCTCAATTTGCTTTGGTGTTGATGTTGATTTTGAGTTTCGGTCAAAGATGATTGTAATGGACATGGCTTAGATGTTGTCTGGATTTAGGATTTTCTCAACTCTCATTTTGATTTATCTTTCTTTGGACTCTAATTATGAAGTATCCCAATGAAAGTAACAATCAAGGTGTAACGTACCGGGGTAGAATCGAAGACCATACGCTGCTGTTTAGTGCATTTTCCGTTATTCCGTTTAAAATTTGATAATTAGCGACGTTTACTGTTGTTTCAATTTGTTACCACCCTCTCTATATAAGAGGCGTGAACTGTTAGTGAGATATATGAAAAATGTGAAATGAAATGACCAAAGCTTCTTTCTCTCTCTAAGCTGTTTTTGTTCTCTCTCGTTCTCTCTCTCTGGCTCTCTTCTGTTACCTTATTCTTCTTCCATAGCTCAATTTCTTGTCACTCTTCTCTGTAATTGAGCTAAAATTCCACTTGAATAGCTATGGCCGTAGTGTCTCATGCTCGATACGCTACAATTACAGAGAAGAGCTTATGGCTCTTATTAACCCATCCTAAAACCGCTGATTCACCTCTGCCTACCGCCAAATTGTATACTAGCTCAGTTGACATGTCCCTATCTTGAGTCGTTGATTTAGAGACGGAAAGAATTGAGCAATTGTTGGTGAGCCTTCTCTTGGACCTTTCGTCAAACACCTTGGCTTCACAAGCAGTTTCCCCTTTTTTTTGCCACAAAAACGGCTGTTGATAATGTCAAAGGACTCCATTTATACACCAGATCTTTGATTTCGGCCTTGAGACCGTCAACAAAACATTTGACATTGATTTCTTCAGAAGGTTCCCGTCCTAAATAAATTGAAACCCAAGGCCTAAGTAGCAGAAAATCATCCACATATTTATGGACGGATGACATTTGTTGTCGATACGAGAAAAGGTTCATCAATGAAATATCATGTGATTGCTCAATCTGCCAAATATCTTCTTCCGTCATATTTCAACTTTGAGTTCGGCACTCAAGCTCACAGCAGCGAAGAGCATCAATGAATTGATCCTCTTCTTTATCTAGCTCCATTAGATATTCTGTGGTAAATTTGCGACACTGAATGATAGGAGGTGGCGTCCTTGTAGATGCTCCACAGAGTACTGCATTTCACTCGTCTTTGCATGATTTGCCGACTGCGTGCTGGTTGCGTTTAACTTCCCATTTGATTGAGGAGTAGAGTTTCTCATATCCATGTCATCTGATGCATTAATGAGCCGTAAGTCACCAAAGGTAGCCTCAAAGGAGCCGTGTTGCAGATCGTATGATGGATGATTGTGCTCCCAGTCTTCGTGTCTAGCTTGAGTGGAGGAATTATAATTAACAGGAGGCTTATACTGGAATTGGCTTTTGTTAAATTCACCTTGATCTTGATGCGGTGGAAGTTCTAAGGTGGAGTTGATATGTGCCATGCAATTCCTTAACTGAAACTTGATTTCTGTGAAACTCTGGAGCAAGGCAGAGTTGCTCCGTTGAAGGTCCCCAATAGTAGCTTTGACTGAACTCATCCTTACGTCGTATGCCGCAAATCGATTTTCTATTACTTCCTGGAGTTCATGCATCTCAGTTACAATGAACTGATTGTTCTTCATGGAATGAGGCTCTTACAAGAATTTTGGAAATGGTGAGGTTAAGAAGAAATTCCTACAACTAGCGACTAGTTCAGGCCCCAATTAAGATGCTCTGATACCAATTGTAGCGTATCGAGCATGAGACACTATGGCCATAGCTATTCAAGTGGAATTTCAGCTCAATTACAGAGAAGAGTGGCAAGAAATTGAGCTATGGAAGAAGAAGAAGGTAACAGAAGAGAGCCAGAGAGAGAGAACGAGAGAGAACAGAAACAGCTTAGAGAGAGAAAGAAGCTTTGGTCATTTCATTTCACATTTTTCATATATCTCACTAACAGATCACGCCTTTTATATAGAGAGGGTGGTAACAAATTGAAACAACAGTAAACATCGCTAATTATCAAATTTTAAACGGAATAACAGAAAATGCACTAAACGGCAGCGTATGGTCTTCGATTCTACCCCGGTACGTTACACAAGGTATCATAATCAGTCCAAATGTTGAGTAAGTCAAATTCATGTTGTCCCGCAAATAAATGATGGTATATCCGTCTGGACTTTGCCTTTCTACCATATTGGTAATTGCTTTGAAATGAAAATTGTTCTTTATCATATAGATCTTGCAGGAGATGTTTTCTATGCAAATTGGGATGAAGTACTTCCTGGGGCTACAACAATGGTTTCAACCCTTGGGGGATTTGGTAGCGAGGAACAGATGCAAAGGATTAATGGCGAGGCAAACGTTGTTGCAGTAAATGCTGCAAAAGAATATGGTAAGATTTCCTTTGTGATGCTTTTCACTGTAAGTTTTGAGGGTAAGGTCCCTCATATCTTCCTTTTTCTTCCCTAAAGAACTTTTGTTCCTTGGCATCTTTCCAAGAAGTAATTGTGTAAATGTTGCAAAAAAAAGTTGTATTTATTCTTGATATCCGACTTCTGGAAATGGGTTTCCATGGACATCTACTTAGAACGTGTTTGACAGATTGGTCCTGGGGTTAAGAGATGCATTTATCTTTCATGAGTATTTAGTTTCTAGTTTTTATGATTAGCACAAGATCCATGTTCACCTTTCCAGTCCTCTATAGTGTGTTATTTTTTATGAGCTTCCTTGTGAAGTATTTATGCTTACTTTTGTTAATGAATGGACACTCGTAGATAGAGGTAGGACGGTTCCAACTAATATTTGGCTGTAATACTTTTCAGATGAAGCAAAAGAAGTCTTTGAAGCTATTTTATGCAAATACTCAGTTAACAGTTAGAAAGAAGGACGTTGCATATCTAGTAATGGCTTCAGAAATGAAAGTTTACATTTGAAATATATTTGCAAATCCAAAGTGAGAGTGCCTGCGGACCCAAGAAATTGTCATGATATTTTTTTCTACTTGCCTTCAAATATCATGCTCTTACCGCTGACAAGAACATGTAACTACATCCTGATTGATGTCTGAAGTATTTTACATGTTCTATCAAACGAAGTTTATGCTTGGTAACAACAACAAATTTACTAGATTGCTACATAAGCTTTACATCATCCTCTGGTTCTTACACTTCTTAAAAGGTCTGTTTCCAGTAACCTCTATTTTGCAAGCATGACTGAACCATTTTACCTTGTGAATACAGGAATTCCCAAGTTCGCCTTGATATCAGTGCATATTACATTCTACCTTCATTTTTACTTTCATCAGGATACTTCTTAATCAAAAGGAGAGTTGAGAAAATCCTAAATTATACGAGGTATCATAATCAGTCCTCATTATTATTCTACGTGTGTAAGCGTCTCTCTCTCTATTATCTGCAGCATTTTCTTAGCTTGTTGGCTTATAATTTTGTGCATACATATATAGTATATATCAAGTCACAATCTACTTTACTTGTGTAGATTACGTGAATCTGGGGTCGCTTATAATGATCGAAGTTGATAGATTACGCATGCAGGTACTTTCTGCTACTTTACTTGTGTATAGGTGTATTTATTTTATACTGCGCGATTATATGTTTGCTCACATCTCAAAGTTTGATGAATGGAAAATTTCATTTTCCTTCATATAAACTTGCATTCATTTCTTATAAAATGTTACTATTTAACATTAAGTTGACAGGGAAGGCTCCTTGCTAGGGCAAGTGATTTTGCGGGAGCCACTGATATATTCCAGAAAGTCTTAGAATTATGGTATGTGTTTTGGACGCGGCAATTTCCATCGATATTATTGAAACTCTTTTTTTTTCCTGCATGTTTCTTCTGCTTGTTAGTTCTTCTTCTTCTTCTTCTTCTTCTTCTTCTCTCTCTCTCTCTCTCTCTCTCTCAATTCTTGACAAGTATATGTCCGATAGCTTTAATCTATTGTGTTTGCTTTCTTGTTGTTTATCAGCTAAAACTACATTAGAATTTGAAACTCAGAAAACTCTTGTGGAATGCTACTGGGTGCTCTCTGCATGTATTAAAATGCACGATTTTCTCCCTGTGGAGTGATGAATGCAGATAACGTGCTTCTAAAGTACTATCAGAATCACAAGTTATTTGCAAAATTCTACAATCTATGCATTTTCTAAATCGTTCTGTAAAACTGTAACTGTTTGGTTGGCAAAGGAAGTCAATCATCTACTACTCCTCTCGTTCTCCTGGTGTGTGCATGCACATGCTCTGACAAAATTGATCTTTGATTCTCTTTCCTTGCATTCACAAGTTTGTTCAGCTTCAGTAATGACTTATGAGTTTTGTATACATTTACATAAGGAACTGTTGGTAGATTAGGTATTTAAGGAGAGTACAACTTGGCATATTTATGATGAGATTCTTTGGACATAGATAAAATCTTGAATGGATCATGTTCATATTTGCATCGTGCTTAAAATATTCTTTCTTAATACTTTTGCTGAGGTTGATGCAGAATTAGCAGTTGCTCCAATTCGAGACGACACAAGCAATGAGGAAGGGATAAGATCTATTCGACTTACGCCTGAATGAATAACATTTAGAAATGATTTAACCAAGGGCATGTTCGCTGAATATCAAGTTAGGCGTGGATGACGATTTGACACGATTAGCTAATTACCTTTCTGAAATGTTATCTAATTTAGTAGCTACTTCTTGTCATTGTATATCTGAGATGTTATTCCTTAAATAGCTATTTTGAATTTGTTCCTATTACTGGATGTTCGAATTGTCCTTATTACTCGATATTTGTGTATGGGAAATGAAGAAAATTGTGACTAGCATTTTAGTTTGGTACTGTGAAAATTTCTTGTGACTTTTTTCGGAGAAACTTCATATTTTTATCTCTCTAATTTAACCATTTTATTAATGGAGTTGTGTAACTTAATAAGATTAGCCGAGACTATTGTGATCAAAACACAAATTTTACGTTAGCAATTTCAATTCAAGGGAATTACAAATTTCTACTTTAGCAATTTCAAAATATAACTTTTACTTTAGCAATTTCAATTCAATGACTATTGTTACATTTTTTTCTTTTTTTGACTTTAGTAATTTCAATTCTTTAATCTAATTTTTTCTACTAACCAATCAATGGAATTACAAATTCCTAGTCAATTCCAATTCCATAAGAATTGGAATTGAATTACAATTCCTAATTCCATTTTCCAATCGAACCCTAGCAGTAGGGGTACATTGCATTTGTCAAAGTTACAAACACATTTTGAGGCACCCAATCCATCGACAATTCTGTCTTGCCTATTGAAGAAAAAAATAGTATCCCCGTCCAATTTGTTGGGATTGAATGAAAAGGACAAATGATTGTAGTGGAACCTTAACATATACTTGAATTCCTAAAATTGGAGTCAACAAAAAAGGGAGTACAACCTATCTGATTCTTCAAACTGGTGCTTCCATATACATCAGTGGTAACCATGGCTAACCCCTCCCATCTATGCTTTTTAGATATAGGAGAGAATCATGAAGTGGTAGATGAGGGCGTTGACCATGAAGACTTTGAGTACCCTTTTGTGCCCGAGAATCAGGGATAGTAGGTACTCGTGCACTTGTAAGTAGAGACTGAGGTGTGCTATATAGTTATGTGTCATATGTTATGAACTAGTGTAAAGGTGTGGTGTGTATCTGTGTATAAGCTTGGATTTGTAAGGATGGACGAATGTAATATGTCACTACCACTTCTTGGGTGGATTTGTATTTCAAATGGAATTAGTGCACTTTGATTACCTTCCAAAGACGGTTAGCATATTAAAATATGTGTTGTCGTGTCCTGCTTCTTGGGGCTTGACAACTAAGATGGCATCAGAGCATAAGTTTTGCTAATTTGCCAGGATATGTTCTTAGTCTTAAGCTTGATTTTAGAATTTTGATTTTTCTCTAATTTCATGCCTCTTTATAGGTACTAATCGCTGACAGATAAGCAAGTTCTTTGGGGAAAGACACTGACAATGCCTTGCAAGATATATATATATATATATATATATATATATATATATATATTAGTGTGTGTGTGTGTGTGAGAGAGAGAGAGAGAAAGACAGAGAGAGATATTCAAGCATATGGTCTCATGCATGAAGAATCAACAAAATGACACTCTCAATGACCAAGGGTCTAACCATGATCCAGAATGGAAAGGTTAAATGGAAATGCTAAAGCATTTCATGAATATGCATCCACCAGAGTTTATTGGAGAGGGTGGTTTCGACAAAGCTGATAATTAGATTATGAACATGGGGAAAATCTTTAAAACCTTGGGGCTGAATGATGAGATGAAATTACTACTTGCAACTTTTAAACTTGAGAATGATGATGCTTGTTGGTGGGAAATGATTGATAACAAATGGAGAGCGACTCAAACGGTTCGTACTTGGAAATTGTTCAAAACTAAATTGAATAAAAACTATATTACTTGAAGTGTTTAAGTGAAAAGGGAGTCTTAATTTTGAGTAGGATATTTTAACTGTGCAACAATATGCAACCAAGTTCACATCAACGTTCCTACTTCGTGAAGGGAGAAGATAGGAGGGTTAGAAAGTTTCAAGATGGTCTGAAGCCTGAAATCCAAGAAAAGTGATGGAGACATACAAAGGAAAAGGGCATGGTTAAGTGAAACTAGACCAAATCTTTTGACTTGACAAGGTGGAAGGAACTTGAACACCAGTGGTAATAAAGTGCAAATAGTGGGGGCATCTAACGACCACAAAAGCATGCAGTAACCTAGGGGAGAGCTAAGAACTCCGTAAATTCAGCAAGTACACGGGTACAAATTGACTTATTCTTATTGTGGCAAAGGTGGGCCTGATTATGATTCTTGTTGGAAGAAGGAAGGAAATGTTATGGTTGTGAATCCTTGGATCACCATGTGAACGATTTTCCTAATCCGAGGCCAAAACCAGTTCAGCCAAGTGGCAAGCAGGGAATGAGTACAGGCTGAGGTACGAGGAAACCAAGACTTTCGGGAAAGGCATTTGCTTTAGGACAAGCAAAGGCCGAAGAAGTTCGACAAGAAAAATTGAAAGAGGCCCCTAAGTCAAAGTATACAGTGCACCCAGTTGGAACGACGATGTATCAGCATTTGAAATGTAATTACTGGTGGAAAAATATGAAAGTGAAAGCCGAACACCAAAGAGTGGCGGGTAGATTGAAAGCGTTACCAGTACCAGAATGGAAGTGAGACCATATAATGATGCATTTTGTTATGGATTGCCAAGGACTAGTAATGGGCATGATTCGATATGGGCGATTGTGGATGGATTGACGAAACCTGCTCATTTTCTACTAGTACTTAAGACATACTCATTAGATAAATTAGCCCAATTTGTATGTACAAGAAAAAGTTCGGCTGCACGGAATACCGATATTGTAACTGATAGAGATCAAAGATTTATATAGCATTTCTAAATAGTTTGCAAAGTGCTGTAGGTACAAACATGAAATTTAGCACAGCATTTCATCCTCATACTGATGGACAATCTGAGAGAACTATTCAGATAATGGAGGATATGCTTCGTGCATGTATGCTCGATTTTAAAGGAAGTTGGGATCAGTATCTGGCATTGATTGAATTTACTTATAATAAAATTTATTAAGATTGTATCGGTATGGCACCATAGGAAGTTCTATATGGACTAGTGTCGCTCACTGAATTTTTGGCATTTTTAATTTTTGGAGTTTTTGCCCCGATTAGCAAAAGGGCTCGAGAAACGATTTGTTGGAGTGAAGGCGGGGAAAAACGTTTAATTGGACCACAAATAGTTTAAGAGACCGCTGAGAAGATTCAGCAAATTTGGCAAAAGATTTTAACTGCTCTAAATCGACAGAAAAGTTATGCTGATAACAGACTAAGATACGTGGAATTTTCATTCAGAGATTTTGTATTTTTTAAGGTGTCACCATTCAAAGGAATAAAGAGATTGGGAAAGAAAGGCAAGTTTTCATCGGGATATATTGGCCCTTATGTAATATTCAAATGTATTGGGAATTTGACATACTGAGTTGCCTCGCCTGTATCTTTGGAAGAGTACATGATGTGTTCCATGTTTCTATGTTGAGGAAAGGTTATCCTAACACATCTCATCTGATTAGTCCTGAGCCGATATGAATCCAATCGGATATCTCATATGAAGAGTTGTCGGTGTAGATTTTAGCTTTTGATGTGATAAGTTTTGATGAACAAGAGCATTCCTCTGGTTAAAGTTTTGTGGGAAATCATGAAGTGGGGGGAGTCGCACAGGAAAAAGAGGAGAATATACAAAATGATTATCCGCACCTATTTGGTAAGTTTAATATATTAATTTGGGGACCAAATTCTTTCAAGGGGTGGAGGCTGAGAGAACCCAACATTTCACATGCTTTGATTACATATTTAAGTATAATTAGAAGCATCACTTTATGTGAAAATGATCACAATGAACTATGCACGATAATGTGCTTGAATTTATGTTGATATGTTTAACACATTGAATGGAGTAAAGTTTCTAAGAATGCGAACAAAGTGCTAGAAGTGGAAAAGAATATGTATGAACACTAATGCGACTGTATTTGACGTTTAGAAACTCTAAATGATCACTTAGAATGACCAAAAATTCTTTTACAAGAGTCTGAAACAAAAATTATGAAAACTCCATAGAGGAGTTACCGGCTGACCGAACTGCCTGTGAATTATTTGGGCCCGCCTGCAAAAAATTGTCCACCTCGTGCCACCTCTCCTTAACGAGGAGTCAGTGTTGATTATTACATTGATCAACACCTCATGCTACCTATCATCGTCATGCTTGTGACGTGTGAACATACGATCGCGACATGTCGTGCTTCGAGCCTCATCATGCTTGAATTTTGATGACTTCTCCACCTCTTCACTTCTACTTGACACCTCCTACTTGCTTCCAATTGAAATATAAAAAATATCTAAATGACATGCTTAATCCTTTTACCACGTTTATGAGAAGAAATTTCAAGAAAAATCAACAAAAAACCTGTAATTAAGGCTTGTTCTTAAAGGAGAACCTCAAGCAATTGATTTGGAAATTTTGTAGAAGCTTCAAACAGTGTTTTGAACTCGTCTAGAGGAGCCTTTTGAAGGTGTTTCAATTCTAAAAGTTGTCTCTTTCATCTCTTCTTTAAGATAAGATAGTTAAAGGTGTTTAATGGGTTTTTAAGTCATAAATATGTGTTAGCCCTAGGGTTGGATAACCTAGGCTTACATCTTGTTTTGATGATAACTACACATTGATTATGTTCTAATGTGTGCTTTGAGTGTATTCTTAGTAGGTATATACATGCACACTCATGAAGACACATTTGAGAAGTTGGATAGATGGATTAAATCCAAAGAAGCTTAAAGTTATAGTGGACATGCTATAGAAGATTCATCAAGTCCAATGTCGAAGAGTAACAAAGAATGCATCGGCTAAGTTACTATCAATTATAATTGATATTTCCTATTATGTAACTAGTCTTGGTTTGATCCTTGGATTGATGACTATGACCTAAAAAGACCTTAGGACACCTTGTGCATTGCATGTGAGTTCATAACCTTTCACACAAGTGTGGTTCTTGAAAATGAGTGAACTTTGGAGCTCACTCGGATTTTATCAAAACCTATTTTGGTACTAATCTTTTCATATCTTGATAAAACTTTTCATTAGCTTTCCAATGCAAAAAACGGCATCTGAATCCAATTTTTCTAGAGAAAGTTATGCCCAAAATAGGAAAGGGGGTTCCGTGAGGCGGGTGATAGACAGTAGGGTAATACAATCGACTGCATTGGTCAAAATTCAGCTCCAACGGCTATTTTCGAGGACAAGACTCCAACGGCTATTTTAGTGGGAACCCAGTCGACTGCATTGGGAATACAGTCGACTGCAATGGCAGTTTTGCCCATATTTTGCCTATAATGGCTATATTTCATTTGCTCTCTATATAAATGATTTGGGGCTTCATTATACACCATGGAAACCACATTCTAAGCCTCCATTCATTAGATAAACATCAAGGCTCATAGATTAAACTTTTCTCTATTCATCTTCATGATTTTACATCATTAAATAGAGCATCTTTGTGAGCATTTCTTTGATTGAGAGTGAGCATACTTCAAGTCATCAATTCTCTCATCTCTCTATTGTACTAGAGCTTCATTTGTACTCATTTCCTTTCAAGATGATTTCTTTGTACACAATTGATCTTTTGTAAAAGGATTGTGATCAAGGCTTGGGTTTGTCAAGTCTTGGGTGAGCTTTGTGGATTCAAGGCTTGTGCTTGGTGTGGGGATATCACCAAGTGTTGTAAGGGTTTTGATCTTGACCCGGAATAATATTGTTGCTTGTGGATTCTAGTGCCCTTGCAAGGGACTTCCTTGAAGAGGTGGATGTAGGCTTGAGGGTAGTTCAAGCCGAACCATTTAAATCTCCTTGTCAAGTATCTCTAACTCAATCTCTTTACATATTGCTCTTTAATTGTTTGAGATTGTTTAGTTAGCATCTTCATTGAAGTATTACTTGGTTTGTTTGATATTTATGATTGTGCTTAGTTTAAACTCCCCATTAATTTTCAAAAACCCTATTCCCCCCCCCCCCCCCCTCTAGGGTTGTTTTATTGGTTTCAATATGGATATCGTTATGTTATATTATTTCTTTAGTATGAATTCTTTTAAGTCATGAATATGGATATTGTTATGTTAGCATATTTTTTTAGTATGAATTATTTGTCAAACTATTGAAAATTTGTTAAAAACTTTTTAAATTGGTGAAAATAAATATTTTTTTAACATAGTGGAGATTATGGAAGAACTAAAAAGGGTTATGATACATGTGAATTGTGGAATTATGTTAAACTAGACATAATTCGAACATAGTTTTGAACATGCTTGTTAAGTTACATAATAGAAGCTCATTTGTCGAATATGAATGATTGTATTACATGTTCAAAATGTTATGAAGATGTTGTTACATGATTGAAGTAACTGAACATTTAATAGCTATGTCTTATAGTGCAAGTACATGAAGATTGTTTGCTTACAAATGTTCATATTACATACTTTCATTACAAGGGATGGTTGATATACAGTTGATAATTGATATGTTACATCTTTCATATGATTGGGAAGTGATTTGATTGTGTTTGAGTAGCTGTGTTTGAGCTGAACAATTGTAACTCCCACCACTACCCAAGGCGATATCGATGTTCATTGTTTTCGGTTACTTTTCCTTTTAGCTGAGGCAAAGGTTGTGAACTTACATCCCGATGTGGTGACATAAGGGTGGACTATTAATGGGCTGAATTCGGGAATGGTGTACTCTTGTAATGCTCAACTAAGCGTGAACATTTGATATGTGTAATTGTTTACGTGTAGAACTGCTTAATGTGATTGAGTTGCGATATACATTATCAATATTCTTGAGATGAAAGTTACATTAAATGTTTTTTATTTTCTTAATGAGCCGTTGGATTGACGGGATCTTACCCATAACATTTTAGATCAAAGAGTCAGTCCAGCGAAAACAAAAGAAATAGTGAGGCACGGTGAAAAGACGGACAAGGGGACATTTTGTACATTTGTAAATTAAGTTGCATTTGAAGTAGAACAATATGTCAACCCTGAGATCTAGGAGAGTGCTTGTTAGGTGTGTTTTGTAAAGTAAACTCTCTAATGTCGTTGTAGACACCGTATTTTTGTAGGTATTTTTAATAGATAGGCTTTATTATTAATTAGAATGCATTATTGAGTCTCGACTTAGTAATTTGATTTATTTAATTAATTCAGTCAAGTCTAGTTTATTTGTCCAAGTCCAGTCCAGTTGCATTTCTAGCCCAAGTCTAGTCCCTCAGTCCAGCCCATTGAATTAGTCCAGTCCATGCGTGTCAAGTCCGGTCCAAGGTCTAGATTATTCTAATTGATGTAGTTTGTCTAGATGACTTGGGAGAAATAATCTATGATTTACCCTTGATATAGAGATCAAATTAATTTGTTTTTTGTATTGGAAATGGCTTATCCCGAATTTGCTACATTCCATATGTAATTTTGGAGATAATTACTGAAATTAGGGACAGATAATGCCTCGAAATTCAAAAAAATCATTTTGAATAAATGGACCAGCCAGTTAGTTGACTTTTTCAATCTGTGATTTTATCACTTATTTGACTTATCTCTAGCCTTGCAGATCGGCATTGTCAATCTTATCATATTTTGCGACCCTGAGCACTAGAAAAAAGGGTCTTCACCTTATTTTGAAAGGTGGATCCTTGCAAGAGCTTATTCTCTTTAGAGCTTGTGTGTCATTTCTTTATGAAGTGACATACTATCTTTCTCGAGAAGTCTAGTCATTCAAACAACATTTAAAAAGTGTTTTTCCTCTTTGCATAGTGGATTCTACAGAGAACATCCCCAAGTCGTCAACGCAAGCTACAGTGAGGTAATCCTTACTAGCCTTTCTAGAGTAAAAAATCATATAGATGGTCTCCCCTCCCCGTAATCTCATTTTATTTAAAAAAAAGAGTTTGTTTGCCTTTTCTTTGTCTAAAGTCTAAGTTCGAAATGTAGGTTACTTCCCGTAGGACCAGAGTCGAACTACGAGGGTTTTGATTCCGATTAATCCAATCGGATATGTAGGCAATTCGACCTATGTTGTCAAGTTCAAGTCAAAAATCAAAAATTAGGATAGGGTGAGTCTTATCATTTTTACATGCTAAGTGTTCTCAAAGTCGAAATTCTTCAAAACGAAGTAGAGACCGAAAAGGCATGGTGGGTTTCGTAACACATTCATGTTGCGTAACTGAGTCTCCAGACCCTTCTCTTGGTTTCGATAAGATCAGTCATCATTTTGGACACATTTAGAGTCATTCTAGGGTTTTTCTTGTTTTCTCTAGTTTGAATTAAATAAGATGACGACTCTTTTTAAAATCCTTTTTCCGAGGATGTTTCTGAACTATATGCTTGAGCGAGTTTTCTAATTGAACTACGTATGACCTTGTAATACCCCAAAATTTTAGAGGTGCTCAAAATATTACTGGTTGGTTGAGAGAAAAATGATGATGATTTTAAGTACGAATTGGGATTGACATTGTCGTGCTTGTTGGGAGTCCTCATGCAATTGTGACACCACGTGCTTATTGAGGAGTCAGTGTTGATTATTTCTCTGATCGACACCTTGTGCTACCTATCATCGTCGTGCTTATGACGTGTCAACAAAGTATTGCGACACTTCGTGCTTCGAGCCTTATCGTGCTTTGCTTAGCTTTGTTGTGCTTGTTAGGTGGCACAGCCTTGTTTTGCCACCTCATGTTTCTTTCCACCTCGTGCTTCCTAGAAATTTCTATAAATAGGCCATTGATCTTTTCAAGTTATTTTATCTTTGACTTTTATCAGTAGATAGACAACTAAAAAGTGAGAGAAAAAGATTAGTCGCGGTTATGAAAAAGGAATCATAGGGCCTGATTAGGGGTGCGGGCTGGACGGGCCCAAGGGTTAGACCATGACCAGTCCACTCTCCAGAAGTCGTGCCCATGTCCAGCCCAGCCCATCTACGGGCCAAATAATATGTGTCCACGCCAAGTCCATCAAAAATTTGATGGCCACGGGCTGGATGCGGGCTGTCCGCGAGTTGTCCATGGTTACGAAATTTTTTTTTTAGAAAACGATTTCGAAACATTTCACTGACCATCCAACTCTAGAATTTAGTCATGATAATGAAATAAACTACATTAAAGTCTCAAAAGAAAATTTAATATAAGCATGGAAATAACTATTTGGGACAAAATGAGAGAGAAAAAGAGAAGAATCACTAATCGTATAATAAGAAATAAAGTAGGAAAAGTAAAGTCTTGAAAGATCTCCAAACATGAACAAATGTGGGAACCGTTACTCAACCTGGTTCAGAAAAATAAGACAAGAATATAAGCATACCTTTCGCTTTGAGACTTTGACTTTGTCGAAGTGGGGACTGAGAGTTCAGAAAGTACCAAAAAAAGAAAGAGACTAGTATTCTATTAGGTTAAGAGTTTGAGGGTCGAGATTGCATAGACTTATGTGATCATCGGCTTTTAATGACTAAAGTAAACAAAATAAATATATTGTGTGTGTGTGTGTGTGCACGCGCGTGTGTATATAATTTTTATTATATAATAGTTAGACGGGCTGGACAGGCTTGTAGAAACCTTTGCCCATGTCCAGCCCATATCTTTTACGGGCTCAAAATTTTGAGCCCACGTCCACCACGGTCACTACAAAAGTAAGTCCATGCCCATATTTTTGTGGGCTGGCACGGGTTGTACACGGGTTGCCCGGCCCAAGTTGCACCTCTAGGCCTGATTGAGAGCAATTGCATAAGTGAATTCTTCGTGATTTAGGTAAGGGGAATTCCATATCACTATTCTTTTATGCCACGTGATTATTTATTTCTCAACGTTCGTTGTACTCCTAAACACTTTTATTCTGGAATCTTGCTCAAATGCTTTGTTTTGAATATTGGTAAACATCTTGTTTTTGAAATATGTTTGCAGAACGTGGCTTAAGTACTTTTGATCAATGACAGTGCTCCAATGGTTTGTCTATGTGCATGGTATGTTATGATACAACTGAGCTTTGGCGGATCCCTTTGAGGATACCGGAAGCAAGATGATGAAGTGGTATCTTTGATGTGCAACTTGGATATTGAATTGGTTTACTAATTCTTCGGAGTACTAAGCCACGGTTATGTTGACGGTTTGACTGTCAAATATATTGACTGGTGTTGAATTGTTTAGCGTGTTTGATTCTGATCCTATGTTGCTATGATTATTCCACTTATTGGGCTACCCGGCTCACCCGCCCATCATTTACCCTTCCAGTGCAGATGATTAATTAGATGGGCACATGCAATCAGGGATGTGAGCGGGACTTGCAGTTTTGGAGTTTTAGAAACGTTCGCAACTTATTTATAAGACTTGTAATCTAATTGGGATTATTTGTACTTGTGTTGAAGATATAATATCAGCCACTTGGGTCTTGTAATCTGATTGGGATTGCATGGTGATTTTGTTGGAAAGTATCGAATAGGGCTTGAAATATACTGTTGTAATTGTATTGATGATATCGAATTGGGTGATTGACGACTCGGGTCGTCACAGACATGTTCCTCATTAATAACATTTTTCAGCTCATAGAAATTGATGTAACACACAGATGGAGGTATATAGGCAGTTCGTAAAGTTATCTTGGGTGCGGTCAAATTTTAATAAAAGAGTTTTTGATTTCACTAGCTAAAATACTGATTACATTCCTGAGGAAAATAAAAATATTGGACAAAAACCCTGTGAAGGGCGGCCTAGGCAAAAGCTAGGGCAAAAAAATGAAAATCAGAAAAAATAATTTAAAAAAAAAAAAAGAAAAATGCCCACTAGGACAAAAACCCTGCAAAGGGCAGCCTACGCAAAAGTTAGTGCAAAAAGAAAATTATATGCCCTATCAGCAACCTGTGGGATATCCATCAAAATCTTTTTCAGCTTCTTCATAGCCAGACTATCTTCGTCATTTATGATGGACCTCTATGTATCATTGTATTTCCTGTAAGCCGACCTCTGCGATATAGGAATCGCATCCTCCAATGCTTCCACTAGAAAAGCCTGTCCCTGATCTGCTTTCCTTTTGTCCTTATTACCTTTCCAATCAAACTGACCCTCGAGATAAGCATCCATGTCAGCTTCCCGATTCTGAATAGCTTTGATAGTCAGATTCCTCTTTGGTGGTTTCTCCTTAAGCAGTAACGAGGGGTGTCGCCATGGCTCATCCATGTGTAAGGATTATATTGGACTCCTGTCACCATCAAACTTCTCCTTGAACATTTGGGAGCCAATCGAAGATTGCCTAATCTAAGTGACCTGAACTTCACCTTCAATTCAGCTGGAAGACGACTGAAACTTTGCACTGTGCTCTGAGAAGACTTGCCAGACTCAGACACCTCTGGGCCTAATCCGATAGTAGCACAATTGGCCTGCTCCAAGGACCTTATGTCACAAGCACTTGGGAAGTCCCAGAACTTCACCCTCAGTTTTTTGTCCAAAGTTAACACCTTTTCCCGAACAAGGGTCCAAAGCCAACATACGTATGCATTAGACATTATTGGAGCAACGGGCTCTATACCAGTAAGGAAAGCTCTAAATTTAATGAAACTTTGGGTATAAAGCGGAGATCCCCAACTTCGCAAGACAGTCTCGATTATGGAAGGGCTAAGGGTTTGCTCCTCTATAAACTCACCATAGACTTTTGGGATTACCTGCTCATAATCAAACTGCCTCACAATCGACAGGTGAAGTAGAAGATATGTAACACAGTCCTAGGAGATAAACACAGGAATATTCAGCAGTACTCCGAATAGGCCCATGAGCCCTCCACCATTTGCAGTACAAACGGATATCTTTGGACTTCCGCACACAAAAGAAAAGAGTCTATTCGTCAATGCTTGGACAACCTTCGAGGAGTAAAAGCTACGAACCAAAAGCACTGGGGGTATATCCTGCTACAGTAGGTTCTGCTATCAAACACATATGATCTAGCAACCACATGTGCATAAGCAAAGAGCTTCCCCCTAAGGGAACACTAAGATCTTTATGTACATCAGTGATACCAAGAAAAGTTTCCACTACCACTAAAGGGATTAAGGTTTTACCTTTGGTGGAAACCTCTAGCAATATGTTAGCTAGCCTCACGTTAGCAACCGCAGGGCCAGAAAAGGTGAGATACTTTGCTACCAAGCATAGTGCCAGGGCGGCCACCGACCATGGGCGTACTGTTGATCACGACTAGTTGATTTGGCAGAAAAGTATTCTATCAAAGGAGAGAGCTGAATACCGTCACCCCGGATGAAAGATCAGGCATGCTCGGCCTTGGCATAACCATCATGAACAACTGGAACAACATTCGGCAAGTTAGCAGGGATATCTACCAAGGCTGAGAATTCCTCAAAGGTAGGGCAGAGTTCATTCAAGCCAAAGCGGAAGACATGATTAGCTACATCCCAGAACTCCATCTTGTTAAAGGAGTCCATGAACACATGGAATTAGAGCTCTACGATCGTGGGATCATCTTCGAAAGCCATTGGGAGTTCTAGAAGAGAATAAGGGCAAATATCGTTCTAAAGGGATGAGTCCTGAATATATAATGAAATAGCCCTAATTTTGTATAGGATTAGGAGTCAAAAAAAAATTAGAAAATTTTATCAAAAAAACTGGACAGTTTTCAATTAACCGTCCGATTTTCCCACTTGATTTTCATAATTGATGGTTCACCTTTCTGACCAGCCGTCCGGTTTTCCCAAGAAAATTTGATTTTTTTTCAAACCAACTGGCCGGTTTTGCTTGAAAATTTGATTTTGGCTCTGACCAACCGTCTGGTTTTGCCTTAAACTTGGATTTAGGTTCTAACCAACCTACCGGTTCTCCGTGAAAAATTTGTTTGGTTTCTGATTAACCGGTCGGTTAGTCAATTTCTATGAAATTTTGTAGAGTTTGCCTACTTTATGGGTCTGTTTGAAATCACTTACAGTTTTGATTTTCAGCTCCAAAAAAATAAAAACCAAACTCAATTTAGTTTTTATTTTTTACAAAAATAAATGAGTGTTTGATTACCCAGTTTTTATTTTGAGTTTTTTCTTTGGTGTTGGTGGTGGTATTTTGAGTTTTTCTTTGGTGGTGATAGTGACGACTGCAAGGCTTGGGGCGGCAGGGGGGGGGCGATGGGGGCAACGGTTGGGGCAGGGGCGGTGCTCGAAGTAGTGGGGTGGTGGCGGCGGCGATGATGGTGGTGGTCTCGAAAAAAAATTCAAAACTCCAAAATGGAAGTTTTCAAAAACAGTCATGTTTTCAAAACTGAAGGAAAAAAAATAGAAACTGCATATCAAACATTTTTTTTTTCTCCAGTTTACAAAACTGGAAAAAAAACGTTGTCAAACGTAACCTAGCTATGCCTGCCAATAATCAAACCCCAAACTCAATTTTTCATCCATTTCAAACACATCCTCCTTTCTTTCTATGCATGTGTGTGTGAGTATCTAAGTAGAATACACATTAGCATAGGAATTAAACAAAGTAGTCACAAACTAAAATCACAGAAAAATAAGTGTTTAGTTACATTCAAATGTTTGAAATCAAACACTCTAACTACTCTAATTTCTAGGTCTACTTTAGACCTAACCTAAGCATTAACCAATCTTCTAGGCCTCCTCCGAGACCTCCTGAGACTGGGCACCTTCTCTTAGCTGGACTCTGAAGCTTCCTGGGCTTCCTCCTCGGCCTCTTCACTGGGCTTCTCCTCAGAATTTGCTTCGACTTCATCCATCTCCATTTCTTTCTCGTCACCCCGTACATAGTCCTCTTCCTCATCAACTTGACATGACTTTCGCTTTGGTCATGATGGAAGGGCCGAAGCCTTCTTTGCTTCGGGTGGCCACTTTTTTGCCCTTGGACGAGGTTGGCACCAGTGTAGTCTTTTTCTCCCATTTTCGGGTCATAGCCACATCTTCACACGTTTACCTTTCAGAATGACAGGTGTCGCCCAAGGGGTGGTAGCAGCAGTAGTAGTAGCAAGGGCTAAGGGCTAGGCGGAGCTCGGCCAACCACTAGATCCACCTCCTGAAGGTGGCACCGATGGTGTCAGAGTAGATGCCTTCATAGCCTCCTCCGAGGATCCATACCATAGATAGCAAGTCCCGGTAGTCGGACACCATACCCTTGAGGCTATAGATCATCATGTAAGTACCCCTAAGCATCGAACACATGACCTACATTGATAAAGGACACATGGAGTTAAAATCTAGCATAATAGATAATAATGAAAGTATTTAATTCGAGTCTACAGATTACCATATGGATCCTAGCCAGCTCCTTGAGCCCGTAAAATTTAGAGTCCTTCTCCGGCTGAGGAATCGACTCATGTTCCTCATTCTTCCCTATCAGATAGACCGGCACCACCCAGGAAGGGAATGGAATACCCTCGGCCACATCAGCCTCCTTCTTACCTTTCCTTTTCTTCTCTTGGGCCGCCTGAAAGTATTTAATTCGAGTCTACAGATTACCATATGGATCCTGGCCAGCTCCTTGAGCCCGTAAAATTTAGAGTCCTTCTCCGGCTGAGGAATCGACTCATGTTCCTCATTCTTCCCTATCAGATAGACCGGCACCACCCAGGAAGGGAATGGAATACCCTCGGCCACATCAGCCTCCTTCTTACCTTTCCTTTTCTTCTCTTGGGCCGCCTTCTTCTTTTGGATCTTCTTCAACCATTCCGAGTTCAAGGGAGCGTCAGATCTTCTCACTCGAATGCCTCATAGGTACGAGGATCGTTCGGCCATCGTAGGGAGGACACGGAATCCCCCTAGGCAAACTCTACTTCAGCCTCTATCCAACTTCGTCATGTGATACATCCTTCGGGAGGGGCAGCCGGGATCCTAAAACCCATAGCATCATGATGGTGCTGAGGAAGCACCATATCTCCTTAGTAGAACTCCTCTTGTGAAGGCCCCACAAATAGCATTTGGCATCGAGTGCGGACCCAACTCCTAAGCATAGTCTCCCACTTTACTCCACCATCTAGACAGAGATTCTTAGAATGGAAGATAGAAAAAAAAAAGATGAGAATTCGATAAGCATGCTTAGAAGAAAGACTACATAGTCAAGTAGATTCGCTTACAGGGCGCTCTCTCAACTTGTTGAAGCTGTCTCGGTGTAAGAACTACGAGAGCCCGACCCTTTCATCCCTATAATTCCATTGGGTCATCCTCAGGTGAGGAGTACGAGAACCAAAAACCTCAAAAGCCCAAATCTGTGAGAGCAAACAATGTCACATGTGAGAATATGTCTAGAGTAAAATATCACATTATTTTAACAGAAATGGGGAAGACTCTAAAGAGCCCAAATATCACATTATTTTCCAAAGGCGCCATTGCCGAGGATAATTGCAAAACACATTCAGTGCCTCGGTCGATATGTTTCAAATGTACCGGACTATAGTTAAATATGTTACACAAAAGATGTTGAAAAGAGACACTTCTCTCTTCATGACTTTACATCTACACAAGTAAATCTAAATGAGAAACAAGAATAATAATGTGTAAGAAGAGACGTTGATATAACCATGCAATAGCTGGTAGCACAGTCTCAACTATTGCACGAGTTTCATTAGCCAAGAAAATAACATCAGTGTATGTACCAGAAGGAACCCAGACTGAATTAAATACCACCATACCAATACCAAACTACAAGGAGGTAGTAGAATTTGTGACTGAGTTCGTCAGAGAGCTTGTACTAGATCTAATTGCAACTTAGATGGCACATACTACAGTGTTTGGGAGAAAAGAGCATACGCAAGAATTTGAAAACATCACAAGAATTAGTGGATAGTAAAAATGTTCAAATTGCACTGAACATCGTCTACTATTCAAAGGAGTCTTATGTTCTAAATTCCAGAAGCAGTGTTAGAAGCAGGGCGTGGCCCTGATGTTGATATTCATCATCTAGCTTTGAGCCATGGTGCTTGCTGTAGAGAATTTATTTCCCCTTAAAAATAAGATCATTTCTTCCATACCATATAGTCCAAAGCAAAACGATAATATTGGCGAGGTACGAGCTATTTGGAAAGATTGGTCAGTGAAACAGTGTACGATCCAGTTTCTAGCCAAAGAAAAAGGAAGAGCTCCACCTGAACCAAAATGTTGGAGCCAAATTATGAATGCAGCGGCACTCAAGGAATAAAAGATTTCGACATAGGAAAAATTTCAGAAAACATGCATTTCCTCTGAACTAATGCCAAGGAGTCTGCTAACAGCTAATGTAAAAACTACCATAAAAATATTTGTATCTTATTCAAAATGGGCAATTTTCAAAATTGGTGCTAGACTTTGGATGGCAAGGAATTAACTAAGGGTGCATTATGTACTGCCTCCTCTGCCAGTTGTTTATAAGCATTTACTGTTGAAAAACTACCTCCCTTAGCATATGGCCAGAAACAAACATCTTTTAAGCCTAATGGTAAAATCACAAACTGTAGGATGAGAGACTATTGGTGGAGGGAATATATAAAACAATACATGTAAATTCCAGAGATTAGAGTTATGAATGAATAAGTTTGAGATGTGTCAGTGCTCATTTTCTTCTGTACGAAAGAATTGGAATTGCCAAAAGGTCTCTGAGGCAGTAGCCATTCTATCCAGACAGAAATAGAGCGGCCATTTCCAATTTTCCAATGTATACCATGATTAAGAGCTCTCTGACCAACTAATAGACTACGCCAAATCCATGACCCATGTCTAGGGTTCTTGGATTTGAGGAGACTACTTTGATGAAAGTATATTCCTTTAACCACTTGAGCTAAATTAAAGGTTGGCCCAATTTTCCATGCATGTTTAACTAACAGAAACTGATGAAGTAATTTAAAATCCCGAAAACCCAAACCACCCAACTTTTCAGGTAGACACAAGGTAGGCAAGGATATTCGATGATTAGACTTCCGAGTTGCATATCCTGCCCACCAAAACCGTGCCAAAATTTGGTCTAACTGCTTACACGGCAGTGGGAATTTATACACTGTCATATAGTGCACAAGAAGCGAAGAGAGGACCGATGAATTAGAGTAGCTCAACCCGCTTTATTTAGTAGGAGACCTAACCAGTGTGTACACCTACCTTGCACTTGCTACACAATGCCATTGAAGATATCCTTTTTTTTTTCTTACCGCTATACCCAGGTTGAGACCAGATATTTTCCCAAAACCTTTTTTCTCCTCAAACTCATTTTCCTGCTGAATTAGGCACCTAGTTTCTACCAAAGCATTTGGACTAATCTTAAGACTAGATTTTTTCCAATTTATAAGTTGTCCAGACATTAAGCAATAATCTTTGAACACATGTCTACCTTCAACACTGTTCTGAACCAACTTTCTATCTAACCGTAGGATCATATATATATCATCCGCATACATTAAGTGCATGATTTCAGGACAACTCCTTCCTACTTTAATTCCCTGTATTTTCCTTTGATTTGCCTCAAAAACTAATCACATTGACATAATTTCATAGCAGAGAATGAACAGGAAAGGCGATAAAGAGTCACCTTGCCGTATACAACATCTTGTTCTGAAGGGACGGGTTAGAGCCCCATTTACTAGGATCGAGTAAGAGACTGTAGTGACACACCGATAAAGTAGGTTCATCTAAAACTGAGGGAAACCAAAGCTCAGGAGTACCTTTTGCAAGAAATTTCAGCTGACCCAATCAAAAGCCTTACTCATGTCTAGTTTAAGGGCAATCAAAACTACATTCACTTTCTTTCTTTGTCTAACATAATCAATAAGCTCTTGGGCAAGTAGGACGTTATCTGATAGGGTATTCCCAGAGACAAAAGAATTCTGGAAATTGGATACAATGTCACTCATGATGGGAGCCATTCTTGTGACGAGCACTTTGGAAATGATTTTGTAGATAACATTACATCAACTAATCGGTCAGAAATCACCCACTATTCCGGAGGACGTTTCTTAGGAATCAAAGTAATGAAGGTTTGATTAGCCTCATAAAGCATTTTCCTTGAATTAAGGGAAGCCAGTGTTGCTAGGATGACAAGAGGGCCCATAAATAACCAACATTTCTGAAAGACAATCGCAGGAATCCATCAGGGCCTGGCTTTTTGAACTCACCTAATTGAAAGACAACCCGCTTGATTTTCTCAGGTGGAAACGCTTGAGTAAGAAAGGACACATGATAGGCAGGAATTGTATGAAACGAGTAATTACATAGAAATGTCCTAAGTGAGTTCCATTCGGTAGGGACTCAAATTGTTAGAACAAATTACTGAAAAAATTAACTAAAAGGCCTCTGATAGAATCCTCATCGGACATGACTAGGCCACTATATCATCTTTAAGCGAGATGATTTGATATGCCCGCAAATGATGGTAGAGGTGTGAAAAAGTCTCGTATTTCTATCACCTTGGTCTAACCAATCAATCTTAGCACGCTGAGCCTAAAACATTCCTTCACATTCCAGCAGAACATATAACTTGCATCTAAGATAGAATTCCTCTGAATAAGATTTTGCGATATATCTTATTCTTGTTGAAAGAATAACAGCCTCTGTTGGACATCTACAAGGCCTCTGATAGGATCCCCATCGGACATGACTAGGCCACTATATCATCTTTAAGCGAGATGATTAGATATTCCCGCAAATGAATAACAGCCTCTGTTGGACATCTACAATTTGATTTTTCAGCTTCCCAAAGCTAGCTTTATTCCATTGTCATAGCACTCGCAATAACACTTTAAACTTACACATGACTTCAAAAAAGAGGGAGCCAGAGGAAGGAAGAGCCAAACATCCCTAATTACAGTTAAAACCTGGGGGGAAGAAAATCACATGGCTTCGAAACGACAAGGTAACTGATACTTGAAAAAAGCACCCAAAAAAAAAAAAAAACTGATACTTGTAAGTAAGAGGGTTAGTATCACAAAGGATTGGTGCGTGATCTGAGCGTTGTAGCTAAATTACTAGCTATCGCTTGTGAGTGATGAATAATCCATGATGCAAAGGCCATAACTCGATGTAGCTTTTCGTACAGAAACCCTTTCTCAAGGTACCCACGAATCCAAGTACACAAAGGCCCATCCTAATGAACATCTAACAAAGCAAAAGCTTCTAAAAAATCCCGTAGCAATTCAGCGCCAGAGATTAAAGTGGAATTATGACCCGACTTCTCACCGGGTATCAAGACTTGCTTAAAGTCACCACATAAATAGAATGGACCAGGCATATGGGATAAAATGGAGGCGATGTAATCCCAAATACGAGGCATGCTTTTGACACGAGAACGATTGTAAAGAAAGCCATAGTAAACCAAATAGTCATCCAATCCTTTGCATGGGGTTAAAATAAAATTGGTGTGCACCAGTTCCACAGACAAAGGGTTGGTAAGCAACCAACCAAGCCAGAGATCTCCACTAAATCCTACCGGATCAACACCAACAAAATTCAAGAACCCTAACTTTCTGAATAAGCAACCCATTAGAGAATAACATCTTATTTCCATAACAAAAAAAAAAAAGGACCTCTGGATTATGCTTCCAGATCAAAGTAGTCAATGTTCGAACTGTAGCGGCTTGGGCCATGCCACCGCAGTTCCAACAAAGTAGCTTCATTTCTTCACCTGTGATTGGCATGGCCCGACCACCAAAGCCTTGGTTCGCAGAGAATAGGGGTGCCAAGAGACACAGTGTCTTTAACGCAACTTAAATCAAATGCAGAATGCGTTGAAGAAGTATGACTAGTATGGCAATTACTCAGAAAAGAAACAGAAGCAACATGATCAATCGCCAATTGAGAGGAAATTAAATTTGCAGCTCTTGCTTATAATCCAAGCCACTGCAGTCTCAACTCTTTTTTTTTCTAAGGAAGGACCTTGTGCTCTTGAATGCAACCATCATTCCCATCACAGTTTCTAGCTTTATTATTTGTAACTTCCAGTAATTCTGAAGAGGTTAAGACATCATCACCTTTACATTTATTTGACGATGCAATGGAGGAGGAAGAGGGAAAAGAAGCGAGGTGCAAATCTTCTACCAGATCATGAGCCCCCAAGCAATTCATAGTATTTCATTCAATTGTTCTAGATATCGAAGCATATCAGCACAATTTTCTTCACTAGATGAGTCTGTCTGACAAGTACTCCGGTACCCAAAGGACGAAACAGGGAGAATTCCGTGAGGGAGAGAGTTTCTAATCGCCCAGATGACAAGAGGCCCGCTTCTGCATCATGTGTTCTTGGCTGCAATTCACAAAGATGGCTCCCATATTGGTTAAAACCCGAGCCTGCACTGACCAGAATTAAGTCCATCATCTGTTTTTGTTTGAGCAAATTAAGAAGTTTGTCACTAACTATGTTTGCCTTTTGCAATAATAGGCTCAAGATTGATGCCAAGAAGCCTACGTAAAAAAAAAAAAACCACGGCCCACCAATAAAAAGCCATATCCTCTCCCAGCCTTATCCAAACTCCCCTCAGTCAAGTTCATGACGTTAGGTGCAACTTGCTAGCAATCCATCACCATTGACTGGACATGTGATGTGGCACTATCAACTCAGCACCTGCATCCTGCGAGGCCGAATGAACTGATGCCACGTCATCCACTATCTCTGTCTCTACGCCGATCATCTCTGCAACTCTAGCCAACTCCGACGCCATCACAATAAAATTGCCAGAAACTGAGAAAGGAGAGCCAATGCTTTCAGGGAGCGATACCAATTAGATAATGAAGAATTCCCTTTCAATGAATTTTCTAAATTCACCATCAACCCATGCATCTCAATAATTAAATCCTCCTCAAAATCAATACTGGAACAGCAATCGGTACCATATAACAACACTGGCCGGTCCTCAGCATTGATGATAATTAATCTCATTGTTCAATTCCAACTTGATTAGCGAAGGCTCTCAATTAGCCGTGGAACAAGGTTCCTCGCGACACACCATCATCGTAATCTTATCCTCCGATGAGGCTGGCAATTCCCATCTGTTCCTCACTACCCACAAAGGTAGCCTACATGTGTCATTGCAGTGACCTAG
Organism: Escallonia rubra; assembly: GCA_033065855.1. Classification (NCBI taxonomy): domain Eukaryota; kingdom Viridiplantae; phylum Streptophyta; class Magnoliopsida; order Escalloniales; family Escalloniaceae; genus Escallonia; species Escallonia rubra. The sequence continues at coordinate 107,833 of JAVXUO010001981.1, read as the reverse complement.
AAAACCACACCTATAGCACACCCAAAAGACTTTCTCAAATCGAGCTTGAATCCAATGCGAGCCACTTTGAGCATACTCGGACTAGCACTCGGAAATAATCCCCCCATTGTTGCTGTAGGGGAGACGAGTCAATTGCCATCAACCTGCCAAAAGCATTGTCAACCAGAGCAGCCATACCATGATAAAACAACTCCACTAGCACAAAATGCAGCTGTAACCATAGATCCACTGAGAGGAAATCAACCTATTTGATGGCCAAAAATAGCCGCCAACACTGTAATACCAAAAGCGTTCCATGAATGTTCCAAGGTCTATCCCTTAGCACTACTTAAAAGACATAGTAGAATGTACGGCAAAATCGAATGCAAAGATTTCACTGAGACTCTCCACCATCATGTTACCTTGAAGATTCCAAAAAGTATCAACCACACGTTGTATCAATTGTAAAGATAGTTTACGCGTATCAACAATTAATATGCCCAATAAGAGTATTCCTCCATAACATTCTCCTGTTTGGTAATTCCAAATAGCTAGATTCAAAACTATCTGATGCCATATCCTTTAGTGATGCTAATTTCACAAACTAACCAGTTGATGAATACAAGCACTAACTATATGAAAGTAACATGGAACCTCCTCAACCCTAGAATTAACAAACTACCATTGACAATTAACTACAGGATAACAAAGCATAATAGCTAGGCAAATGCATCCTTTGCCCAGAAGAACTCACCCAGGACGAACAACCAACAACCTAGGGGCTTTGTGCCCAACCATCAGACAACCTCACTCTTTCGTAGATATGTATGGGAGCTCTCAGACAAAGATTTTTAAATGACTATTTTATGTCAAATCTATATAGTTGTTTGGAACTTGTATAGTACAACGAACTCGTATAGTACAACCCAGCGTTATCATTGATCTTGCTGGGAACTTGCATCAGAAACATGCAAGCACAATATTTTACAGCTTGTTCTAGTAACAAATTTTTTTTTTTTTTTTTTTGGTTTAAATTTGTAGAATTTTATTCCAATGCTAAGGTATCAGTCACACAAAGGTAACTACACTGAGGGAATGCTCTCATTATCCAAAATCATGCAGAACTAAACCTGGTACCTTTAAATAGCCAATGGCTAAGCAACACTACAAGTAGAGAAGTAACATTAGGATAAGAGATGCAAAGGAGATCACCATCAGTAAAGTAATGAAGACCTAAGCCCGAAACTTACAACCAAAATGCCAAAACCCTCTCAATGACTCGAAAGTTAAGACGAGGCCAACCTGCCCAAACGATACATAAACAAACTGCCCACCCCCGGGCAAAAAAATTAAAACCCCAACATCCTTACTTTGCACTTTCCACCACATTCACCCCCTAATCTAACACCCCTACCTCCATAGAACAAATACACACAACGCGTAAAACCACCAACCTGCGAAGAACTCCAAAGCACTATTAGCCCTTTGGGAAAGAATAGTATAGGCATAAAGGCAAGATAACAACTATCCCTTCCTTCAGACAAGGATGACGAGCATCGACAAATGAACACACTGAAAGGTTCATGCCATGAGATGGAACCCTGTCTGTGCACTCCTCGACAGCGCATAAATAGAATTCCTAGGTCCGCACAAAATAACAAATACCAAGTCAGAGCAAAGCATACTTAAAAGCAACAGCCCGAAACTGAACAGCCTAAGCAACGTCCAGAGATTGACATCGGGAGTTCAAAACACATTTTAGAGTGACATGAAGGCCCCAGCCCAAGTGTAACTTTGCCTTCAGAAAAGAAACATGGGTTAAAGATAAGGGATGTATTCAACTAGAGTCAAGAAAAGGTCAATAGGAAGTTAAAACTAAGTGATACATGTCAACTGCTGCTAGTTTGCTAGATGCAATGTGGAAGAAGCAGGAACCAGGCATTGTTACCATGTGATGTCGTCATAGACGATGCAAATTTGTCGGTTGAAGAGCTAACCCAAGCCGATGGCGCGTGTCGAACCCGATGGTACCACGACTCGCCGCTGAACCAGACCAATCCTCTGCCATATCGCAATAGAGGCTCAACGTTGTCAACGCACAATCCCCATAGAAAATGTTGTGGCTAAAAATTGACCGGGACCGAATGAGGACACGACCTGCAAAGCATAACATGAGCAAACGGTGACGCGCCGGGATCCGGAGGGGAGTCAGTAAGCAATTTTGAAAGAGTATCTGAAAATAACTTAGATAGTTAGAACTTACCATATTTCCCCTTTTCATTGCCATTTTATAGGAATGTATTAAAGGATCAGTTACTTCCCCTTAATGGGGAGTTACTCTAATTAGTGGAGGTTGCCAGAGTTTATTGGGTAGTTATATCTCATAATGAGATAGTAGGATAGTGGGAAGGTGGGCAAGTGCCACTACCACATCTCGAAGAATGCCACCTGGTGGTGACAAGTGTCACCTTCTGTTGGTGGGTATTTTTTTACCCATATCAGAAGCACAAGCCAATACTCACCGCACAACTCAGATCCATTTCTATGACCATGAACCAATTCTTTTGAAACAGAACTGGTATAATAGTAGAACTTGTCTCCCCCGATAAGGTGTTTGGGCTTGGTGGAACTGGTGACTTAGGTGGAGGATGTGGTGGTGGTGGTAGATCTAGTTTTGGTGGACTGGGGAAAGAGGTTGTAGGGGACTTGGTGGGAGTTTCGGTGGTGTCTAGGTGGCGACGGTGAAGGACAAGGTGGGGATTTTGGTTGAGGGTTGGATCTGTTGGGACTAGGAAGAGGTGGCAGGTGAACTTGTGGGCGGAGCTGGAAGTTAATGCGGTTGTGAAGCTAGTGGTGGGCTCGATGAAGAGGGTGATGAGAGGTGAAATTCCGCAATGTCATATTTGAATGAAATAAAGATAGGTAGGGTGGGCAGGGGAGCCTCTCCGGCGAGAGATCCTCCGGTCAATTGGCAATGCTGGTTTCTAGAGAGATTTAAAGAGGAGTAGTCTACACTGCTGGTCAGTTATTTAGAACGTCTAGTAACAAGTTGAATAGCTGATCTGGTTTGCTTCAGAAAAAAGTCATATTTACATGAATAGTGCTTACTTTCAACTATATATATCGGATTGGAAGTAAATTACAATGGTGTAGATGTTCTTTTTGCGAAGCACAGAGTACTTCTACTGTTTAATGTACAAATAATATTCTTGGAAGCATTCAAACTAGGATAGAGAATTCCAAACATTTAGATGGAACATTTCTAATAACTCAAGAGGCCGCCTTTGATTTATATTTTTTGGCACAAAAGACGTAGACCACCATGTTCAAGATGCTTAGTCCAGCCAATAACCAGAAAAAATAATCAAGATGACCTTCATTCAAGTTATCGGGTATCCACCCTGCCCTCCCTCCTCCAGTTGTTATAGATGTCACTAGAGTCAGAATGAAAGAGCTCAGGTAATTTCCCAACGATGTTGTCAGAAGTGACAAGGCACTGCACAAGCTACGCATGGCATCTGGTGATTGGTCATAGAAAAACTCGAGCTGCCCAATAAACGTAAAAACTTCCGCAGCCCCCAAGAGGAAATATTGGGGTACTTGCCAAAAGATAGTGAGTGGTACTGGAACAGCTTTATCAACCAAACCAAGCGATTTTGCAAGCTGCAGTCGCTTAATCTCCACCAAGGCGGCAGCTGACATGCACAATACCGAAAGAAAAAGGCCAATTCCCATCCTTTGCAATTCCGAGAATCCCCTCCCCTTTCCAGTAAACTTCCTCGCAATTGGGACAAGGATCCTATCATAGACCGGAACCCAGAAAATAACACTGATGACATCAAAAGTTGAAAGAGAAGCAGCGGGAATAGTGAAGGAACCAATCGACGTGTCCATCACCATCCCTTGTTCCACAAACATGGTGGACATTTGGGCATAGACAGCAGAAAAGACAATTCCAGTTGCCCATATTGGAAACATGCGGATCAAGATCTTCAGTTCCTCTACCTGGGTTACGGTGCAAAGCCTCCATGGGTTGGAGTACTCTCCGCTTTTGCTTTCAGGATCCGAGATAACAGCAGCTTTATCAAGGCATCTGTACAAGATATAACAAGTATGTATGTAATCCTCATTAAGTACAATACAGTCAAAATTTTATGAGTAGTACCCTCTATTAAGTGTTGCTAAAAGCATTTGAATTGTCAGTCACGACAGTAATATAGAATTTTGGTTCTCAAGTAGTTATTTCCATTTTTTTTAAAATTTAAAAAAAAATATTAAAGGAGCATAAAAAGACGTAGAAAGAAGACAAAGGATATTTCAGTCTGCTCCTACTTTGGGCAGACACGGGGCTGTTTGGGAAACATAGCCTGTATTTCTAGGTTTAGATGTAGTAGATAATGTGTGAAATAATTGAAAATAGTCTTGGTTTATGCTTATGGATCGTAAGAAGTTCTAACAAGAACTCAACTTTGTTTTCTCTAATGCATGTTGCAGACTGTAAAAAATTCTGAAGCTCAAATCCATAATCCTTCGGAGTGATCACAAAACTAACACGTGTTCCACTCTCTTCTTCTAGTTTCTTAGAAGTGCTTTGGTTTTTAACATTTGCCTTTCCTTTTGTTGCCAAATGATGTATGAAAATGGAAATATGCAGAAAGACTTCCTTCTATACCTCCCCCTGAACTCTTTTCTTCTAGTTTCTTAGAAGTGGTTTGCTTTAAACATTTGCCTTTCCTTTCATTACCAAATCGTGAGGCTTATAAAAAAAATGATAGATTAGGTTGGACATATTCACAAATGACTCCCTTGTAGACCTCCCTCTCAACTATATTTGGAGGTCAAAGTCTGTACGGAGGTAACAATCTAGAACTACTTACGTCGTCAGATTGCTCCTTGGAAGAGGAAGTATAGAAGGACAACTAAATTTGTACAATTAAATTATCGACAACTCGTAAGCAATATGGCTTAAGGTTGTTTCCTTCTCCCATCATCCTACCCTTCTCTTCTTTCATCTGCTCTGTTTCTTTATCGGCTAGCTTTCATCACATAACGACTTCTGCAATAAAAGTCGAACGCTCTCACCATTTTCTTTTACAAGTCTCCTTTCTTATGCAATAAAAGTCGAACGCTCTCACCATTTTCTTTTACAAGTCTCCTTTGACCCCCCTTTCTTTTAGTCTTTGACCCTTTGAATAGGTTTTTTAACCCTGGCTTGCCCCTTTTGGCACCTCATGCCTCTTCCCCTTCACGCTCAAGCATGAAAAGCATACGCCTTCTCAAGTCGCCCAGCCTGGGCCTGGCCAGGAGCCAAGCAGCTGCCTGAGCTCCCCTCACTTCAGGCGCTCACCTGGGTTGCCACTTCAGCGGTTTTTATTTCCTCATCGAATCTGCTGAGCAAGCAAGTCAAGCCATGAACACACTAATTGCTATACCTTTGGAAGAAACCAAGAACCGTAACACTGATTTCTGCCATATTGGCATTGCTTGTACCCTAATTAGCTTTATAGTCGATCGTGAGAAAAGTGAATGTGATATACCACATCGGGGCCTTATAAGACCCTGCCCATAAACTCATAAGTACCTATTTTGACTAGCCGTTTAGACGAAGGCACTGCCCATGAACTCAAAAGTACCTATTTTGACTAGCCGTTCATGAGCTCACAATTGGAAATAGTGTAAAGGAAACATCCGGTAAACTTGTTACAAATCTGGCCTACAAACAGAAATCCAACTTGAGATGGCAGCCACACAGTGTTACGTGCATGACATGTATCAGCTTGCTCTCAAAATTGAGAAAGCTCATAAAATTCGATCATCAAGGATACCAGGTAGTAGTGCAGCAACGCCTTCTACTAGTTGAAGCATGAGCAACCTTGCTCAAGGCAATATTACCAAACCCTCTAACCAACCTCCTAGGAGGGGCAGCAACCAGCATGCTTTGAGTCCTATAAATGGTGATGCGGATAAAGGAAAGACTCCAAGTTGCTTAAAACAAGACAAGATTGTAAAATTATGCTACAAGTGTGGTGGTCGTGGTCAATTTGCTGTTGTTTGTCCATCTAAGGGCTTACATTTTTTTATGGAAGAGCCGCCCCCTCTAACCCCCCTTAACTCTAAATTCTTCTCTTCTCACTTATCTGGGCAATTTAGAGTGAATGCAATGAGGAAATATCCAGCAGGGGATCATTTAACTGCACCCCACCCATTATGCAGTTGTCAAGAAACCAATTTCCCTTGCCACCTCTACTCTGGAAGCTTAACCTGTTTGTGCAGCTAAGACTGACGCGGCAGGGCCAGCACCCACGGAACAGGGGCATCACAATGAGCATAGCCCGTCCCCATACATTCTTTATCTCGGACCCTCAACTGTCAGATTCCAATGGTACTTGGTCTCAGAATTTCCTTGATCCACAAGCAAATCACAACTAGAACTGGAATAGGTGTCACTGCCCGGACGAAGGATTGCCACAATGACAGGGCAAATACCATTCTGGTTCTTCAGTAAACATCAACTGTTATACGTCCTCTATGCTGTCTATGGACCCCAAAAACATCTATTTTTCCAGGTACATGTTTAAAATAATTCTCCTTTTCTTATTTCACAATATCAGTAACCATGGATATAATGAACTTAGCACGAACCTCCACAGATGTAGCATCGACAGTTTATATCCAAATCATCCTTACATGTATCGTGCCTTTTGACAAGCCTGTTTGTTCAGCCGATTGGATCCCCAGGGGCTGCTCAAGGATATGCCATTGGCTGAACACCAACACCCCCCTCCTTTGGTTGCTGTACTGCGGATATATCTCCTTCATTGACCTACTTTCTGGAATGACTCAGCAGCAACTGCAAGCATCCCTAGACTAGTAGCAGAAGGTAATTGGATATCCTTCTTTGACCTTTTATGATGTAAGAAGAAAAACGGGGGATGTCCTTGCTTAGCATCACCGTGCAAGCCTAACCGTCTCGGGGCCCAAGAAGCATCTAACTGAATTTTGAGGCGACTACTATGTGCTCGTTTTTTCAACCCCTTGGACTCTAGTTGGTTAGACCTATATCTTTCGTAAACTCGGGTATGGAATACCAAGTGGCAGTCATCACCCTTTCTGGAACCTCAATTACTTTATCTAATTCTATATTAAGCGGGGACGGGAACGGGAACGGGAGCAGGAGAACGTAAGCACCTGGGAGAATCTAAGGTCGGGAGAGGCTTATATAACTAAATGCTTAAAGAGTATTATTGTTGTTTAATATATCTCACACTCAATTATGGTGTATACACTTTTTTCCTTGAAAGTTGTTACTTTGTACTCAACACATCAAGTGGCTACCAGAGTTCTGCTGCAGCTGCTCACTTCTCGAGGCATTTCTAAGCGGCACATCTCCTATCTACTAGTATTAGACATAGGGCCAAAAATGAATTCAAGAGAGAGAGAGAGAGAGAGCACTAATTGACAAGCTTTGTTCTCTCGATGAGGGTAGTCAGCAAGGGACAAGGAGGCTTTAAGTTCTTAAGGAAGAGGGAAAACAAGGAATTGAGTTAAAAAAGGCTTGACTTCAGGTACTCTCTCACGTGTTCCATGCTTCTCTGTCCAGCTGACGGGATCGAGTTCCCATCTTAGCTTAGGACGGGATTCCATGGAGTTAATAACTTGGGATCGCAAAAGCGAGTTTCCGAGAGAGAAGCGCCACCATATGTGGAGTTTCCTGCTACTAAGGTCCAAAGAACAAAGAAACAAACATAAAAAGGCAGGAAATTAAGACGTGTCAAACAAATATAAACCAAGATTAGTTCGCCAAGATTTGACAAGTTCTGACTTACTTCAGTTCATCAGTGTGCCCAAGTTTCCGGCTTCCTTCGATTGCAGAGATCTTGTCTGGGGTTTCATACAAGAGACTACTGTCACCAGGAACCACCACAGTGCACTTGCGGCACGACGCAACTAAAACTTGGCACATTCTTGTAATAGGGCTTCCCCCTGGTTTTTGAAACCTATAGAGAGGTGTTCCTGCAAAAAAGCTTCCAATAGCTATGCCCATAAACAATGCAGGAATGCCGAACCCTAGACCCCACCCTAAATTGTCTTGAATCCAGACTATTAAACTGCTCGATACAAAAGCACCAATGTTGATAGAGAAATAAAACCAATTGAAGAAGGATCCCTTCTTTATCCTCTCTATAGTGTCTGTATCATCAAATTGATCTGCTCCAAAGGATGAAACACAAGGTTTGATCCCACCAGTTCCTAACGCGATCAGATATAGCCCAAGAAAGAATACAGCATACTGAGCAGGAGCGGCTGAAGGACATACACCATCCACACACTCAGTTGGAATAAAGACAGAAACAGATGCTGACAGAGTCAATGTGCACATTCCCTATTCAGAGTAGAAAAAATAAGCACGGCTCAATGGGGTGAGATAAAGAGAGACTTAGCCAAAAGTAATCAGATCAGTCAGAAACCATAATGTTTTTCCATTCAAAAACTGCAGATCTACCTCTAAGTAAACATCATAAGTAAACATCATAAATGAGCTAAAATAGAAAGTGTCTACAACTCAACTAATCAACAAATGAGAACTAATCATTTCTGCAGCATAGCAAGTCAGTTCTGCAAATCAATATGTATATTCCCTGCACAAAGTACTAAAAATACACACAGCTCCAAAAAATAGATAAGAGAGACATCGGCAAAAGTAAACAGCTCAAATACGTAAAGTAAGCACCAGACATGATTATGGCAAACTGTGCATCGCAGCATCTGCTTATACGTACTCCATGAAGATCCATAGCCCACGCGTCTGAATGGACATAATCCAAAACGCACAAAAATGACCATCACGTTTTTCGATTGAGGAACCTCCTAGGAAATACTACTGCCATAAACGAAATGACGTAGAAAAATGCTTACAAGCTTAAAAGACCCACCTTTGCAATTAATCACTAGCTCACACTTTACAAGCTACACTAAATCTATATATAAGCTGTATTCAGCATATCCAATTTAATAAATTAAAAATTTTGAAAAAATCTATCATGTGAGGAGGTAAAACTAGAGGGAAACCATGTATTACGATCCAAGTTCTTATGAAGCATCCACACAAAAAGAAGTGACAACTTTTCTAACTTACAACGAAGTAGATAGTGGAAAAGGCAGCAATTGTCCAGTATCTTCCCCAATACGCATCTGCCAAGACTGCTCCAATAAGTGGAGTTAGGTAGCAAGTACCTTGCCAAGTGGTCACATTCCTGGCAGCGGAAACATTTCCCTCGTGTAACTTTTTGGTGAGATAACTTACAAGATTAGTCGAAATTCCATAATAGGCTAAGCGCTCACAACATTCAGTACCTGTTTCAATTCAAATATATGACCAAAAAAGAAATGAAACTTAACTAGTCAAAGACAAGCAAAATAGTGATCATATAGTACCAAGAATGAAAGGACATGCTCTCCAATTCCCAGTGTTGCTCTTCAATACAGGGTTCCCCTTAATGTCAACTGAACCATCTCCTGTATAGTGTCCGCTGCTTTCATTCTGAGGACATAGGAGACGTGATATAAAGCAGAGAAAATCAATTATTTTCAAAGTATGAGGAGAAAAGGAAGAGGGGGGGGGGGGGTGTTGAGGAGTCTAAAATATATTTGTATTGTAGACATTATTTTGGCAATGGAGACTCTTATAATCACCTATTATAAACTAACTTACTGACCTTATATAACAGATTCGAATTTTCAGCGAGAAAGCAGTTAAGGATAAACAAAAAATTACCCTCACGTCATTCCAGTAAATCAAGTTCAAGTATAATGTCTCAGGTACTCAATAATGCAAATTAACCTCCAAGGAGACAGGGAGAAACTCCTCTCAGATAGCAAACTCAGGTCAAACCCAATCACTTTTTTTGTAACAGGATGTGTTCTATCTTCTAATCTCCTCAAACCACATTATGCATTTCAGTGAAAAGACATGCATCGTCATTTTAAATTGCCGTCTCCTCAACTAACTTAATGAAGAAAAGGGGGAAGCACAAGCAGAGAGATTAACCACCAAATAAGAGAGAGAGAAGAAATCAGAGGATGAGATAGAAACCTAGGGATAGAGAGATTAAGGAACCAATAACTTTCAAGGAAACTGAATAACATGCTAAAACTAAAATATAAAAGTCTGATAGTTGAAATCCTATCATTGATTAAGCTCCTATGATCTTCAATGAGCCTGGCCTTGTGACTACGCTTGTTGTACACACGGCTACCCTTGCGAGGGGCATTTTTCTTGCTTCCTACCACTTAACCTTCGCCCCAAACAAGCTGGAGTTAGCAATGGGAATCCTTCTCTTTCACCAGCACATATTCGCTGGTCTAATTACGAGAATCAAGTCCTTCCTCATTACTTCCAACCATGTTATTGGCACAATGTCATTTCTAGATGTTCTAGAATTGTTTCTTGTTCTTCCAGATTGTTAGTAGTTGCTCTGAGATAAGTCAGGTGATTTGATGATGTATGTAGCCACTAAAATGCGGTGGTAAAGGTGCACTTATTATTGTTGTTGGGCTGATATCTATGTGAGTGTACAACCCATAGAAAGACTAGAGGAGTGACACGTTGAAGCAGCTTTGCGATACATCTTCCAGACTTAAAAGCTCCAAAATTTGTTGTCCTTTAAATCTCCTTCAAGTCATACCACTCCCTTTCCATATCAATATTGTAGGCTACTGAATTCTTGAGGGTTACTGAACTTGTTGCTTCGATATTACTCGTAGCCTATGGTCGGGGTGGTTACATCAAGTGGTACCACACTTGATGTAAGGGTCCTCAACTGGCGCTACATCATTCCCTGTTTGGCAACTCATCTATCTAGTCATTCGGATTTCAGCTGCACTCTATCTTATACTCATTTTCCCACATTCTCTTCTCGACTCAATCCACTAGTAATCTATGAGTAATATCTTCATCAATCTCTCCCTCTGACGTAGTACTGATTAAAGATACTGAAAAACATCTTATTAGGTACATTATGCCCATCCATCTTTACTTCATCCTCAATCCCCCTCATCATCTTACTAGTGATGCCCCCTTATCACTGTACCTCTGATCTTTCATAAGTCAAACAAGATGCTGTAATCCAATTATCTCGATCAAGGTAAACCTTCAATTATGTGACTAAACATAACAAGCAAGGGAAGAAGAAAAATATCTTCATCATCTGAAGAAGTCCTTAGATAAGGTCAGTGTAGATAGATACTAATGGAATGAAGCTGAAGATACTCTTGCTAACCCCTGCCAACTTACCGACACATTTCTCACAAATGTCCTTCAGGAGGAAAACAGAGTGATTATAAGACATAACTATTACCTCATTCCCATCCGTCATCTATCCTGCTCCTTTTCCTCGATATAGCAATATATAAATAGTAAAACCGAAGCTAAGAGAATACATCCAACTCATCGCCTACTTGCACCTCCTGTATTTCTCTGTTTGTCCACGCAGGACATCCTCCTTAATTTTTTTTGTTCGCCAATTTTTTTCTCCAATCCCCTTTGCTTTTTCAAATTTCAAACCATTTAAAATTCAAAAAAACTGACTTGAGCTAACTGCTCAATCAGTTCCCCATTGACAACACATTAGCGGTTACCTAAAGCAACCATTTTCTTTTCTTTATCTGTATCTTTTCTCTCTCTTCTTCTTTATCCATCTCTCTTCGCTCCAGAATCCTTCGTCTCACAGATCCCCCCCTCTCAAAACAAAAGTAAATATTTTACCTATGTTGCCATACTTTTCTTTCTGCTTCAATTGGTGGCGGAAAATCACAACTTTTGGAGTCATGGGGTAAGCCTCTCAAGGAAAATTTTGCTTTAATTGTTATCTAATCTTTAATTTTGTTTTTGATCGTTGTTGAATCGCTTCATTTATTAATCTTCTTGGTTACTGCAAATTTAAAGGGTATTCATTCCTCTGGACTTACATGTAAATCATGACGAAGTTTATGATTTCTGTTTCATTTTGCAGATAGAGCTTTAGTGTATTGAACCCATGATATGGCTACTTGCAGTCCCAAAATGGAGTTTCTAAGAGAAAGTTTAGTTTAGTTCTTTTATGTTTCATAAAGCTTCCTTCAATGTTGTTGTCTTTATATGTGTATTGGCTTTCCCTTTGACACTATAAATGCTATAATTCTCAATAACTACGTGCACTTTCAAAATATTTAGAGCTTTTAATAATTTTGTGCACTTTCATAATAAGCAGAGCATGGTCATGAGATTTTTTGAGTTTTTTTTTTATAGCTAAATATTTTTACTAGAGAAAATTGATGGATGTTTTGTTCTTATGCTCGCTTTCATGAGCAATTTTCAAACAAAGAAATAGTTGTAACTAAAATACCAATTGATGGGTTTTTCACCGATGTATTTAGCTTTGTTTGCAGCACATTTAATTACAGAAACTTTGGTGCTTGTAACATGTGCTCTCTAGAGCAACGCCCGGATTAAATTATTCCTAATTGGGCTCATCTTGAGCAATTTACTTTCCATTTGCACCATTTGTTCCTTTTTGTTTTTGCAATTTTTCATCAATATCTTCCTTAACCTTCTCTTGCCAACTGATTCTTAGTGTTTGTTCTTAATGTTGCAAGCTAGGAAGCATTGACACCTCATATGGGTCGAGGTACACCTACCGACACCCCCAAACGCGTGTCCGACACTTCTCTGCAGTGTCCAACTTTATCTATTTAATTATAAATTATCGGACACCGTGCCAGACACCTCTTCAAGAAAGTGTCATAGACACCTCTTAAAGTAGTGCCCACACATATGGGGGCAAAATACAATATTTCAAACTTATTTCAAGGTCAGGGTGTAATAATTGACAAAATTGGGACTTTTCTCGAAATGAACTTTTAAGTCAAATCCTATGGACCCAAACCTTTTGTCTTCTAAGTCTTCTTCTATGCAGCTGTTGTTTGCCTAACCAAGAGAAGAAGACGAAGCAGTTAGACAACCGAGCTTCTCGCCGGAGGATCTCGCTGGATTTCAGCCAAAAATACCCTTCTTCTTTCTCTCTCATCTTTCTCTTTCCCATCTTTTTCGTTACTTAAAGCGTAAAAGCTTATCAGTCCAGAGGAAGATAAGTCAACATCTCCGACCTCATTCACAGACCGATCTGCTAGGTAGCACGGACACGGACACCGGGTCCGACACCGACACCGACTGGGACACCGGACACCGCAATTTTCAAAAAATCAGATTTTGGACACTGCAGGACACCGCTGAATTTTTTAATATATACATAAACACACACACACATCTCAATTGGAGCAACTAAATTTCGTTTAAAATGGATGAGAAAGAAAGTAAGTAACATGAAATAGTCTCAACAGTAACAAGAAAAAAGGTCGGCAACAAAAAAGCAGTTGAATGTTTCAACAATATCGAGATTAGAGTCCCAATAATAACAAGAGAGAAGGAGAAAAGACATGAGACCAAAGGCATGATGGAGAGGTTTTATATAGTCAGATGGTCTGTAAATGAGGTTGGAGATGTTGATCTGTCTTATTCTAGACTGGCAAGCTTGGATGCTTTGGGCAACAAAAAGAAGGAAAAGACAAAGTGATGAGAGAGAAAGAAGAAGGTACCTTTTGTTGGGTCAATCTGATTAGGGTTTGGCCTAAAAGTTCATTTCTAAAAAACCTCATATTTATCCCTCAAATAAATTTGAAATATTGTATTTTGGTCCCATACGAGTGGACACTTCTTCACAAGGTGTCCGACACTTCTTCAAGAGGTGTCCGACACGGTGTCCAGTAATAAAAAATAAATAAATAAATTCGGACACCGCTGAGAGGTGTCGGACACGTGTCCGGAGGTGTCGGTGAGGTGTCGAGGTGTCGGTAAGTGTCGGACACCATACCTCGTCCTATAAGAGGTGTCGGTGCTTCCTAGCCGATCTGGCTATAAGACATCTTCTTCATGCCTTTGGTCCGTGTCTTTTTTCCTTCTTTCTTGTTACTGTTGAGACTATTTCATGTTACTTTTTTTCTCATCCATTTTGAACGAAATTTAGCTACTCCAATTGATATTTATTTTTCTTATGTATATATACACATTGTAAAAATAATAATAAAAAATTCAGAGGCGTCCTGTGGTGTCCAAAATCTGGTTTTTTTGGAAATTGCGATGTTCGGTGTCCCAGTCAGTGTCGGTATCGGACACGGTGTCCGTGTCAGTGCTACCTAGGTTGCAGGTAACTTTTTGGCTTCTTCTAACGTCCTTAATTAAAATGCTCTTTTCCCCTTTCAATAATATGGGTAATCCTACTGTTTTTATTGCTATTACCTTTGGTGTTTCAACTGAAACCCTTTCTTTATTTGAAGAATATGTTCTAATACTTTCCAATTTTGTGACCGCTTTTGTAAAATCTTTGGTTTCATTGCTCCCATTCAATGCACGGTTTTCCTTATCATGAAACATATATTTTCATGCACTAGGGACAAAGATATTAACATTTTAGCAATAGTAAAACGTGTGTATACTGTGAAAGTATGGTATATCCTGTATTATTAAGGATTTCTAATTTAATTTAAACCAACTTAACGTGTATTATGATAGTTGTCATACAACACTCGTGTTTGCAAGGCAGAGGGTCAAAACTAGTGGATGAATTAGAATCAATGCTGCACAACAATAGCCAAACATGGTTATGGAATAGCTCTAAGGTAATACAAGAATCATCATCATCAACGTCTTCAAATAATGTCTAGTAAAAAACCAAATGACACTGCACAAAGTAAAAAATAAATAAAATTATACAAGCGGGCATAAGCCTGCACTGGCACGAAAGGCATCTGCATGTAAAGACTAGAAGTGGTACACGCACAATGCAGGCATTATGCAAATAAATATAGGTGGACAAATGAGTTGACAGGGAAGCCAAAAAGTGGTGCGATAATAACATTGAAAAGATGCCCAAAAGATTGGTTTATTCCACGCAATTTTATCAGAAACCCAGATCCTTCTACTCATAATCCATATCCAATCTACTCCGTTTTATGTACTTACTTATTTTCTTTGATAAGTGACATTTCCCTAAAAAACCGCCAAAAGGGGCGAACCCATGTACATAAGCAGCATACTAGAGACCATCAAACCTAAAGAATTAAGCAACCATATCTAAAACGTTTAACAGGGAGTTCAAAGAGCCATTCCATGTACCCTACGTCCAAGCCAAAAAGACCTCAAAAAACCTCTTTCACATCCAAAATGGGTCTAGAGAGCCCTTAAAAATTAACGCCTGCAACGCACCTACCATAGACACCATCAAGGACACAAAGAAGTCGCACTCCAACTCCATTGCCAAGACTTCTTACACACCCCTGAGCCAATAATGAATCAATGCAAGAACAGATTTGGACATTACCCAAGACCCAAAAAATAAAGAGAGCAAAACGCCACAAGGAAGCACAACTTGGCGTACTCAGAAGACTTGGCAGACTTATTCTCTAAAATCCAAAACATAAGTTCAGGATTTTATTTTATTTAGCTTATTTTAAGCAAGAAATAAATTAGGGGTTTCATATTCGTTATTTAGATAAACTTAAGATTCAATAAAATCAATTACGATATGATTGAATCAATTAGGAGTCAATTGATCTTTCCATAAATTAGTTTACCTCTTGTAACACAGAGGATCAGGTTATGAAGTAAGAAAACATTCCCTTCTTTCCTTATGTTTATTTTGTTTCTCCCTCCACTCTTTATATTTTGCTTGTTTTACATCAAGTGGTACCAGAGCAAACTTCGATCCGCTCCACAAATTTTGTTTCTCCCACCAGCCATAGTCGGCTCGTTGTCGCACATCGTCCGATCTATTGTCGCCGCTGTCGTTGTTCCGTCGTCATCCTCCAACCATCCGCGGCCAGCCGCTACTGCTCAGCCCTCGTAAACCTTTCTTCCTGCCACTATTTGCACACCAGCCAGCACTCACGAGGATCACCATTTTCACCCAAGCCTGACTCGAGTATTCCATATCTTATGCCATTTCCCCTGTCGTGACAATTCATTCGTCCATCAGTACATTTGGTGGTAGGTCTCAATCCCCTCCCAAGGTACAATTAATGGCCTTGATATCTGTTTTAATTGTATTATTATTTGGTTAGTCGAGCAAATAACTACGGGTCTTAAACTTAACCCAATTCTTTGGCCAGTACCATTCATATTCTCACCCTTCTTCATTTTTGCGAACTACGTTGGTATGTGAGCACAATGTTCTTGCCTTTATCATTCTTGCTTTTTCCTGTTAAACATCTGCAGTACTTTAAATTTTCACACCTCACGATTTTGGACAGATCTGAGCATTTTTATCATGTTTAATGCGCAAGCTATGATTGCCAATCAGCGACTTCAGTTACTTTGACGATTATGTGGAATCTCTTCAAGCGTCACCTAGGAAGCACCGACACCTCTTATAGGACGAGGTATGGTGTCCGACACTTACCGACACCTCGACACCTCACCGACACCTCCGGACACGTGTCCGACACCTCTCAGCGGTGTCCGAATTTATTTATTTATTTTTTATTACTGGACACCGTGTCGGACACCTCTTGAAGAAGTGTCGGACACCTTGTGAAGAAGTGTCCACTCGTATGGGACCAAAATACAATATTTCAAATTTATTTGAGGGATAAATATGAGGTTTTTTAGAAATGAACTTTTAGGCCAAACCCTAATCAGATTGACCCAACAAAAGGTACCTTCTTCTTTCTCTCTCATCACTTTGTCTTTTCCTTCTTTTTGTTGCCCAAAGCATCCAAGCTTGCCAGTCTAGAATAAGACAGATCAACATCTCCAACCTCATTTACAGACCATCTGACTATATAAAACCTCTCCATCATGCCTTTGGTCTCATGTCTTTTCTCCTTCTCTCTTATTATTGGGACTCTAATCTCGATATTGTTGAAACATTCAACTGCTTTTTTGTTGCCGACCTTTTTTCTTGTTACTGTTGAGACTATTTCATGTTACTTACTTTCTTTCTCATCCATTTTAAACGAAATTTAGTTGCTCCAATTGAGATGTGTGTGTGTGTTTATGTATATATTAAAAAATTCAGCGGTGTCCTGCAGTGTCCAAAATCTGATTTTTTGAAAATTGCGGTGTCCGGTGTCCCAGTCGGTGTCGGTGTCGGACCCGGTGTCCGTGTCCGTGCTACCTAGAGCGTCACCAACTTGTC
The DNA here is from genome assembly GCA_033065855.1 of Escallonia rubra. Taxonomy (NCBI): domain Eukaryota; kingdom Viridiplantae; phylum Streptophyta; class Magnoliopsida; order Escalloniales; family Escalloniaceae; genus Escallonia; species Escallonia rubra. The sequence continues at coordinate 90,626 of JAVXUO010001981.1, read as the reverse complement.
CACTCGTTTAGAGTTATGCCTCCACCAAATCCACAACCCTCGGGAATGCACTAGGGAGACACCATGAACCCATTCTTCTCGGTCCTAAGGATAACCAAGTCGTCCTGCTTACCACTCCTACAAGGCCCCCCGTTTTCCAAATTGGAGCACTCTTCTGGACACTCATGTTCAGAATTCGACTATGGGTGAACGTCTGCTCATAGGGATGATCGTGCACCCCATTACTAATCGGATGATTTTGGAGACGCCACACTAGTGTCAAAGTCGATGCACCTAGCTTTGATAGTCATCTCGATCCTAGCCATTTTTCCGATTGGTTAGCAGAGATGGGGACTATTTCAGCTTTCATCACATGCAAGACCCAAAGCGTGTTAGTTCTGCTAAGATGAAATTAATTAGGGCTGCCAAACGCTATTGGCGGGGAGTTGAGGATACCTCGCGTGACTAGCCGAACCTCCCATCATGACATGGACTAGAATGCGCTTAAAGAAAATACCGGCCCACCTACTACTGTCAAGAAATGCATTTCAAGATGATGCAAATGCGGGTAACCGAGTACATATCTCGTTCAGAGAAGCTTCTCTGAGACGTGCGATACTGGAAGCCCCTTGGGTCTCTGCTAATCGTTTTATTGGAGGGCTCAAACATGAGCTACAAAGTAATATTCGCTTTCACGAGCCTGTGTTCGTTGAGAGTGCCTTCTATAAGGCCTTTTCCCTTCAGAAATCGCTTAGGCTTGCCGCCCCTCGACGTTTCACTCTTTTAGGCACTACTTTCCCATCTCGTTCCTCCCCTTTTCAGCGCTCAACTGGCTTTGAGCTATCTTGTATGTCACCCAATCTAGCCCTTCTCCTGCCCCAGGTGTTAGTGTGAGCAAGGCTCGAGTTTACCCCGATAAAAAAATTTGTCTCGTCCATACATATCTAATGTAAAGAACTGTCACAATCGGGGTCATATAGCTAATTGTTGTCCTCAGCACACTATATCTATCGCTCAAATGGAGGCTAATCAGAAGGACGAGGATACTGTGGAGGGTGCAAGTCCCCAACATGATTTTGAGGAAGAGTGAGAATATTTGGGTTGATCACGTGCCTACCCTCAACGTCATGCGGTGCATCTTGTCTAATCCTATGGAGGAGGACCGGAAACGCACAAGCATCTTTCATATCTAACTTCTGTACAAGGACACCACGTGCAAACTAGTCATTGACGGGGGTAGTACCATGAACATAGTTTCTGAGCACGCAGTGACCAAAATGAAGCGACAACCTGAACCTTGCCCTACACCATTCCATCTCACCTGGGCTGATAAGACCTATCTTCCAGTTTCACAGCGGTGCCTAGTCCCCTCCAAATGGGTACCTATTCAGCCAAGGTCTGGTGTGTTGTTCTTCCGATGGCTGTTGCTCATATTTACTTGGTCGCCCATGGTTTTATGACTTTAAAGTTGAGCATCATGGCCGAGATAACACCTACACCTTTTAAGCACGGGGGGAAAACTATCGAGCTCTTACCTACAAAGCCCCTTGAGAAACTTAGCCCATCCAAGAAGCCGTGGCCACCCCCAAAGAAGCATACCCTGCGACTTCTTAATCCTAGAAGTTTTGGCAGTGGGAAAGGAATCTGGTTTTGTGTTAGCCTTGGTGGCACGAGAAGCCTTCCCTGGTTCAATGGGACTCCTGCCAAGCTACCCCCCTTGCGGGACATCAACTACTGCATGAGTTCCAGGATACGACTGCATGAGTTCCTATAGAGGTTGCTCAACTACTGCATGAGTTGCTCAACTACTGCATGAGTTCCAGGATACGACTCCTGCCAAGCTACCCCCCTTGCAGGACATCAACATGCCAGTGACCTGGTCTCTGGGTCCCAGTAACCCAACTTGCCTTTTATGGGCTAAATTTTGAGTTCTTGTGTTGTGCCTGCTCTCTTGACACCTAAACGAGACGGCACGAGGCGAATGTGTTGACAGTTGTGTCATCAATAAAATCACTGTTAATTATAGGTTTCACATCATTCACCTAGACAACATGTTAGTTTTGATGTCTGGGTTCTCAAAGCTTGCCTTGCACACTGGTTAACATAAGGTTTAAATATCGACTTGTTAACTTATTGCTTAAACAAGTCCCAATACTTCAAAGAATAATACTAATACAACATACAAACTTTATCGTGTTCAGCTATACAATTTTAATAGTTATAAAACAGCCAATTAAACTTAACAAATTCTCACTAATTTGGTTGAAAACTTCAAAATTCACCAAGCAGCCCATTAAACTTAAAAACTTTGGTTTAAATATATATATTTTTTCCATATATCTGATACATATTAAGATTAAAATTGTTTAGAAATTCAATACTAAATGTAAATAGTTAAAAACAATTTACAAAATTTATTGTATCTCCGTCGCACCCGTATCCTAAAATTTTCAAAAATGTTGTATCCAAGTATCTGCACCAGTATCGTATCCGCACCTACACCTATATCCGTGCTTCATAGCCGTTGGGTCTATCGAATTCCCCCAGCACATTCATGCTAGTGATAACTCAGATCCTACGCCCCTTCCTCGGGAAATTTGTAGTGGTGTACTTTGACGATATTCTGATCTTTAGCAAGACTTGAGTATCGTATCCGCACCTACACCTGTATCCGTGCTTCATAGCCGGTGGGTCTATCGAATGCCCCCAGCACATTCATGCTAGTGATAACTCAGATCACGCGCCCCTTCCTCGGGAAATTTGTAGTGGTGTACTTTGACAATATTCTGATCTTTAGCAAGACTCAGCGTGCTCATTTAGACCACCTTCGTCAGCTTCTCGCCACCCTCCGTACAGCCAAGTTGTTTGCCAATCTTATGAAATGTTTCTTCCTACAATATCGATCTCTGAACAAGGAATCGTTCTCGATCCCGAAAAGGTGCGCGCAATCACCGATTGGCCCAAACCAAAGAACATTTATGAGGTTCGCAGCTTTCATGGGTAGACAACATTTTATCGGCGCTTCATTAAGAGCTTTAGTTCCATTGTGGCTCCCCTCGCTGACTGTATGAAGAAAAGGAAGTTCCAGTGGACACCAACAGCCACTTGAACGTTTGAGACCATCAAGCAACGCATGGTTTCTGCTCCCATCTTACAGCACCCAACCTTCTTCCAAGTCTTTGAAGTCGCTTGCGATGCGTCTGGTGTTGGCATAGAGAGCATGTTAAGTCAACATCCCTACCCTATTGCCTATTTTAGTGAAAAACTAGGAGTTTTATGCTATCATTCAGGCTTTATGGCATTGGCGGTACTACTTGTCACCTAATGAGTTCGTCTTATTCTCTGACCACGAGGCCCTCAAATACCTAGAATTCCAACGCAAGTTAAATCTGCGTCATACCAAGTGTATTGCCTTCTTACAACTCTACTCGTTTGTGCTTAGACATTGTGCTGCTGTATCGAACAAAGCTGCTGATCATCTTGATTTCATTGTGAGAGACGGCTTTCTTATTCATGGGAATCACCCGTGCGTCCCTCGTACTTCACTTCGTGATTTTCTTGTTTCGGAGTTGCATGCTGGTGGGACCGCTGACCATTTTAGGAGCACAAAAACCAGTACTTTGGTTGAAGACAGATTCTATTAGCCCTCCGTGAAGAGGGATGTTAGCATTTGTTTCGCAGTGTCGCACTTGTTAGTTAACTAAGGCTAAGAAATTTAACGCTGGTCTTTACACTCCCTGACCCTGTCCCCCACCTCCCGTAGAAAGATGTCAGCATGCACTTTGCCTTAGGCTTGTCTAAAACTGCTAGTGGGCATGATTCTGTCCTTCTTGTTGTAGATTGCTATTCCGGCATGGCACATTTTATTCCATGCAGCAAGACTGTTGACGCCTCTCATGCATCTAAGTTGTTCTTTTAGGAAGTGGTTTGCCTCCATGGCTTACCCACCTCTATCGTGTCTAACCGGGATGTTAAGTTCATTAGTTACTAGACTTTATGGCAACTTTTCGACACTCGAATTGAATTCTCTTCTGCCTTTCACCCAAACGGATGGTCAAACTGAGATTGTTAATCATAGTTTATGTGACTTACTGCGCTGTTTAGTTGGTGAGCAACAGGATGCATGGGATCTGATTCTTTGACAGGTTGAGTTTGCCTAGCAATAACCCCGTTAACCGCACCACTGGCAAGAGCCCTATTGAGATTGTCACTAGTTATTCCCCCCGCCAGCCTATAGACTTGGTTCCCTTACCTTCCAACTCTCGCCAGCCGGAATCCGCCAATGTTTTTGCTTAGCATGTTAGCGATTTACTTGTTAACATCTGTCAGAAAATAGTATCGAGTGACGATAACTATAAACTAGTTGCAGCTTGCAATCGTAGGCGACTTTGTAATGGCTCGTGTTCGCCTCAAACGTTACCCCCGAAATTCCTTTAAAAGTTGCATGCTTGAGCCCTTGGACCCTTTCATATCACTGTGCAAACAAGGCCGTAATGCGTGTTTGCTTGACTTGCCCTCTAATATGAGAATTAGCCAAGTTTCAATGTGCAGGACTTGTTTCCTTACCGAGGCACTTTTGAGCCTCAAACGGTGTCTACAGGGCTTCCTCCGAGTTCCATTGTTGCGTCTCTTGTCCTAGCCTCTCCTTCCGACTTGTCGGAGCAACCTGCGGCCATCGATAATATCTTGGATTTCAAAACAGTGTCCTCTCACAAGGGGCGCTCCCAGCGCTTTCTAGTATGATGGCAGAACCGCCCTGCTACAGATGATACCTTGCTTACCGAGAATGAGCTTCGCCGCCTTGTTAGAGCAGTACCAACATTTTATCTGTCCGGAGGAGAGCCCGTTTGAACCAGGGGAGAATGACAGAAGACTTGGAAGACTTAATTCTCAAAAATCCAAGACGTAAATTAAAGGTGCGTTTGACAAAGTTTTTGTTCTGAGTTTTGGTTTTCGAAAAATCAAAAACCATAACTACTTGTGGTTTTTATTTCAGACAAAAAGTGATAGGTGTTTGAAAGAAAGTTTGTTAAAATCAGCTTTCACTTTCTTTTCTTCTTTCTTTTTTCTTCTTTCCCTTTTCTTCTTTCTTTGATACATCCCTACTGCCCATCCCAACAAAGATCGCCACCAACCACCACCCATTGCCACCAACCCTCCACCATGCTTGCCACCAACTCATCACCACCAACCACCATCCACCGCCACCACCCAACACCATCACTCACAACCACCGACATCACCACCACCCCCCAAACCCATTGAAAAAGTGAACTCCATGATGTCAGCATAGATGACAAATCCACTACGATACGCAGATCCACCGGTGAGTAGATCGACGGATGCACAGATCCACCATGATGCGCAGAAACATCATGATTTCTTGCAGATCTAGCAAACTTGGAGAGGGATCTGTCGAAGAGAGAAGGAAAGAGAAATAACATTTGGCGCCGTGGTGTTAGGTTTTAGAAGTAATATTGGTGTTAGTATTTTGGGTGGCTATGATGTTGCGCGGTTAGGAGTGGTGGTGTTGGGTGTTTACGGCGGCGGCAGTATGTATGGTGGTGGCGATGGGTATGGATGTGGTGGTGGTGTTTGTTGCAAGAACAATGATAGTCGATATGACGGTGGATTCAGATTTAGAGGAGTGGCGGTGACGATGTTAAAGGGTTTGATGTTCGGCGGTGTTGGTCAATGGTGATGATATTTACAGGGGTGTAGGTCAGCCGTGGTGGTGGTGGTGGCAAGCAAGCGGTCAATGACTTGGTAGTTTGCAATGTTGGTTGGTTTGGTAGTCGATGGTGTTGGTTAGTGGTGGTGGTGGCGGCAATCAGTGGCTATGATGGTTGGCTATGATGGTTGGCAATGTTGGGTTTAGTGCTTGGCGGTGATAGGTTTTTTGGTGAGGAAGATTGAATGGAAGAAAAAGAGTAAAATGCTTCCAACAAAAGTTGAAAGGTGGATCTAAACAAAAATAACAAAACTGAGAACTGAAAACTCCAAGTTTTCAGAAAAAGCCCCATTTTAAAACTGACTTATAAAACTGAAGGGGGAAAAAACTAAAACTATCTGCCAAACGCTTATATTTTTTCCAGTTTACAAAACTGAACAAAAAACTGAAATTGAAAGGGTTTCAAATGCCACATAAGGATCTTATTTTGTTTAGGTTTACTTAAGCAAGAGATAGAACAGGGATTTCGCATTCAATATTTAAATAAATTTAAGATTCAATCAAATTAGTTACGATCTGATTGAATCAATTAAAATCTAATTTATCTTTCCACATTTAAGTTTACATTGTCCAATATAAAGGACCACCTCTTGTAACAGAGGGGATCAGCTAATGAATTAAAAAAACATTCCCTTCTTTCCTTCTATTATTCAGTTTCTCCCTCCTCTCTTTATCTAATCTAACAATTAGCTCCAGAAAAAATTACCAGAAAGCTCTCTCCGGCTTCTGTCAATCACGCCAAACTCTATACATGATCATTTTGTCCCTATCTTCATCAACATCTTCACATATCCCTAACTCAATTGAACTCAATCCCTCCCAACCATCTCTACCCTCAATCACAGTTTCAAACAAATGTAATAAGCGCATGGAACCTTCCAACGAGATATTACACTACCACCTTGACACAAACTTACAAACAACAAATTATTCCAATTCACAACCCCGGCGACGGATCCGATAGTGAAGAATACAGTCACAATCGCAGGGATTGCTATCGTTGGCCCTATGTAGAATCACGACCACAGCGGATTGAGATATACAAGTATGACATAAATTTCAAAGCCTTCGTTAATGTCTGACTTCCATGACAGAAGCAAAGAATGGATTAGAAAGCCTTAGTTTTACTGGAAGGGTAGAAAGGGAATGTCATTGCAATTTTTAGTCTCATTTTAGAAAGGAGACAAAACTGACAAAAGTTTCAAATGTCCTAAAAGGGAAACAAGTCAGGTACGATGTTTCAGAATATCTTCTCCCGTTTAAAATAAGACTAAAGCCAACGTGATTCCAGCTTTTATTCTTAATTTAGAAAGGAGACAAAACTTTGAAACACCCTAGAAAGGAACATGATACAAATTATGAAACAGAGGGAGCAATGTTTTTGCTATAAAAGTACAATCCTATGTGGTCCACCTTTTCTTCACCCATTCAGTTAAGATATCTAACGTGAAAAAAGTCATTAAAAACATGTGTGTTAAAGTAAAGTGTGCGTAACCAGGACACATGCTTATTTGAAGGGGCTTCGCCTAACCTTAAGGTGAGGCACTACATGTGGGCTTTGATGGGCTTTGCGCCTAGGCGCACTCTTCGTAAGTATGGACTTTATCAAAACCAAACACACATATAACACTTTTATGAAGGGTCGTAATACCTGTAAATCGCACTAAATATACATTGAGACTTACAATCGCTTGTTTTGAGGGTCATTGAAATTGGTTGGAGCCACACGAGCTTAAATGGAACATATTTGAAGTTTGCTAACTGGGCTCGGCTAAGATACAGGTTAAGTTATCAAGTATTACATTATACAAGCTAAGAGCTGGTTTGAGATCCGTTCGAGAGTAAACAATCCAATTGCTCAAATAATTATATATTTTAGAGCTTTACTAAGTCTAAACAACTCTGAACACTTGGAGAAAGACAATGGTTGGTTCTCGCAGGGGGAAGAAAAAAAACAGTAGAGCCTGTACTTTCAGCATTTTTGTTTTCTGGATTCATTTTGTGTTTTCGTTGTCATCATTTTCGTATTCAGTTACGAAATATTGTCGTGTACTCTTATCAATTTCACCCCTTTTCGTATCTACTTTTTTCAATTGTTTTTGTATGTTTACCATTTTCATTTCCATTTTCAGTAACTATTTTGGATCAAATTTGTATGTTTAGAATTTTCATTACTGTTATAACCATTTTATCCCATATTACCCTTACTGTAAAGCTGGGGAATTTACCATTATACCCTTGCTTTATCCCCCACGTTAGCACCTTGCCGAACTTGTCAGATCCCTTTCACACTTCCCAATTCTTCCCCACCTTTCCGACACGCCTAGTCCTCTCTCTCTTCCTCAAACAACTTCCTGCTTCTCCTCCTCCCCGATCTTCAGACCCATCTCCATGTCTATAGGACTCTACAAATCCCCTCTTCTCCAACCCCAACCATGACAGATGATATACTGAAGGAAAAAGAAGGATCCAAAATTGGAAAGAGGGACCCGATCTTCCCTTCCCTTTCCCTTAGTAGGTTGAACAAAATCAACCGAATCTTCCATTTAGATATCCTCATAGCCATGCGAATCATCATCCCGCTGACGAATCATGCTAGCACATTCATAAACATAAAGAATTCAAGAGAAAGGGAACCGAAGGAGTACGGGAAAGCTGGCGAATCATCCCAATTGCTTACAATACCATGCTCAATTGGGGACTTCAAGAGTTAGTATACCACCATTGGACTGAGCTTCATTCCCAACATATGCATCCTTTTGGCCCATGCCAACAGATGCTATACGTATGAAGGACAATCGCTTGGGTGTGGTTGGAATACAGATCGTGGTTATAGCTGACAATCGTTTGGGTGTGGTTTGAATACAGATCGTGGTGAGATTACAGAGGGCTGAACAAAAATGGAGTAAGGAAGAGTGTGTGTGTGAGAGAGAGAGAGAGAGAGGTCTGACCATTTGCAAATTTGGGAAGAAAAAGGGTTAACAGTGACAAGGGATATGGGTTTTCTCTCACAGAGGGTTTCGTTCTGTCGAGAAAAGATAGATGTTTTGACATTTTGCCACTATTCGGGTTAGTTTTTCCCAATACAGAAATAGAAAATGATAAAAGTACATAATAAAGAAGAATCCTTTCCATCATCATTGCAAAACGGAAAATGAAAATGGTAAAAGTATGGGACCTAACGGACTTTCCATAAAGACAAAAGACAAAAAACAAAAGCATTCCTCAAGTTTCAACAGAAATCATTCTATTACTATTATCCACTATACAATAGACAGGCTATAATCTACAAAACTTTCATATTGGAAGTTCAATTTGATGGTAAAGATACACTAAATCAATCTCTGGAGGAAAACCACAATCCAAGAAAAGGACAAAACCCAATTGTTTCACTTGAAAGCAATTGGTACACCAATCAACTCTGAATTGATAAAGTTTGACCGTTTACGTGATTTATATCCGTAAGAAAAACTGGTAATATGAGATAGGGAAGGTTCAACAGAAAGGGTTTTGATCCTCAATTCATGGGTTTCAGATAAAATCATCCACAAATCCCAACTCAAGTTAAATCTTTTGACCCCCAGTCCTAATGCTACATAGTGATAGGACCAAGGATCTAGATTACACAATGCTTCGAATAGAAAATCTAGGGTTCCAGCACGGATTAAACCCTACTTTCACTTTATGCGAAAGTGGATACAGAACGAAGGAGGCAAAGAGGTCCATCGCACTTTACTAAGGAAAGATATGTGTTTTATAGTAAAGGAGACATGGGTACAAGCAAAACCTGGGGAAGTGCATCTTCCAAGAGCAATCTTTCTTCCTCCTGCTGCGTACCCATCTGCCCGCAACTACCAATCGCTGACAATACAGATAGAAAGATACAAGCAATGTTTAGAGTTCGCACGACCAATCGCTCGGAATACGGACTTGCGGATACAAGCAATGTTTAGAGTTCGCACGCCATCTTAGGTAAGGCTACAGTTTTGATATACTTTTATTTCTCCCACTTTCAACCTTTTTCACGGTCTTGATTAAATGAACTTTGGTTTTCTCTCTTAATCTAGTCTAGTCTAGCGTTAAACGACTAATGACGGCAGTGAAGAGGTAGACATGCTCGTGGTTCGTGGTCGTGGGTTTCTGAGGTGATTCTGGTTAGTGTGGGTGGAGCGGTTTGATTGAAGATGAAAAAGAAAAAAATTGAAGGAAATCAAAGTTATTTGTGAAGCTACCGAGGGATGCTAAGGTATAATTCATTTAAGAGAAAATACTTTTTCGGTTCTAAGTTTCAGAATAAATCTTAATCTAATTTTAAATCAGCTTTAAATTATATTAAAAAAATAAATTTACTGTAGGGATTTATTTTGATAAAAGCAATTTTAATGGACAAAAAAGACCAAAAATTTATGGGCTGTACGTTTACGTTTTTCCGTTTTCGTTTTTGTAATGATGATGAAAAAGATGCTTTTTTCGTGTATTTTTATTTTTTTTCCAGTTCCATTTTGGATAAAAAAAATTCAAACAGTACCGAAAAATCTGGAAACACGTTTTCACCATTTTCCACTTCTTGTATTCTTTGTGTCAAAGAATACCAAATCCATATTACTGTTTATAATTTTTCGGCCAGAGGTTCTGACTCCCAGCTGTAATGTCAATTCGTCGGTCTCTCTCTCTCTCTCTCTCATTTATTTACTCTACCTTCCATGAATAACAGCTCCTCACTTCAATCTCACGCCCTTCCAAGATCTGTCGACATTAACGGAGAAGCTGCACCGAGACGGAGCCGAAAACCCAGCCTAGATACGATGAAGCCTCGATCTGCTACTCTCCTCTTAATTTCTACTTTCTCTTCTTTGAATTTCAACGTTTGATTCAGCTGTGAATTATGATTGAGCGTTTTTTTGTTTTTGGAGTTCTATTGATGAATTTGGGGGAGGTTTTGGAGGAGATTTTAGAACTGGGTAAACTAATGTGAATCTTTCGGAAGGAAGATTAAAGGGGTAGGTGAGCCCGACTGGAAATCTGGGTTTGCTTGGGGTTAAGGAAACGACGATGTGGAGTACGGGGTTTGTTTGTTATGCTTCTCTGAGAATTGCTTCTTTGTACGGCGACTGAGAATTGCTTTTACGTAACATTTGGAACCAATTCTTTTAGGATTTGGATTTCAAATTTGGAATTGGATTTGGAATTCAATTCACTTTTTTTTGTTTGGAACGAAAAAGGAATTCAAATCACGGAATTCCAATTTTGTGTTTGGAGAACAAAGAAAATGGAAAGGTAATAAATTTTTAGATAATAATATCCTTGACATACGATGAAAAATAAATTACGATAAGTGGTTACAAGTGTGCTAGTGCCACCACATGGTGGTGTGGTGGTGGCAGCAGCACTGCACAGGGTAGCAACATCGACGGTGGAAGTGGTGGGGTGTCAAGTGATGGTAATGATGGTAGTGGTGGTATTGAGGTGTAACAACGTGTAACTGGTGGTCGTCAAGTGTCGCCAATAGTGATGTCGGTGGCAATGGTGGCAATAATGATGGCGGCGACGGTGGCAATAGTGATGTCGGCGGTGGTGATGGTGGTGGCGACGGTGATGGTAGCGGTGGTGGCGACAGTGGTGGCAATAGTGGTGGCAGTGGTGATGGTGGTGGTGGCAGTAGTGGTGGCGACGGTGGTGGTGGTGGCATTATTAGTGGATGTGGCGGCGACAGTGGTGGTGGTGGTGGCAATAGTGGAGGCGGTGGTGGTGGCAGTAATGGTGGCGACGGTTGTAGTTGTGGCAGTACTGGTGGTGGTGGTGGTGGCAATGGTGGTGGCGGCGGTGGTGGTAGTAGTGGTGGCGACAGTGGTAGTTGTGGCAGTACTGGCGGTGGTGGTGGTGGCAATGGTGGTGGCGGTGGTGGTGGCGACGATGGTAGTTGTGGCAGTAGTGGTGGCGACGATGGTAGTTGTGGTAGTACTGGCGGTGGAGGTAGTGGTGGGGGATGCAGTGGCGGTGGTGGTGGCAGTAGTGGTGATGGTGGTAGTAGTAGTGGCAGCGACAGTAGTAGTTGTGGCACTACTGGCAGTGTTGGCGGTGACAGTAGTGGTGGCGGTGGTGGTGGTTGTAGTGGTGGCTGAGGTGGTGGCAGTGGTGGTAGTGTTAGCGGTGGTTATGGCGGCAGCAACAGTGGTAATGGTGGCGACAGTGGTGATGGCAGTGGTGGTGGCGGCAACGACAGTGGTGGTGGCAACAGTAGTGGTGCCGGTGGTGGTGGTGGTGGCAGTAGTGGTACCGGTGGTGGTAGTGAAAGTGGTGTGGCGGTAGCGGCAATGAAGATGGTGGTGGTTTGTTCATTATTGGAGAGATTCAGAAAAAAAGGGTAAGATAGGTAAATAATTACTTTTAATTCAAGTAAATCGAAATCCCATGAAATCCTACCATTTTTCATCGAATTTCACAATAAAGAAACAAATCCAGTCAAATCCCATGAAATCCAATTCCAATTCATTTTTTTAAGAGTTAATTACGCGGTTGACCACTGTACTATTAGGCAAATTTCACTTTGACCACTGAACTTTGATTTGTGTCAAAGTGACCATTGGACTCTTTAATTTGTTCAATTAAGTCATTCCGTTAGGTTCAGTTAACAAAATGTCCGTTAAGTGTCCATGTGCGAGGCACATGTGGGGGCAAAATTGTCAAAACATAAAAACTCAATTTTTTTATATTACTTCTTTTTTTTTTATCTTTTTTTCTTATTTTTATCCTTTTTCTACTTTTCTTTTTCTTCTCCTATTCTTCTTCCTCCCCAAAAGTCAGATCAATTCGGCCTCGAGCTCTGCTCCTGGGTCAACTCACCACCACCTCCACCTCCGCCATCCACCGGAAACAGCTGCCGCATATGCGTTCGATTTGTGACGGATACCGGAATTTGTGACGGAACCGGGTCGGAAGGAAGGATACCAAAATCGAAGGCCTGCCACGGGGGTGACGGTGATCGGGCCTCCTGATGCTGGCGGGGGCAATTGCACAGGTCCTGTTTGTGGCTGGTAACGACGGTTGTACTTGTTCCGGTGGCTTCGCGGCAGCGGTGGCCATTTGTGGTGCCGCGACTCCAGTGGCGATGCGTTTCTCGAGGACATCGGTCTGATGACGCCGCTGTTGTGATCGCGGTTCATGCTTAGATGTGAAGCGGCAACCGGAGGAGATGATCTAACGGCGCGATCAGCTTCTTCTTCTTCCTCTTTTTTTTTATTTAATTTCTTGGGATTGTTGATGCTGCTCCGGCAGCTTTTCGACGGTGCGGCCGATTGTGGTGGCCGTGATTTCGGTGGATGAATCTGTGTTGCGCAGGCATGGGCCTGCCCGTGTAGGCGTTGGCGATGGCCCTTTCAGAGCTATCCCTTTTACAAATGGTGTCCCAGCTCAGTTCCACAGTGTAGCTTCCACGTCTTCGTTCAATTCTAGCACAAATCAAAATTTTGAACCACCACAATCAACTGCCCAGAAGGTGGAGGCGGTAAATAATTTTGGCTTTGGGGAGACATTTTCTTCCTCCAACACAAACCCACCATACCAGCACCAGGATCAAAGCACTGATCTTTTAGCAGATATTCTCCCACCATCTGGACCATCACCTCCTATGCCTTCCCAAGCAAGTTTTCCAGCTCAAAGTGGCCATCCTGCATCACAGACTGGTTTCCCATCACAAGTTGGCCAACCTTCATCACAGGCAACTTATCCAGCTCAAGCTGGTCATCCTGCATCAGCAGGCTTCCCAGCTCAAATGGGCCAACCTCCATCCTTAACAGGATTTCCTGCTCAAGGAGGCCAACCTGCAGCACAGGCTGGGTTCCCATCCCAAATTGGTCTACTTGCATCACAGATGGGCTTTCCATCTCAAGTCGGCCCGATTGCGCCGATGGATCATTTTTTGGTGTTAATGGGTTAGTTCCAGATCTGTGGTGTTAATGGGTTAGTTTTTTGGTGGTAGTGGTGGACTGTATTGGTGGCGGTTGTGAGTTTAATGGTGGAGGACAGAAGGTGGTCGTGGGTATGGCGGTGGTTGTGCTTGGTGGTAGTGTTGGGTTGGTGTCGGGGTTGCTCTTGGTGGTGGTGCTGGGTTGGTGTCGCGGTTGCGCGTGGTGGTTGGTGGTGGAGCGGTGGCTGTGCTCGGTGGTGCTGATGCTTGGTTGAGGTTGAAGACATCAAATGAGAAAGAAGAAGAAGAAGAAAAGGAGGAAGAAGAAGAGGAAGAAAAATAAGAATTTTGACCGTGACGGATTTGCCCCTAAATTAAATGATTTAACGGACATTTTGTTAACTGAACCTAACGGGATGACTTAATTGAACAAATTAAAGAGTCCAATGGTCACTTTGACACAAATCAAAGTTCAGTGGTCAAAGTGAAATTTGCCTAATAGTACAGTGGTCAACCGCGTAATTAACTCTTTTTTTAATGTTCCAAACAACAAAATTTGAGGATTTGAAATGAAATTTCATCAATTTCATGGTTCCAAACACACTCTTAGTGTTTGACGAGTGATTGCACAAGGCTAGCCTTCAGTTGACAGGGAAACTCCCAAGAGATTAAAATGAGGTAGCTTGCTTGTCCTTTGGTTTACCTGCTTGGACAAGATAAGGATGCTAGATTGCAAGAACCTGTGAGCAGTTGACTAGCCATAAGTCTTTATATAAGGCATTCTAGCCGTCTTGCAAGACCTGTGAGCAGGATGCTTTGACTAGAGCAAATAGTGTAGGGTTAAAATGGGAAGATTTGTGTACAAATAGTGTAGAAAAGTTTAAACATACAAGATTGGTTCAGAAAAAGTTGGTGAAAACGAAAATAAAAATAATAAACGTACAAAAAAAACCGAAAATGTAGATACGGAAAAAAGTAAAAGTACACAATACGATTTTAAAACTGAATACTAAATTCTGGAAAACAAAAACAGAATACAAAACACGAAAAAAAAAATTGTAAACGTACAGCCCCTTAGTATTTAAACAGTATGTGCTAAAGGCTTTTTAATTCTTTTCAAGTAGACAAACTCTCAATTCATAGCGAGTTCTTTTTGCCTCTTACTAAGGACTTTTCTGAAAAAGAAAAATTTAACTAAAATTAGAAAGACTGCGCGAGCAAAAGAAACAAACAAAGCTTTTTGAAAAATGACAAGTGTTTACACAGTAAAATCGAATTGAGAATCTCTATCGATACAGCAAAATATCTAAAAAGCAAAGAATGAGAAAGAAGAAAAACTTGAAATCAAATCATGGTTTGTCTGAGTGTCGAGTTGTCATTGTTTTGGTCTTGCTTCTTCCTTTCATCGCGTTCCATTACAACTGTCTCTCAGTTGCTGAAATCCGCTTGTTCGATTCCTTTATGCTTGTTGAAAGTTGCAAGTTTGTATATCTTGTAACTGATATTAATTGTTCATGCCTTATCGATAACTGTATAAAACTTTCATGCAGTTCCTTTGATATAGGCCCCATGTTTTTTAAACTTTGTTCCCCACCTACTTTGGTCGCACCCAAGGGCCCACCAGGGATCCCGTTTTGCCTGACACGTCACATATTCAACGGTCAAATTTTCAACACTTTCAAACAGGTCAAAATGCGCACGTTCAAATCACGTGCATTTTTCATTGACTTTTGCGGCAATTCATGACTAAAATTATTTTCGTGTCGCCAACGTAGCGACTTTAGCATCACCATGACTTAGAAAAATAAGCAAAAGTGGACCTGGCGTGACTCAGGGGTTCGGGGGGGGGGGGGGGTCAGCCGCCCCTTCCTTGGGGGCTTGCGGCCATCTTTCCTTTACTCATTCGAGCACTATGTCCGTGTTGCTCACCCATCACCCGCGACCGTACGACGCTTGTTGTCGCCAGTACGCCGTCGCCGTGACAACCGTAGCTCGCGGCCGAGCAACTGTCGCCCGCGCCTCGGCACCAACTCCGCGACCCCCGTCGCCCGCACCTGCACGTCATCCACGGGACACTCCGCCGCGCCGCTGATACAGCCGTGCCCCAGGCTCTGTGTCACAATAACGTGCCCCCGGCACCATTCACACTTCACATCACCCGTGCGCCACTTCCATGACATGTGCCCCTGGCTCCAGGTATTGTCTCGTGACGATCGGCGTTGCGCCCATGCGCCACAATCATGTCTCGTGCCGTTGGCATTGTGCCCGTGCACCACAATCATGTTACATGCCCCCGGGCATCACACTCATTCACCACACCATGCACCCCCACCATGGACGTGGAACATGCTTTGAACGGTGACACCTTAAAAAATACAAAATCTCTGAATGAAAATTCCACATATATTAGTCTGTTATCAGCATAACTTTTCTGTCGATTTAGAGCAGTTAAAATCTTTTGCCAAATTTGTTGAATCTTTTCAGTGTCCTCTTAAACTAATTGTGGTCCAATTAAACTTTTTTCCCCGCCTTCACTCCAACAAATCGTTTCTCTAGCCCTTTGCTAATCGGGGCAAAAATGCCAAAAATTCAGTGAGCGACACTAGTCCATATAGAACTTCATATGGTGCCATACCGATACAATCTTAATAAATGTTATTATAAGTAAATTCAATCAATGCCAGATACTGATCCCAACTTCCTTTAAAATCGAGCATACATGCACGAAGCATATCCTCCATTATCTGAATAGTTTTCTCAGATTGTCCATCAGTATGAGGATGAAATGTTGTGCTAAATTTCATGTTTGTACCTAGAGCACTTTGAAAACTATTTAGAAATGCTATATAAATCTTTGATCTCTATCAGTTACAATACCGGTATTCCGTGCAGTCGAACTTTTTCTTGTACACACAAATCGGGCTAATTTATCTAATGAGTATGTCTTAAGTACCAGTAGAAAATGAGCAGGTTTCGTCAATCTATCCACAATCGCCCATATCGAATCATGCCCATTACTAGTCCCTAGCAATCCGTAACAAAATGCATCATTATATGGTCTCACTTCCATTCTGGTACTGGTAACGCTTTCAATCTACCCGCCACTCTTTGGTGTTCGGCTTTCACTTTCATGTTTTTCCACCAGTAATTACATTTCAAATGCTGATACATCGTCGTTCCACCTGGGTGCACTGTATACTTTGACTTAGGGGCCTCTTTCAATTTTTCTTGTCGAACTTCTTTGGCCTTTGCTTGTCCTAAAGCAAATGCCTTTCCCGAAAGTCTTGGTTTCCTCGTACCTCAGCCTGTACTCATTCCCTGCTTGCCACTTGGCTGAACTGGTTTTGGCCTCGAATTAGGAAAATCGTTCACATGGTGATCCAAGGATTCACAACCATAACATTTCCTTCCTTCTTCCAACAAGAATCAGAATCAGGCCCACCTTTGCCACAATAAGAATAAGTCAATTTGTACCCATGTACTTACTGAATTTGCGAAGTTCTTAGCTCACCCCTAGGTTGCTACATGCTTTTGTGGTCATTTGATGCTCCCGCTATTTGCACTTTATTACCATTGGTGTTCAAGTTCCTTCCACCTTGTCAAGTCAAAAGATTTGGTCTAGTTCCACTTTACCATGCCCTTTTCCTTTGTATGTCTCCATCACTTTTCTTGGATTTCAGGCTTCAGACCATCTTGAAACTTTCTAACCCTCCTATCTTCTCCCTTTACGAAATAGGAACGTTGATGTGAACTTGGTTGCATATTGTTGCACAGTTAAAATATCCTACTCAAAATTTAGACTCCCTTTTCACTTAAACACTTCAAGTAATATAGTTTTTATTCAATTTAGTTTTGAACAATTTCCAAGTATGAACCGTTTGAGTCGTTCTCCATTTGTTATCAATCATTTTCCACCAACAAGCAACATCATTCTCAAGTTTAAAAGTTGCAAGTAGTAATTTCATCTCATCATTCAGCCCCAAGGTTTTAAAGATTTTTCCCATGTTCCTAATCTAATTATCAGCTTTGTCAAAACCACCATCTCCAACAAACTCTGGTGGATGCATATTCATGAAATGCTTTAGCATTTCCATTTAACCTTTCCGTTCTGGATCATGGTTAGACCATTGGTCATTGAGAGTGTTATTTTGTTGATTCTTCATGCATGAGACCATATGCTTGAATATCTCTCTCTCTCTCTCTCTCTCTCTCTCTCACACACACACACACACACTAATATATATATATATATATATATATATATATATATATATATATATATATATATCTTGCAAGGCATTGTCAGTGTCTTTCCCCAAAGAACTTGCTTATCTGTCAGCGATTAGTACCTATAAAGAGGCATGAAATTAGAGAATAATCAAAATTCTAAAATCAAGCTTAAGACTAAGAACATATCTCGGCAAATTAGCAAAACTTATGCTCTGATGCCATCTTAGTTGTCAAGCCCCAAGAAGCAGGACACGAGAACACATATTTTAATATGCTAACCTTCTTTGGAAGGTAATCAAAGTGCACTAATTCCATTTGAAATACAAATCCACCCAAGAAGTGGTATTGACATATTACATTCGTCCATCCTTACAAATCCAAGCTTATACACAGATACACACCACACCTTTACACTAGTTCATAACATATGACACATAACTATATAGCACACATCACTCTCTGCTTACAAGTGCACGAGTACTTACTATCCCTGATTCTCGGGCACAAAAAGGTACTCAAAGTCTTCATGGTCAACACCCTCATCTACCACTTCATGATTCTCTCCTATATCTAAAAAGCATAGATGGGAGGGGTTAGCCATGGTTACCACTGATGTATATGGAAGCACCAGTTTGAAGAATCAGATAGGTTGTACTCCCTTTTTTGTTGACTCCAATTTTAGGAATTCAAGTATATGTTAAGGTTCCACTACAATCATTTGTCCTTTTCATTCAATCCCAACAAATTGGATGGGGATACTATTTTTTTCTTCAATAGGCAAGACAGAATTGTCGATGGATTGGGTGCCTTAAAATGTGTTTATAACTTTGACAAATGCAATGTACCCCTACTGCTAGGGTCCGATTGGAAAATTGAATTGAAATTAGGAATTGTAATTCAATTCCAATTCTTATGGAATTGGAATTGACTTGGAATTGAATGGAATTTGTAATTCCATTGATTGGTTAGCAGAAAAAATTAGATTAAAGAATTGAAATTACTAAAGTCAAAAAAAGAAAAAAAAAGTAACAATAGTCATTGAATTGAAATTGCTGAAGTAAAAGTTATATTTTGAAATTGCTAAAGTAGAAATTTGTAATTCCCTTGAATTGAAATTGCTAACGTAAAATTTGTGTTTTGATCACAATAGTCTCGGCTAATCTTATTAAGTTACACAACTCCATTAATAAAGTGGTTAAACTAGAGAGATAAAAATATGAAGTTTCTCCGGAAAAAGTCACAAGAAATTTTCACAGTACCAAACTAAAATGCTAGTCACAATTTTTTTCATTTCCCATACACAAATATAGAGTAATAAGGACAATTTGAACATCCAGTAATAGGAACAAATTCAAAATAGCTATTTAAGGAATAACATCTCAGATATACAATGACAAGAAGTAGCTACTAAATTAGATAACATTTCACAAAGGTAATTAGCTAATCGTGTCAAATCGTCATCCACGCCTAACTTGATATTCAGCGAACATGCCCTTGGTTAAATCATTTCTAAATGTTGTTCATTCAGGCGTAAGTCGAATAAATCTTATCACTTCCTCATCGCTTGTGTCATCTCGAATTGGAGCAACTGCTAATTATGCATCAACCTCAGCAAAAGTATTAAGAAATAATATTTTAAGCACGATGCATCCAACCAAACAATTACAGTTTTACCGAACGATTTAGAAAATGCATAGATTGTAGAATTTCGCAAATAACTTGTGATTCTGATAGTACTTTAGAAGCACGTTATATGCATTCATCACTCCACCAGGGAGAAAATCGAGCATTTTAATACCTGCAGAGAGCACCCAGTAGCATGCCACAAGAGTTTTTTGAGTTTCAAATTCTAATGCAGTTTTAGCTGATAAACAACAAAAAAGCAAACAAAATAGATTAAAGCTACTGGACATATACTTGTCAAGAGTTGAGAGAGAGAGAGAGAGAGAAGAAGAAGAAGAAGAAGAACTAACAAGCAGAAGAAACATGCAGGAAAAAAAAAAGAGTTTCAATAATATCGATGGAAATTGCCGCGTCCAAAACACATACCATAATTCTAAGACTTTCTGGAATATATCAGTGGCTCCCGCAAAATCACCTGCCCTATCAAGGAGCCTTCCCTGTCAACTTAATGTTAAATAGTAACATTTTATAAGAAATGAATGCAAGTTTATATGAAGGAAAAAAAAAATTCCATTCATCAAACTTTGAGATGTGAGCAAACATATAATCGCGCAGTATAAAATAAATACACCTATACACAAGTAAAGTAGCAGAAAGTACCTGCATGCGTAATCTAAAAAACCCCAGATTCACGTAATCTACCAACTTCGATCATTATAAGCGACCCCAGATTCACGTAATCTACACAAGTAAAGTAGATTGTGACTTGTTATATACTATATATGTATGCACAAAATTATAAGCCAACAAGCTAAGAAAATGCTGCAGATAATAGAGAGAGAGACACGTACACACGTAGAATAATAATGAGGACTGATTATGATACCTCGTATAATTTAGGATTTTCTCAACTCTCCTTTTGATTAAGAAGTATCCTGATGAAAGTAAAAATGAAGGTAGAATGTAATATGCACTGATATCAAGGCGAACTTGGGAATTCCTGCATTCACAAGGTAAAATGGTTCAGTCATGCTTGCAAAATAGAGGTTACTGGAAACAGACCTTTTAAGAAGTGTAAGAACCAGAGGATGATGTAAAGCTTATGTAGCAATCTAGTAAATTTGTTGTTGTTACCAAGCACAAACTTCGTTTGATAGAGCATGTAAAATACTTCAGACATCAATCAGGATGTAGTTACATGTTCTTGTCAGCGGTAAGAGCATGATATTTGAAGGCAAGTAGAAAAAAATATCATGACAATTTCTAGGGTCGGCAGGCACTCTCACTTTGGATTTGCAAATATATTTCAAATGTAAACTTTCATTTCTGAAGCCATTACTAGATATGCAACGTCCTTCTTTCTAACTGTTAACTGAGTATTTGCATAAAATAGCTTCAAAGACTTCTTTTGCTTCATCTGAAAAGTATTACAGCCAAATATTAGTTGGAACCGTCCTACCTCTATCTACGAGTGTCCATTCATTAACAAAAGTAAGCATAAATACTTCACAAGGAAGCTCATAAAAAATAACACACTATAGAGGACTGAAAAGGTGAACATGGATCTTGTGCTAATCATAGAAACTAGAAACTAAATACTCATGAAAGATAAATGCATCTCTTAACCCCAGGACCAATTTGTCAAACACATTCTAAGTAGATGTCCATGGAAACCCATTTCCAGAAGTCGGATATCAAGAATAAATACAACTTTTTTTTGCAACATTTACACAATTACTTCTTGGAAAGATGCCAAGGAACAAAAGTTCTTTAGGGAAGAAAAAGGAAGATATGAGGGACCTTACCCTCAAAACTTATAGTGAAAAGCATCGCAAAGGAAATCTTACCATATTCTTTTGCAGCATTTACTGCAACAACGTTTGCCTCGCCATTAATCCTTTGCATCTGTTCCTCGCTACCAAATCCCCCAAGGGTTGAAACCATTATTGTTGCCCCAGGAAGTACTTCATCCCAATTTGCATAGAAAACATCTCCTGCAAGATCTATATGATAAAGAACAATTTTCATTTCAAAGCAATTACCAATATGGTAGAAAGGCAAAGCCCAGACGGATATACCATCATTTATTTGCGGGACAACATGAATTTGACTTACTCAACATTTGGACTGATTATGATACCTTGATTTTTACTTTCATTGGGATACTTCATAATTAGAGTCCAAAGAAAGATAAATCAAAATGAGAGTTGAGAAAATCCTAAATCCAGACAACATCTAAGCCATGTCCATTACAATCATCTTTGACCCAAACTCAAAATCAACATCAACACCAAAGCAAATTGAGCATAGATGCTTGACTAACCTAGACTGTTGTCGCCGCCGTCAAAGAGAGTAGATCATTACCGCCGTCGCCGTCAAAATACTAGATTGTAGCCGCCGCCCTCCACACAGTAGATTGCCGCTACCATGACCGGGTTGAATCAAAGAGAAAAGAGAAGGAAGATAGCGGCTGACGAGGTAGAATCAGAGTCAAAGAGAAGAGAGATCGTGAGGAAGAGAAGAACGTGAGGAGAGAACGAGAGACCGTGAGTCGGGATTGGGCCTTAATGGGGTCGAATCGTAACGGGCTTGAAATTGCAAATTTGAGGTTGGACCTTAGGAATTGGACCGTGGGCCTTAAAATAAAATTTTAATTTCGTGGAATTTAGTATGAATTGTAATTTCAATTCCAAATAAGCCGTCCAATCAGTATAATTATAATTTTAAAGGTCCAATTCTGAAATCTACCTCAATTTCAAGGCTAATTCCATGATCCAATCGGACCCTTATGAATATTGTAAGTCAAAGAATCGTTTTTGACTTTTTTTAAAATAAGATATGTACTTTAAGTGAACCAAGTTTAATGAGTCTTCATATACTGCTTACATCATGCAGAGTCCACCCACCTATGGATTGCTGAAGGTCTATGGTGGCATTGCATTGCTAAAGTTTTAAAAATATCATATTTGATTGTAATGCTGCTGGTTTAACTACAGTCATTAAAGCAGGTGGTTATAGAGAACATGAGATACTTGCTGTAATATAATACGGTGTGAACACTTGTTGGTTTAAGCACTCGTTGGTTTAAACACTTGTTGAAACACCTTGATTTCGTTTATTACTTTTGAGGGGTAGAAATTCAAAACAAAGTTTGCATTCCTAGGGAACTCATGTGTCACCGTGTTCTCAGAATTTTGAATCGGTTAAAATCTGTACTTAACTTTTATTGTTCTTGATGTGATTACTAATTCACAGCCACCTCCTTTTTTTTCACTTGTAAAGCGTTCACATCACTTTTGCTTAATCTTCTTCCACATTATTCAAAGCATGCATTCACTGCAATTGCTGAATCTCCTTCAACTGAACAATTATATGGCCAATTGAGATCTAGTGCAAATTGAATCGCCTTAATTCTGTTACATTTGACAACCTGTTCAGTATATATCTAATATAAGACTCTTTTGAACAAATTCCAGGCTCACTGCTTCATACGCCTTGAACAATTACTGTGTCAAAAATCCAATAATTCAACCTCGATGACGCTGGCTTTGGGGATAGACGACAGTTCCAACGTCGAGAAACAGATTTCTCAGTCATCAAAACAATTAATTTTCATTCGCTCGGAACAGAATTCACAACAAACCTCTCTTGCTCAATCCAAGAAAAAAACCCTAATATGGCCTCTCCACCGCAAGTGGTCGTCCTCATCTTCACCGCCGTCTTTGTCTCCACCGCCGCTGCGGCGGCTGCCGCGGCCACTCCGACACCAAAACCCCAAGATTCCAACAGCATTTCCACCATTCTCTCCACCCTCGGCTTCCAGGAGCTTTCCACCGCCGCCACGGCTGCCTCCCTCCCCAACACCACCACCATCACCATCTTTGCACCCACCGACTCCTCCCTCCTTACCTGCCCTTCCTGCTCCCTCCCTCTCCTCCTCCAAGAGCATTCCCTTCCATCTCTCTACCCTCTCCGCCACCTCAGCACCTTCCCCTTCGGCACCAAAATCCAAACCCTAGCCCCCAACCGCTGCCTCACCCTAACCTCCTCCACCGCCTCCCCAACGCTCTTCATCAACGGCGTGGAGGTCACGCGCCCCGACCTCTTCACCAGCCGCTACGTCATCGTCCATGGCATCCAAGGCTTCCTCTCCCACCTCTCCCCTCTCTCCTGCCACGTGGAGCTGATGAGTACCCTGTCATTCCCTCCCGATCAGCTTGCCACGTCAGCATTCTTCGTCATGCGCCTGATGCTAAAAGACGCCATGCTCCGCTTGCGCATCAGCGGCTACAGCGTGCTGGCCCTGGCGATGAGCCACAAGTACAAGGAGCTGCTTCAACTCAGAGCGATGACGGTGTTTGCCCTCGACGATTCCGCGATTTTCGAAGCACAGGGACACGCGTACGTTCCTCGATTACTGTTCCATGTCGTGCCGAACAGGCGGCTGATGGCGGCCGATTTGGTTGGATTGGACAGAAACACGGTGTTGCCGACGATGGAATTGGGGAAAATGCTGGTGGTAACCACCGCTGGTGGTGGAGGTCCATTGGTGTCGATGAGGATTAACTACGTCAAGATTAAGGGTTTTGATTTGCTGTATAACGACAGGATTGTGGTTCATGTACTGTCTTTGCCTTTCCATCATCCAGCCAAGGATGGTAATCTAGGGCAGATCGGTCGGTCGGTTGAGGGTTTTGTAGGGAGTGACGGGATGGTGGTTCCCATGCCGACGGTGATGACCGATGATTATCACGGTCTTTGATACCGATTCGTTGCTGCTCAAATTCTTTACCTTGAATGTATTGTATAACCGTTCTACATACTCATTGTCGCGCTCGTGCAGTATGTACTCTGTAGGACAAGTCATCGCACACACCTCAGCAAATAGTCATGCAATCTTTATCACAATCACAATGTAAGGATTTCCTTTTTGCATAGAAAATAATGCGATATTGAACCTCATTTTGTTTGCTCTCACATTATTTTAACATTATACTGTGATATTTTAACCTCAAAAGTCCAAATTTGTGAGAGCAAACATGTCATGTCTAGATCAAAACATGTCCCCATTACTAAACAGGGTTTCCCCCAGAGTGTACATAAAAAATCCCTGAATGAATTGATCCATCACCGCGAGTTCCATCCCATCCAATTACATGTGCTCATAGTGAGCATGGATGGTATCCAAGAGTATCGAACCACCCTTCTTGTAGGATGGTTCGTAGCCGAGCAAATGGGCCACGAGGTTCTGATCTTTATCGAGATCTTGGGCCCATGGCACGGGCCTCCTTCGAGAACGAACACCCTTGATGTTTATAAAATCGAATGGGATGACTGTGGCCTCCCCGAATGGCATATGGAAGGTGTTGGTGGAATCCCACCAACGCTCGGCAAGACACAAGATGTGTCTTTTACTTAGGGTTGAGGCGTGCAACCCATCCAACAAGGGGCGAAAACCCATAACGACTACTCTATCCTTAACAGGGGCGGGGATTTTTGCCCGCTACTCTCTCACAAGATAAGGAGAGCCCCTACATCGCATATTTGTAGGGAGGGGATGTAAAATTGCAAAACGAGGAAGAAGACTTGAGGAACCGTTCGGTTCATGAATGAATTGCATGAGAAACCTAACACATGGGTCCTACCGTGCATGGGCATGGTGTGCGTGAAGCAAGATGAAATAGCATGTGTGGGAAGAAAATTCAAGTAAAACTTGCCTCTTCCGCAAAGAAAAGATCGTTGAGATGTGTGCCTTGCTCCGAAGTGAGCAAAGGGCTACATCCCAGTATTTTATTTGACTCTAAAATATCATTTTAAAGTCATGTTAAATCCTTCCAAAGACAGACTTCAGAATTTGTCCAACAACAGTTTCACAGTACAGGTTTCAAGCCATGAATTTTAAACTACAGTAATGATACTTGAAATAATCTGAAATTTGGTGTGTATACTCTATACATGTAGTAGTACAACATATAAAATAACCAAACTCATATCTTGACTAACATTATACATTTCTAGGCACCAAAGTTATTTCATTTTTATGATTGTTCTGCAGTTTTTCCAAACAAAATTAACATATCGCACTTAAGATCATTACAAAGAAGTTTATAAGTATTTCACTACTCATAATACTTCTCATACATGCTTCAAAAACCTAAAAGCACAAGATAACCTACCTCCAAGCAAATCAAGATCAAGTGAATTCAAGAAACATTGAGGCTCTCCTTTGTTCTTTCTTCTTTTCTTCTCTTCCTCCCTTTCTCCCTTTTCTTTTCTTTCTCCTCCTTTCTCTTTGTTTTTACTCTTTCCTTTATCCTTGTGGCCGAATGGGTAGAGGAGTCTTTCATCTCTCTCTCTCTCTCTCTCTCGTTTCTAATTTATCCACTTAAGTTTCTTTCTATTTGTTTTTTTATTCTTTACAAGAAATGCCACTAATACCAACATTTGATATTTGCATATTAGTGCCAAAGTTTTGCATAATTACTTTTTAACCCCAAAGTTTTTACATAATTATATTTTGGCCCATAACTTAATTTCAATATTTATTTTATGTAGATAAATAATATAACACAATTAAATTATTTCAATCAAATTTAAATATGTTTAAACTTAATAAAATGATTAAAAGCTGATTAAGACCGGGGTTTCACAGTCTCCACTCCTTAAAAAAATTTAGTCTCTAAATTCATACCTGGTCATTTGAACAAGTGCGGGTACTTGCCTAATCTCATATTCACTCTCCCAAGTCACTACAAGAAAAAAGGCTTTTAGCGACGGGTAAATCCGTCGCTAAAAGCCTAAAATCCGTCGCTAAAACTTTTAGCGACGAATTATCCGTCGCTAAAACTTTTAGCGACGAATTTATCGTCGCTAAAAGTCCCTCGTATAAAAGCCCGTTACTAATAGTTTAGCGACGGAATGTTCAAATCCGTCGTCAAATATGTAATTTTTTGCGACGGATTTATTTTTAATTAGTGCCGGAATATCCGTCTTTAATTATATTTTAAATGTTTTAATTTATTTTCTTTTTGTTAAATTAGCGACGGAATAAATTTATTAGCGACGGAATATTCCGTCGCTAAATAAGCTTTTAAGCGACGGAATATTCCGTCGCTAATTAACTGATTGTAGGAACACTTTTAGCGACGGAATTAATCCGTCGCCAAAAGTAAAAAAAAAATTGAATTTTTTTTTCTATTACCCAAACTTGTAATAAAATTTTCATTTCTCAACAACAACGCGCAATAATCAATACACAAAGAAATATATATAATCAATCATAAAAAATGTTTATTATAAAAAAAACTCATGATGTACAAGCCGGGAACCGGATACAGCCGGTTAGGGGACGGGAGAAGAGTACAAGCCGGGGGGGAAGCTAGGAACGGGCACGAGAAGGGGCTTATCAGGGGTTGCCGAGTCCCGAATCTGGATCCTGCTGATCCGGGGCCGGCTCGGCATGTCCAGCAACGGTACCCTGCTCCCTGATCATCCTCACCACCACTGTAGCAATGCGCTGGATCTCCTCGTCGTCCAACAGACGCTGAGGAGCCGATGTCTGTGGAGGGGCAGCAGGGGGTGAGGACGCTCCTATCACGGCACGAGCAGTTGTGCTAGGCAGGCCGCGTATGCGGCCTTTCGGCCGATTCACTACCTCCGGCGTATCCAGCCATCGCTTTAACGCCCCAGTACTCGCAGCCGTACTAGTGGACGCTGATGGCTGTCCGGACTGCTGCTCGGACCCTTTAGCTCTTCATACGAGGCCTGCAAAAATAGTGGTTTAACGATATGTTAGGGCATCAATTAACGAAACGGACATTGAGGATAGAAAGACAAAACATTAACAACTTAAACAAATTGACTCACATCGATCCGCCGGGCAATATCTAAAATATAGTCGCCCGCCCGGTGCGCCTCGTCCTTGTCCTTCTTCCGCACGTGCGTCTGACTATACGTCAGAGCTATGACCTCATCCTCCTCCAGATCCGGGTGCTCGACCGCGTTCATGTGTCGGACGATGTCGTGTGGCACCGACCCCCTGTGTGCGTCGGATCTCTGTTCTGTCTGTTCTCGGCCCCGCTCTTACTCTTGGCGTCCCAGCTTGGATCCGCAACCCACCGATCTATCATCTCCCCCCATACACGGTGAGATATCCAATGTCGGGGATATCTCGTCATCTCTGTCATCGGGGCACCCTCGGGCAGCATCTTCTTCGCCCGGTCCCGTGCGTCGTGGAGCCATCGGCGGTAATTCTTGCCGATGTAAGCAAAGAAGGCCTGCTGCCCCAGTGCCTGCTGCTCAGGTGAGTCAAACGTGAACACCTCTTGTAAGGCATTCAATAACACAAATTAACAGCAAAAAACAAACTCTCATTAAACAAATACTAACGCTGAAAAAAATAATTCACCGTACCAGCCACTCCTCCCATAGGGCCTCCTTCGCAGCGGCATCCCAGTCCTTCCAGTACAGGCGTTGCTCGAAGAATCGGCCCTTCACAAGAACGCCGATCTTCGTCCTCGCCTGATTCTCCAGGATCCTGCCAAGGCAGCCCTTTATATTTCAGATAGTCCCATCATTGACTTTTATATGGCAGAAACAAAATCTACGCAATTTCTACTCAAATTACGAAACCTGCCTCCAACTTTCAGTTTACATATACCCACACCAAACACCTCACTACACTTTTAAGTTCCCATATTCCAGAGATAACCCTAATAGATAACTATCATGTCACTTTTTGTGGACCTTCTTGGATCCACTAAGGTAAGAAACTAAGAATAGATTACTACCATGGCTACATTGCTCGGGCTTAACGGCCTTAGAGTCAACTCTGTCTGGGATGGTTTGGGAGTTTTGAGTTGGTGGCTGGGAGGAAAAGTTAATTACATTGAACTGGACTAAGACTCTTCCATGTTTGTTCAGAATTTCACTGTGAAAAGCTATAAGATGAAAGGAACCAACGTAAAAAACTACTACTCAAGCACTTGCCACCTGAAAATAGTTCAAGGCATTAAGACCTAGTGAGAGTGATGACACCCTTCAATCACTTAAAGAAAAATGCCTTTAGGACAATTGCACAAGTAAAGACATAAAAGAGTTGTATATACCTTCGATTACAATTTCTAAGAACTGTACAACTCTATGTTATCTCAAAGTGAAATTATGCATCAGTCAATAGCATGCTGAAATAAACAAAGTCACAGCAAATAAAAAAAAAATACCTGATGGGAGTCACCGGTGTCGAGGGAGGTCGCCGCCGGTGTCGAGGCTTTCGGTGGCGCCGAAGGTGGGGCAGGATGTGAGAACGGCGGTGGCACAATCGCCGAAAATGTTTTTGGGATTTTTGAAGAGAGAAACGGTGAGAGAGAAAACCAGATCTGAGAGTTAAATAGACTTTCAGCGATGGAATAACTCCGTCGCTAAAAGTCTGTCGGTGAAGGTCTATTTTTACAGACGGAGTTTTTAGCGACAGATTTATTCCGTCGCTCAAAATATTTCCATAATATTTTACGAGGGAGTTTTACTGACGGAGGATTCTGTCGGTAAAACTCCTTTTAGCGACGGAATCTATTCCGTTGCTAAAAATCCGTCGCCAAAAACCTCTTTTCTTGTGGTGAGTAGCCTCTTCAATATCATGATATTGCCATTTTACCTTAACCAATGTAATCACCTTATTCCTGAATACCTGATCCCGACGATCTAAAATCTCCATCGGATGCTCAACATAAGTCATAACTGCTTCTATGTGAACCGGATGATCATGCAACACATGTGATGGATCTGGCTAATATTTACGCAACATAGATACATGAAAGACATTATGTACCTCGGATAATGAAGGCGGTAAAGCAACCCAATACGCTAGATCACCAACCTGTTCCAAAATCTCATAAGGCCCAACAAACCTTGGAGACAACTTACCTTTCTTACCAAATCTCATGACTCCTTTCGTTGGAGAAATTTTAATAAAAACAAACTCGCCCACCGAAAATTCCAAACCATGTCGATGAGTGTCACCGTAGTTTTTTGTCTACTATATGTTGTACGGATACGTTGTTGAATTAATGTATCTTTTCAGTGGTTTCACGAATAATATCAGATTTAATAAGCTTACGTTCCCCAACCTCTGACCAACAAACTGGAGATCTGCATTTTTTTTCATATTACGCCTCATAAAGAGACATATCAATACTAGAATGGTAGCTGTTATTATAATAGAATTCAACAATGGTAAATGTTAATCCCAACTACCTTTCAAGCCTATCACACAAGCTCGTAACATATCCTCCAAGGTTTGTATAGTACGCTCACTTTGACCATCTGTCCGAGGGTGAAAGGCTGTATTTGTAGGTCCCATAACACACCTAAGGGGGGTGGGGGGTGAATATGTGTTTACAAGTTTGAGCAGAAATTTAAAACTAAATTTACAAAGTAATGACATGAACAATAAATTTAAATCAACACATAGATTTATACTGGTTCGGCCCCACCAGCCTACGTCCAGTCCTCGAGCACTCCACACAAGGGAGACCTACTCGAGCCTTTTACTAACCAGTTAGCTTAGGGTGCTAACTCAAACCACAGTACAGATTCTGAAACCCTTCCAAGGTTTTCAACTATTACAAATGAAAAATGATTTACAATTGAGATACAGCAACAAAACTGCTTCTTGAGTAGATATTACAATGAATACAACAAGGCTAAGATTTCTTAGGTGGGAATATCTATAATCTTTCAAGAACTAAACCAAAAATCTTGCTTTTCAAATTCTCCAAGTATGAACTCACTCAAGGAAAATAGATGAAAGAGTGAAATAAGATGAGAGAATATTTTGAAAAGTGAGAGATTTTTCAGAGATTAGCCAAGTTGGCAATAAATGCTCTCAAGACCCTTTTTTATACTTGAAGAGAAAAGAACCGTTAAAAAGGGATAACACAAGTTTTGATTTGAATGAAAGATAACTCTGAAGAATTCGGTCGAATGAAAACGTTGCTTCGAATGAAACTTTGGCTTCGACCAAAAACTTTGGGTTCAACCGAAAGTTTTTGGCTTCGACCGAAAACTTTGGCTTCGACCGAAAACTTTTGGCTTCGACCGAAACTTTTGGCTTCGACCGAAACTTTTGGCTTCGACCGAAAACTTTGGCTTCGATTGAAAGTTTTTTGGCTTCGACCGAAAACTTTGGCTTCGACCAAAAGTTTTTTTGGCTTCGACTGAAAACTTTGTGAAAACAAGAATGAAAGACACTGAAGGATTGCTTTGAATGAAAAGTCACTTTGCTTCGAATGAAAATATTTTTTGCTTCGAATGAAAACTTGAATAAAAGAGACTGAAGGATAGCTTCGAATGAAAGTCACTTTGCTTCGAATGAAAAGTTAATTTGCTTCGAATGAAAACATTTTTTGTTTGTTCTTTACTTGATTTTTTTGGGAAATCTTTAAGAAAGACTTAGATACAAAGAATAAATTACACAAAGATAAAGTATACGTTAAGTCCAGATCCAAATCTTCGTTCAGGTCAACGTCCAAGTCCAAGTCCGAGTCCAAAGTCAAAGTCCAATCTAAGAAATATTCCACGTCAATGTTTGACTATGATTGAACCTGAAAATTAGCTTAATAGCAGTGTTAGATTAATGTTAGGAATAGTAATGTTGGAATTATCAAAATCAGACAAGTCCACAATCTTCCCATTTTTTATGATGACAACATTAATTTAACATAATATAATATACTCCCCCTGGATAAGATAATCATTCATAATCAAACAACTAGCATGTGAACTGCTTTAAATATTAGCAAAAAATTACAGTTCAATCAATAATAGTTACATTGTCTCCTATTTTGTCAAATAAAAAAGAGGGATAGACAAGCTAAACTAAAAAAATAAACTACTGTCTACGACGGGCACCCTGAGCTGAGGAGGAAGGATCTGTCGGGGGAGGATCAGCAGTAGTGGGGACTTTAACAATTTCCACGACATAGGGAGAGTGCGGCATCGGAGGATTATAGGGAAGATTAGGGGTTGAAGAACCATTCTTCACCTTTGGTGCCGGTGTGACGAGAGGGAAAGTTGTCCGGACGTGTGATCAGGAAGCCATGAGTTTGATCGAATATCTGATGCGCCAGGTACAGGTTCTGCTCTGTCAAGATGCTGGTAGTCAGATAGGCTTGGCGACAGTGAGCTTGAAGGGCGACTTCCTGTTGGCGATGTAGGTCGTGCTGCATGCGGCTCAAGATCTCCAAAATGGGAGTGTGGTTAAGAGGAAGAGAGGTGACGTTAGAAACAAGTTCGCTTATAAGAGTGTGAAAATCGATTTGGTTAGAGAGGAGCTGAGCTGAGGATTGGTGAAAAGACTGCTGAATAGAGGAGAGTTCGTTAAGAAGAGCGGTGTGATTTGCAGTGACAGAAGCAGCTAGGGTAGTATGAGAGTCAAGAATAAGTTGCACTGTGGTGGAGAGAAGAGAGAGTTGTTCGAAAATGTCAGAGGTGTCGGAAGGTAAAAAATCGTCAAAGTTTAAGTTGGAAAAATTGGGAAGGGAACCAAAAAGAGGATCAGAGGGGTAAGGTGGTGTGGGCGGAGGAGGTACATAAGAGGAAGGGTCAGAAGACAGTGGAGGTGCGGAAGGGTAAGGGTCAGTCAGTGGTGGTGACACAAAGGGAGAAGGATCAGATGGTGGATGTGGATAAAAAGAAGGAGTAGGAGCAGGAGCAGGAGTAGGAGCAGGGATGGACTTAGAAGAAGCGTGAGTCGACTCAGAAAGTGCGACTCGTTCAAGAGAATGAGTTTGAGTGATAGGATCGGCGCGAATTGTAAAACCCGCACGACGAAGGGAAGTCTAAGTCTCATCAAGAATGTGTGGGCTCGGAATATACACACATTCCGAGACTGTTGTCGGAAGGGGAACATTAAAGTTTTAAAAAACACGGGTTGGTCAAAAGAAGACCGAAGGGAAGATGGACAAAAGGTTTCTTTATATGGGCAGCCATAACATGAAGAATAATGCCCGCAATATTTAAAAGAGCGCCCCAAATGAAGTGGGTAAGAATAATGATATCTAGGTAGGTGACGGCGGCATAAGAACCGGAGCGCACAAAAAGATTATAGGAAATGATGAGATGAAGAATACGGTATAGGGGTGAGAGTTCACTGAGATTAGGTTTACGGGGTTAGGTAATGGAAAAGTTGTTGAGTATGGTTTGAGTTTGGTCGGGGGGGGGGGGGGGTGAAAAGGCCACGAGTGGACCAAGTGTTGCCGGGAAAGTCGACAAGAGAGGACTGGTTGGTGAAACAAATAATACGGGCCAGTGTTGTGCCGTCGAGACGGATAGAGACCCCATTTACGTAGGTTGTAAGATAGGCGGAGGCAGAGGAATCAAAAGTCTTGTTTGAGTAAAACATACGGATCAAGTGGGGATAAAAGACACTAGGAGGAGAGAGGAGAGAAAGACAGCACGTTCGCTCAAAGAACAGAGTGACACCTAGTTGACCCATAAGGATGAGGTCACTAGGATGACCGAGCACGACCTTGCGATCGACAAAGTTGGTGTAAAAGTTGATTTGGTCATTAGGGGTTTCAAAGAAATGTGGTATGTGGAGTATATCGGTGGGTAAGCTGTATGGACAAGTAAGAGGATGACGAGTAGGTGGAGGAGCAGAGGAGGAAGAGGGAGTAGAAAGAGGAGGAGGAGGAGGTGCAATTGTACCTGGAGTAGGTGGACGAGAGGTGGATAGTTGTTGGACAGGAGCAGATGTGCTAGTAGCAGTCTGAGAAGCAACCCGTGTACTGCGACGAGATGGAGGGGGAATGATTTCAGGTTTGTCGTTGTCTGAAGTTTCTTGCAAAACAAGGCGACGACGACTGCGAGGGAGCGTGGATGGGTCCATCGTAGAAAGCGTTGAAAAGTGTATGAAAGAGAAAGTGAAAAAGGTTTGACATTGAAAAGTAACTATAGACAGTAAACATGGTAAACATTAAAAAAAATGATTGCGGTATAAATAGAGAAAAAAGTTTGGTCGAATGAGAATGAGATTTCATTCGACCGAAACCAACAGAAGGGTTAAAACAGGACAAGGGAAAAATACTTTTCATTCGAATAAAAAGTTTCCTTTCGAAGGAAAACTTTTTATTCGAAGGAAAAATGTTCCCTTCGACTGAAAAGACGAAAAAATGAATAAAAACAAAATAAGAAAAAATAAGACAGAAATCAACTCAGATCACACATCCCTAAGCGGCGACGAAGAGAACAGAAACTAGATTCAGCTAAAGGTTTGGTAAAAATATCTGCAAGCTGATCTCCCGAACCAACTTTCTTGAGTTCGATTAAACCTTTCTGAACGTTGTCTCGAAGAAAGTGGTGACGAATATCAATTTGCTTAGTTCGAGAGTGTTGAACGTGATTTTTACTGATAACAATAGCACTACTACTATCGCACATAATGGGAATATTATCTACGGAAACACCAAAATCCCGTAAGGTATGACGCATTCAAAGAACTTGAGCACAACAACTGCCAGCCGCGACATATGCCGCTTCTGCTGTGGAAAGGGCCACATATGTCTGTTTCTTGCTGTGCCAAAACACTAATGCATCACCAAGAAATTGGCAAGTACCGCTAGTACTTTTACGATCGACAAGACATCCGGCATAATCAGAATCAGAGAAATCTACCAGATCGAGGGAAGAATTACGCGGATACCAAAGTTTGAAATTTATAGTCCCAGAAAGATATTTAAAAATATGTTTAACATCAGTAATATGAGATTCTTTGGGACAAGCTTGAAAATGAGCATGGATGAACACACTAAACAAGATATCGGGTCTAGAGGCGGTGAGATAAAGTAAACTACCAATCATACCACGGTAAAGTTTTTGATCAACATCTTTACCATTTTCATCTTTTGAAAGATTAACACTAGGAGAGATAGGAGTACCCCTAGGTTTAGCATTATCCATACCAAACCTTGTTAAAAGCTCCCGCGTGTACTTGGACTGATTAATGAAAATTCCTTCGTTTGATTGCTTGATTTGGAGTCCAAGGAAGAAAGTAAGTTGGGAAAGTATCAAATATGTATACAAGCGAAAATGATTAAGAAATTTTTTCCAAAGAATGAACTGGATTGCTTGATCTTGTATATTCTGATATATCTGAATTGAATGGTCTGTTAACTAAAGGTAGAAACAAATATTTCATTACTTCTATAAATGATCATTCTACATTGCTCAAGTGTATTTGATGAAAAAAAAGACCGAGCATTTGACTTATTTAAATGTTATAAAGCCTTAGTTGAAAATCATATGGAAAAGAAGATAAAATTCCTACCTAGTGATCGAGGTGGGGAATACTCTACAAATGAATTTTCTGTCTTTTGTGAAGAAAATGGTTTGATACATCAAACAAGTGTACTCATACCCCCACAAGAAAATGGCCTAGCCGAATAGAAGAACAGGACGCTGGTAGACACGATTAACTTTATGCTTATGTATGCTAAGTTACCAACAAATCTTTGGAGAGAGGCATCATTAATAGTGTCATGTACATAATAGAATATGTTTAAAGAATTTTAAAACTTCTCCATATGAAGTATGGAAAGAAAGAAATAAAACTTAATTATCTGATGGTATGGGGTTGTGTAGCTTATTACAGAGTTTCAGATCCTAAACGAACCAAATTAAGACTGAAAGCTCTTAAAAGTGTCTTTGTGGGATATGCAGAAAACTCAAAAGCATATAGATTGTTGGACGTAGATTCTAATGTTATTGCAGAATCTAGAGATGTTAAATACTTAGGGACAAATTTTCTTGGTGATTCAAACGCCAGTCAACAATCGAATAGTGAAATGTTGAATCCTGCATTGAAACGTGACATATGTATAAATTCTAGTTCCTCTTCAATTGAAAAACAGAAAGAAAATGATCTTCCTGGTGAACCTAGGAAGAGTCAAAGATCCTTAACTCTTCTGAAGTCTAGAGTTGGGAAGGAGAAAATTTTAGATTCTTATTTTATTTCTTCACAAGCAATAGTCTTTTTGGTTGAAGGGAGTAGAGATGAGGTTGTGAACAAAATACCTATTGTTTTGCATTTGGAGGAGTACCTAGAAATTATAATTAAGCAATGGCTTCAAGAGATATTGCTTTCTAGAAGGAAGCAGTAAATGGTGAAATGGATTCTCGTTTACCAAATGGCACTGGGGTATTAGTTGATTTACCTCCTAGTGCTAAACCCGTTGGGTATAACTGGTTGTTTAGATGAAAATTCAATACTAATGGCTCTCTACAAACTTCCAAAGCTCAACTACTTTCAAATAGTTTTAGACAAAAAATAGGAGTTGATTATTTTGATACAATTGCTCCTGTTGCAAGGATTACTTCCATAAAGGTGTTGTTTGCATTAGCATTAGCATTAGCATTAATCTATAATTTATATTTCCATCAAATGAATGTGAAAAAAAAAACATTCTTAAATGGTGAACTTGATGAGAACATGTATATGGAGCAACTAGAAGGGTTTGCGCTTCCTGGTAATGAAAAAAAAAATCACAGATTAATTAAATCGTTGTATGGTTTAAAGCAAGATCTGAAACAGTGGCATGAAAATTTTGATAGTGTGATTTTATCACATAGTTTTAGAAACAATGACGCTTATAAATGCATTTATTTTAAATGAACGAAGGATTATGGTATGATAGTTTGTCTATATGTTGATGACATGCTAATCGTATGAACTAATATGAATGGTGTAAATGATTTGAAGGACATGTTGACACTATCTTCGGAATCAAAATTAAGAAATATAATAGGGGTTTTGCTTTATGTCAATCCTATTATGTGGATAAGATTCTTTCCAACTTTAATCATTTGTATATTAAAGAATTTCATAATGCATCCAATATCTCTGATAAGTTGGTGAAGTTTTTGGGAAGATCAGTTAGTCAAGTAGCTAGACTATGCTAGTGCAATTAGTAGTTTGATGTATGCTATGCATTGTACTAGACCTGATATTGCTTTTGCAGTTTTAAAGTTTTGAGACATACAACTCTAGCACCGATCATTGGAGAGCTATTTGAAGAGTTCTCGGTTATCTTTAAAGAACTAAGATTCTTGCCTTGTTTTTTAATAGGCCGGTTTCCTTCAGTGCTAGAGGGTTATTATGATGCTAGTTGGATAACTGGTGTCAATGATAATAAGCCAACGTCTAGTTGGAGTTTCACTTTAAGTGGATGAGCTATTGTAACATCCCCGAAAATCTGGAACTACGCTGCCCCGAACTCCTAAGTCGTTAACCTACCGGATCACATCAAACCTGTCAGACTTGTTCACTAACACATATTCCAAATCATCTAATTCAGCATTAACTCAGATTTGTCAAAATACTAGATCACAACTGTTTAGCTTAAACTATTACAACTAGGTTCTCCGCAATTCAAATTCCTAAGAACAAATTAACACTACCGATCCGCGCAGGGGTTTTACCATACAGTGGTGATGGGCTCATCGGAATCTCACTTAGACTCTAAACCTTTTCCCGAGCATTCTACAGCTGACTGTTACCTGTAGAAGGGAATCAAACGAAGGGTGAGCTTTTAAGAGCTCAGTAAGGTCGTACAAGGACTAACAAAAGAATCACAAAACGATTTCAAAGAATCCAACTGACGAAAATTTCCATAATACTTCAAACGGTCGAAAAATCAATGATTTCCAAAAGGATCAAAATTCATCAGAAATAGATACCAAAATAAACAATATAATACTCGTGAAAAGTTCCATAACGATCAATAAAAGACCATCTTCAAAGCCATCATTCCAAAATATGATGATGGTTTTCCCAAGGATTTCAAAACATACACATATCATCTAAGACAATTTTTTTCCAAAATACACTGAAGATTTCTCAAAAAGATTTCAACACGAGCACAAATTATTTCAGAGAATACTTTCCAGTCATTTTCGTAACAGTCACAGCTATGTACAGAGCAGATAAAATAAAAAATCAACGTTGGTCCTGGGCGATTGCAATGCCATTCCAGCAAGCTAACAGAGTGTACACATGCATGATGTACCAGAATATAACGACTGGTCCCATTAGGTACTAGCCCTGCATAATTTCGCAGGTTCAGACCCTTATACCGCCTCCCCACAGAATAGATTCTCCGGTCAACACAAAAAAAATCAACAATATCAATGAGCGTTAACATAAGGTCAAATCACCAAAATCAATTCGAGTTCCAATAACAATAAATATACTGATGTAAGCCATCATTCAGAATTCTAAAAGTAAATCACAAATAAACAGCAAAAACGCTCGTGAATAATTATCGAATTTAGGTACAACAATTTCGAGGAATGGACATAAACAATTATCAAATTTTCTCAGCACGCAATAACATGCGAGTATCACAAGATTTCCAAATAATCGATTCAGGTTCAATATTAGGTTTTCTGGGCAATAACATGTTGATATCAATACATAACTCAGAGTTCGACATTAGTCATAAGTAAAGCAAATGAGTAATTGCGAGTACAAGTTATCAAAATAAGGGTTCGGACGAAAGTTTTTACCCAGGGTTCGGACGAAAGTCCTTACCCAGGGTTCAGATAGAATCCCTTATCTGGATCCGCAGCTAAATTATCTAACCGAAAGTATTTAACTTTAACCTAAACGGAATAATCGAATCATTAGAACACAGACTTAATACGGACTCACGCATACTCCCAAAATGAACCCCCTTCACCGGGTATGTAAAATTATCGAAACGCCCCTACAGTGGTAAATTACCAAAATACCCCCCGTTACACTTAAAATCATCAAACTAACATTTCCGTAAGCAAAATCACTAAAATATCCTTACCGTATGCAAATTTACTCAAAAATACCCTTTATGGTTAAAATTAGGGGAAAGTAGGGAATGACCCCCTCTACTATACACGTTGTGCGATTTGCCCCCCTCCACTTCAAATTTAAGCACTAAACCCCCCCACAGTTTGAGAAATTGGGCACGATTGACGGAAACCGTTAAATATAACAGCGCGTGGTCAACACGCGCGTTGACTAACGATTTTTTTTGTAAATGACATTTTTGCCCTTTTAGAAAAGAAAATCAGAAAAAAAACCCTAATTCTAACCACCCCACCCCCCGCCACCCAACCCCCTATCCCCCAACCCAATTCTGTCAACTCCTCCGACCACCGCACCCCTTCATCTCCCCCGTCTGCCTCCTTCTTCCCTGTCGCCGCACCACCCTCCCCCTTCCCCTTCCCAGTCGCAGCGACCGCCCTGCCCCTTCCCCGTCGCCGCGACCAGCCTCCCCCTTCCCCTTCCCCGTCGCAGCGACCGCCCTTCCCCTTCCCCTTTCCCCGTCGCCGCGACCGGCCTCCCCCTTCCCCTTCCCCGTCACCGCGACCGGCCTCCCCCTTCCCCTTCCCCGTCGCCGCGACCGCCCTCCCCTTCCCCTTCCCCGTCGAGGTGATCCATTGAATTGAATTGAAAATTTGAAATGGGATTTAGAGAGAGAAAGGGCTGCCGGCGTGGTGAGGTGGGTTTGCCAAGGGGCTCGCCGGCGTGGTGGGGTGGGGCGAGTCTGCCGGCGGCGTGGGGTGAGGAGGACACTTGGGCTGCCGGCGGCGGGATCAAATCTGGAGAAGGAGGTTTCAAAACCCTAATTTTCGAAACCCTAATTCGAAAATTAGGGTTTCGAAACCCTAATTTTAAGGTTTCAAAATCCTAATTTTTAAATCAGGATTTCAAATCTTCTAATTTTAGCATTTCAAAAGCTTAATTTGCAAATTAGTTGCTAAACCTAACGGCAATCGCGGTTCCTTTTTTTTTTTTGTAACTCACCGGTGGTCGGAAAAAAATACCAGTGGTTGTGCTCAGTGAAGTGGTTGTGCTCAGTGAATCACCAATTGTAGCGGGGTTGACCAGAGGAGGAGGGTCATGGGCAAAAATTGTAATTTAAATTTCAGGGGGGGAAATTGTACACCGTGTATAGTACAGGGGGTCATTAGCTAATAAAGAAATAAGGGTATTTTGGTCATTTCACGCTATTTTTAACGGATCCGTCAATCGTGCCCAATTTCTCAAACTGTGGGGGGATTTAGTGCTTAAGTTTGAAGTGGAGGGGGGCAAATCGCACAACGTGTATAGTAGAGGGGGTCATTCCCTACTTTTCCCTTAAAATTACCAAAATACCCCCTGGGTGGCAAATTACCAAAATACCCCTACGGGTTTCCGGCACTGAACAAATTCCAAAATATCTTAAAACACTATTTTAAGCATCCTGATGTCATTTCTGGACTAAAAAGTATTTAAAAAAAATTTCGCCCGAAAATCCCGAACCAGTATCCGGATCGAGCGTTTAAAAGCCTATTCGGCCAAAAATAGCAAACGACTTCAGAATGACCCGAAATCTTGAAAAATGGAACTTCTCAGTATCCTAGAGTCCTCGTTAAATTTTTGCACGAAACCACGCGAGTTTGGTATTTTAAATTCCACTGTAAAATTTCCAAAATCACTGCATTCGTTCACCCCCTTTCTGACCTCGGGAAAATCCCAAAATTTTCCATGATGGAGATCTCTTAAAAATAATTAGGGTTTATTTTTTTCACTTTGGCTAAATCTGAATCTAACTATTTTAAAAAAAAAATCATATTAGAAAATGTTCACTTGAATTTCCATCTTTAGCGACGATTACAAGTTGCTATTCAGATCATTACACCTAGTATTTCAACTCAGCTTCACACACTCTTCATCTTCTTCCTTCAGCCCGTCACATACCAGGCACACCACCCACACCCACGCATGAACCTCCCATTTTTACACACTTTAATCACCTCATTACATTGCAATCTACGCATGAACACCCTAAACCCACTTAATTTACATCATTACTCCCATATAAATCCATACCCATTAACCAACTTGAAGAACACACACTACCACACACGGTAAACACACATCCATGCACACTGAGCACTGCACGAACATGGAACCTTGATCAATTTTCATCATTTTGCTATTCTAAGCTCTCATATTACACAATTACAACAAGAATCCGTCCAATTGTTTCCTTTCCCCAAAACATATACACACACACACACACACACACACACACACACACATGTATGTCACATATGTTCAACCAAATTCAATTCAATTCCTACACAATTTCGCGATTAAGGGTTCAAGATTGAGGGATAACCCTGATGAATTCACAATTCTTCCTTTCTTCGCCTCTTTCTTCCTTCTTTTCATTTTCCCCTATTTCCTGCTAGTTTCCCTTATTTGTTCGTGTTCGTGTTCTTTTTCTATTTTCTTTCTTTTCCAGTTTCTCTTGTTCCTTTCCCGAAATGGAAAGGTTATCTTCTTCTTCTTCTTCTTTTTTCCTTTCTTTCCATTTAAGATAAAACCAAAATAAAATAACATAAACATTAGATTAGTCATCCACCCAAAATAGCGAGAGGTGGCACTAATTAGGAAAGTCTTCTCTACGAATTTGACACCTAGGGCATATTTTCAAAATTTGCAAAATAGTCCATCAAGTTTTCAAAATTACAAAAAGGCCCCAAAATTTTCAAAATTTATATTTTTGCCCCAAAACTCTCCTAATCCTTATTAATTAATTAAATGCCGTTAAAACATACAATATCACTCGTTTTATTATTTTTCATCACCAAAACATTAATTTACAATTATGTTCCCAAAGTTTCAAAAATTACATTTTTGCCCCCGAAATCTTTTTAAGCTTCTATGCACTACTAATACCGAGCATTGCTCAATTTTACCGCCCGTTTATTTTTTTAGAGCCCATATGGTTATTTTAACCGGCTCCCGAAGTTCAGAATATTACAGCCATCTCATGGGCTTCTAAGCAAGTGGGGTGCATCACACATTCCACTATGGAATCTGATTTTATCGCTTTGACAGTAGCCGACAAAGAGGCAGAATGACTGAAAAATTTATTGCTAGATATAGAGTTATGGCCACAACCGATGCCACCAATCTCTTTGCACTGTGATAGTAAAGCCTCTATGTCTACATTGTTTAGCAAGATATATATAATGACAAGTCTAGACATATCACTTTGAGACCTGAGTATGTTAAACAACTAATTGCTGATGGTATAATCATAGGTTTCTCGACATTAGATCGAAAAATAATCTTGCTGACGCATTGATTAAAGGTCTCTTGAGAGATATGATAAGGAGCACTACAAGTGCAATGGGTCTAAAACTGTTTTAATTTGTCACTAGAAATGGAAACCTTACCTTTATTATTGCTCTATAAGTTGAAGGTTTAAAAGCTAATATGAAGTTATAGTTTGTGATGGTCAACAAGCTCTAGGTTTGAGATGGTGCTTAAGAAAAGGGGTTGAATATTTAATATTCTTAGTGAAGATATGGGGTTCGGATTAAGAACAAGGAAGTTTAGTTTGAGACTCTAAACTTCACCTAAACACAAGTAGTGGTGTCGTTTCTATCAAAGTTTGAAAAATAAAATTTTGTTAGTGTTTAAGAAATCAGGGCTAGCACAAGGCCATAATATGGTGCTAAAGCTCACGGTGAACACGTTAAAGAATTGGTAAGATTTGCGTGTATGATACATCCAACCTTGTAAGTATAGGAATTATGGTTTGATAGATATAGCTAACCATTAATTTTGACAATATGAGGTTTAAGTTGAAAAATACCTTCTATACGCATAAATCTCATCATGTTTCCAGTTCTCTTCTAACTAACTAAATGGGGGATTATCAGAATAGTTAGTGACAAAGGCGGATTGTCCTACATTGAAAAAGTAAGAACGGTACAAAGCCTTTATAAGGCTAAACTCACAAAATCAATTAATTTCCGATGGTAGGAAAAAGTTGGAGGCAAAATTCTAAAATTTTCTTGATTTGACGTTGGCTTGGGCTTGAAATAAAACAATATTTAATGGTCAAAAGATAGGCACATGGGCCACTTGGGTCTTGGTTGGAAATAATTAATTAATTATAACTAATTTTGTTTTTAATTTCACGACAATTAATAGCCGTTAGTGCCCAATAACAAGTAGTGCCCAACAGTTTGGTCCTTTAGTGCCAAAACTGGAAGTGATTTCGAACGCTACCTAAGTCTTCAAAGCGCATAACAACATTACTTAAGACGCAATTCACCCCACCACTGTATGAAACTAGTATGTAAAAAGGGTCTAACGAATTGCATTCTAAGATACAACATGAATCCCAGCTTCACGTTGTATGTTAATTACGTTTTTGCAAAAACAAAATCAATTCAAGAACAACTATTTGCAAGATTGCTAAAAATAGAAATATTAAATTTCTGCAGCAAAGTAATTTCCTGCAAGATCTGAAGAGGACTCTTGTAATTCTTGTTTCAGTTTGTCTAACCGACCCATCCATGTGACCCTTAGATGCAAACCAACGAAAGCAGCAGCCGTTTCCAAAACATTTGATGGCTTAACCCTCTAAGCTATTGAATAGTGACTCGTGAGAAATCATTCAAATGAATCAAACAAAGAACTTTTCTAACCTGCACCTTGTATTAAGAAACCAATTAATTTCATTTTCTCTCTCGTTGACATTACTATAATAATGCAAAATGTTCTAGCAGCAAGTTGCTTTACTTGAAAGGAAGGTGGTACTGAACTTTGTGCAAAAATGGCTAAAAACTCTCTTCTCTTGATCATCTCCATGGTGCTTCACCTTGTGCTTCTTCCTTCGGTTCAAGGGTGGAAGAAATCGAAAACTGTATGTCCACCGTCTTTCCACTGCAACGGCCTCGGCTCTCTCACCTTCCCCTTTCACAACACCACTGATCCGCTGTGCGGTTTGTGCAAGTTAAACTGCAATGGACCAGTACCAAAAATCCAGCTCAAAGACAAGGACCGATGGTACGATGTTGTACGCATTTCGCAGCCTGATAACACCATCGTAATTCGTGATCAAGTGTTCCAGGATCAAATGAATAGCCAAAATTGCGATTTTCAGAGTTACCATTTTCCCTCGTCTAGATCCATCTCGTTTCAACTTCTCTCCAACATCACCTTGTTCACGTGCCCAAACAGTCCAGAACTTACTCGACGAACAGATGATCATTTGAGTAGGCAATCGGGTCGTTATTTGAGTTACAAAAAATGCAGGGACAAAAATAT
Organism: Escallonia rubra; assembly: GCA_033065855.1. Classification (NCBI taxonomy): domain Eukaryota; kingdom Viridiplantae; phylum Streptophyta; class Magnoliopsida; order Escalloniales; family Escalloniaceae; genus Escallonia; species Escallonia rubra. Next base: position 47,009 of record JAVXUO010001981.1, on the reverse strand, counting down.
ATACTACGAAGATCCCTCAGCTCCACCTCTGGTAGATGAAACCTCGAGGGAATATGGCGCCTTTGGATACTCCAGGTCCGGGGAATTTCCAGACTATTGTCGCACTATTGAAGGGCTGCCGGTACTGCCTGACATACCTTTAAATGGCACACGTGCGCCTGATTTGTTTAGCATGTTAACAGCCGGATTCTCCCTTAGATTCTGGGTATCGGACGAGTGTCTATTGTGTAGCTTTTATGGAGGCCAATGTCAAGAGTACCATTATGGGTCATGTTTATATGCCGCAGAAGGTAATGGCCAATGTTTACATGCTGCTGCTTTTGTACCAATCCCCCATCCAGACTTGTAGTTTCAATGCATACAAACTCTGGTCTCATATGGACTGTCGAATTTATGAAATTTGCTTGGTTATTATGCCTCAGCTGAAGCAGTGGAAGGAAAAAAGAAATTGAAACTCATCCTAATACCTGGTACTACATCTCTTTACTCATTTTTGTTTACAAGAGGTTTTGCACTTAGATGTATTTTCAATTAACGGTTTTTCGGGAACCAAACCAAAGTAAGAAAGGAGAAAATACTATTGGATTATCTTTTGAGATGAAATCTCAATGGTAGGCGCCTATCAACTCTTTTGCTTCTTCGATCCCTCAGCTGAAGAAGAATGACAGGCGCCTATCAACTCTGCTTTGGAAACTTTGGCATGATGGCCTCCCACTTCTCTAGTATGAAATTTTGTAAGATTGTTTAAAGTTAGCTGCTAACATCTCAATAGGGAATGGATGGTAACGATCCAATCACTAAATCTTGTTCGGTAAAACTTCCCTTCAGTCAATGTGGTAAAGAATAACGGAATCGGTGAGTTTTCCTGAGAGATATATCTGAGCTAAAGGAACAGTAAGGCTCTTTCCCAAGCATGTCTTTTTCTGATAGACTTCTCCACTTATGGCATGTCTTTTTTTCTGACTTATGGCATCTCCTTCATTGTAAGAGGAACATAATTTTTTGATGAGCGTACTTGTCAAATCTTACAGCATATATGGCTTGTTCGCGAGCTAATTTCAACTTGATAACACGCGAGCAAGTGGCCATTATAGAGGCAAAACAGATCTGCATTTCAGCAGATTACTGGGGCAAAACAGGGGAAGTAAACTGAGTTGTTTTCTCAATAACACGTCTCTAATTCTTGCACATTCACACTCTGATTTCAGCAGTCCACACATGCTATTATGCTAAAGCCTCACTTTGCACTTGTAGTAAGCTAACAAGTGGCCTACATGCAAGACACAAACTAACTCAAGTCACTAGTTACACAAAAACACAACCATAATTAACAAAACTACCTAACACAAAGAAATGACAACACATTACATCTCAACATGGCGTTTTAGAGTTTTAGGCTATGATCTAGGCCAATCTTCTACAACTGCCAACATGGCTCTGTACTATGCAATTATTCATCTCAGCGCAACATTTGGGGCTACGGATTCTTCAGCAAGTGTTAGCCTTGAAAGTTGTGATTCTGGTCATGCCTGTGTTTCATTAGCCTGCAATATTGCTGTTGTCTCCCCTTTGAAGGGCGGATTCTCTTGCTTTCGGGTGATACATGCAATTCCGTGATCTCCTTATTTTGTAATTGATAGAACTTCCTACCAAAATCTTATGTGTACATTAAATATGCGAACTGATTTGGCTCTGTCAACTCATTGCATTTACTGCAGGAACAATACTGACTGGACTGGTAATTACAGTGGTTTTACTCTACTGCGCCTGGAAAAGATTCCCTTATCGTTTGCTAAGCCTTCGTATAAAGACGTTTCTTATCAGTATAAAGAAGTTGCTTACTAAGAAAGCCCTTTTACTCCCAACATTATGGGAAACCATGATCAATTGGTTAAACAAAAGAAGAGACATTGAAGACATCGAGTCCATACGAACGTATTGTAGGCCTCTTGCTCTGAAAAGATACAGATACTCTGATATTAAGAAAATGACCCACTCATTCAAAGATAAGCTAGGTCAAGGAGGATATGGGGGTGTATTCAAAGGACAGTTGCATGATGGCCGTCCAGTTGCGGTAAAGATATTGAATAGACCAAAAGATGGTGGAGAAGAATTTGCCAACGAGGTTGCTAGCATTGGTAGGACTAACCATGTTAACATCGTCACTCTCCTGGGTTTCTGTTCTGACGGTTCTAAGAAAGCGCTCATCTATGAGTTCATGCCTAATGGCTCTTTGGATAAGTTCATATACAATGAAAAATCATCAACAGAACGTAAATTAGGGTGGAAAACATTGTACGAAGGGAAAATTAGGAAAAAGTGGGTTTTTGGGTAAAATTTTTGGGGATGATGGGTTTGTTTTGAAAACTTGTGAAAAAGTGGGGCAACTTTTAAAAACTTCTGAAAAAGGGGATGACTTGTGAAAAAATGGTTTTTCTTCTAATGATGACTTTTCATTTCCCATGCTATCCCTCCCCCTGTTTTGTCCCTTTCTTGATGGGAAGATGCGTTGGTGAAAATGTCACCAAGAGAAAACAAAAGGCATGAAGAAGAAGAAGAAGAAGATGGGTAAAGGTTAACAAGTCTGTGCAGTGGGAGTGGTACACTGTGCTTGCACAGTTGTACCACGTAGCTATGGGGCATCGTGCAAATCTCATAAAATTCTGAAACTTTACAGGAATATTTTTAGGACAATTATAGAATTACTGTTAAAATTGCAGATTTTTCTGATATCGTTTAATGTTTTCAATATGTTTTTAAAGTTCAGTTACTCTAAAATTAATTTGGAACTCTTAAAATTCTTAATAAATTCTGGAAAATTTACTTTAATGATTTTATGATGTAAATAAGTTTATGTTTAAGTTTCGTAATTTTTAGAGTTGATTTGATACTAATTCCATATCGCATTTGATTTAGAAAAATGGATGATTTTAAAATGGTTTCGTTACTTTTTAAATCCTAATTTCTGTTTCACTATTTTTCTTATATATTTTGAAGCTATCATGAAAATTATGGGACTCTGATTTGGGCTAGAAGCATTAATTGCTCTTTTTGGGTTTTTTTTTTATGGTATTTAAGAAAATCGTTTTTAATTTGAAAATATTCAAAAATTCAGAAAATTTATATTGTAACTTGTTATGCTGTTTTAAGGTACAAAACCATTTTATAAGAATTTATTATCTTTCTAGAGTGTCTTAATGCGTTACAGAGTGTGCAAGGTTATCGGTTAGCTATGTTTAGCTGCTCGAGCAATCCTGTTCGTTTTCGTTTACTTTAAGAGTGTCAGAGTGAGCAATGATTAAGATTAAGCATTATATTAATAGTTTGCGAGCAATCCGGATCATTTTCTCCTCGGCACCAACGTGTATATTTGGGTCGAAAAAATGCGGCCTAATTGAGAGGTGACAAAACGCGGCGCTTTTCATCACAAAATGGGTAAACCGCATCCGTTTCTTCAATCCCAACCCCCTTAGCGAGTTCCGCTTTTTTTAGGAGTCCCACCGAAGCAAAAGCAACGTTGTGCCCCCCGTAATTTTTACATAAAAAGACTGGGGCATTGGCAGAATCCGACATGCACTTTTGCATAAAATGACTTGTGTTTCTGCAGAAAGTGACTAGTTTCACCCAGACCGTGCTTCTACACCGTTCTTCTATGATTGATCGATAAACACACTCCGAAGCGGATCATTTTCTCCTCAGCACCTACATGTATATTTGGGCCGAACAAATGCGGCCTAATTGAGAGGTGACAAAACGCGGTGCTTTTCATTACAAAATAAGTTCATATATGATAAAAATTCTAACTTCTAAACATGCTTCATTTTGCTAACTGAAGTTCTAATGCTTAATTAATATGAGGTCAATTGATGGAAAAATGACATTCATCAAAATACGCATATTGATTGGCATAGGAGTCCGAGATCATAGTATTTTTTGTCCTATATTAACCCATGCACCCTCACTCTCGATGCCCAATTTTTAAGTGGCACATGTATGCTGATTCTCATCGATACATGACATTAATGACGTGATGAAAAGTCTCTAAGCCTATTGATAGTACAATGATTAAATCGATGCACAACGAGAAATAAACACTGAGCATCGAATAGGATTTTCAATAAACGTGTAAGGCTCAAAACAGGGTTTTCAAGGCAAACAATGCAACTTTATGAAAATAACAGAATCCAAAAGAATAGCGATAACAAATCAAGAGAATGTACGAAATCAAATATGAAGAGTTTGGTTCGGATAAAAATCCCTTAATACGATCCAGGTTATGCGCTCGCTGTTATTCAACTTTGTTCAAACCTCGAATTAACCTAAATGGAAAAATTAATTATTATAATTCAGTCTAACCTCACAAACTATTAATATAATGCTTAATCTTAATCATTGCTCACTCTGACACTCTTAAAGTAAACGAAAACGAACCGGATTGCTCGAGCAGCTAAACCTAACTAACCGATAACCTTGCACACTCTGTAACGCATTAAGACACTCTAGAATGATAATAAATTCTTATAAAATGGTTTTGTACCTTAAAACAGCATAACAAGTTACAATATAAATTTTCTGAATTTTTGAATATTTTCAAATTAAAAACGATTTTCTTAAATACCATAAAAAAAACCCAAAAAGAGCAATTAATGCTTCTAGCCCAAATCAGAGTCCCATAATTTTCATGATAGCTTCAAAATATATAAGAAAAATAGTGAAACAGAAATTAGGATTTAAAAAGTAACGAAACCATTTTAAAATCATCTATTTTTCTAAATCAAATGCGATATGGAATTAGTATTAAATGAACTCTAAAAATTACGAAACTTAAACAGAAACTTATTTACATCATAAAATCATTAAAGTAAATTTTCCAGAATTTATTAAGAATTTTAAGAGCTCCAAATTAATTTTAGAGTAACTGAACTTTCAAAACATATTGAAAACATTAAACGATATCAGAAAAATCTGAAATTTTAACAGTAATTCTATAATTGTCCTAAAAATATTCCTGTAAAGTTTCAGAATTTTATGAGATTTGCACGATGCCCCATAGCTACGTGGTACAACTGTGCAAGCACAGTGTACCACTCCCACTGCACAGACTTGTTAACCTTTACCCATCTTCTTCTTCTTCTTCTTCAGGCCTTTGTTTTCCTCTTGGTGACATTTTCACCAACGCATCTTCCCATCAAGAAAGGGACAAAACAGGGGGAGGGATAGTATGGGAAATGAAAAGTCATCATTAGAAGAAAAACCATTTTTTCACAAGTCATCCCCTTTTTCAGAAGTTTTTAAAAGTTGCCCCACTTTTTCACAAGTTTTCAAAACAAACCCACCATCCCCAAAAAATTTACCCAAAAACCCACTTTTTCCTAATTTTCCCTTGTACGAAATCTCACTTGGCATCGCTCGAGGACTAGAGTACCTGCATCGTTGGTGCAACACTCGGATTTTGCACTTTGACATAAAGCCTCATAACATTCTTCTAAGTGAAGACTTCTGTCCCAAGATCGCCGACTTTGGGCTCGCTAAACTCTGTTCTGGGAAAGAAAGTGTAGTATCAATGTTGGGTATGAGAGGGACGGCTGGATATATTGCTCCGGAAGTATTTTCTAGAATATTTGGAGGGGTATCTCACAAATCAGATGTCTACAGCTACGGAATGATGCTGTTAGAAATGGTGGGAGGGAGAAAGAATTCTGATGAAGAAGTCGATCATGCTAGCAAGAAATATTTTCCTGAGTGGATATACGATCGCCTTGAAATAGATGAGGAAATTCAGTTTCCTGGTATCATGAACGAAGAGGAAAAGGAAAATGCATTAAAGATGGTAATTGTTGGATTGTGGTGCATACAGAGTGATCCAACAAAGAGGCCATCAATAAGAAATGCGCTGGATATGTTAGAAGGGAGCCTGGAGTCCTTGCAAATCCCACCAAGGCCTTCCTTGGTTTACCCCCCGGAATCTCCACCAGATTCTTCAAGTGCATGCACCATTGAAACAAGCAGTTTTCAATCTGTGTCGCTGTCTTGAAGTGCAATCGCAAGTACATTATTTCTTATGCTATAGTGTAAGATCTCTTTACAGAGAATTATTTTCACCAAGTCTTTAATTTCCAACAAAAAGTGTAAGACCAGTCTTAAGAGAGCTGTAATCTGGTGTTTATTTTCTTGTTAACCAGGATTTCATGAAAAGGAATGTCAGAATACAATAGAACATTTATTTGTGAGATCAATGCTTGAAGCACTCTTTTTCTTCCAAAGTGCATCTTCCAATTGGTGTTATAATTCGTCTTTTCTAAAGCACAAAGAATATCTATAGAGATGCTTCTATCCGCTGAGGAAAGCTGCCAAATAGAGCCAAGCAAGTCTGGAAGTTTTGAGCCTATTGGGAATATAAGCTTGGGAATGCAATTGTAGACAGTGGTACTGAATAGATCTGGATGCTCACAATTGTTCCTGCTTTCTTTGTCCATGGATGGCATTAGATTGTTGTTTGTTTTCCTATTGGGCATTGACTTCTCCAAGTAGTCCCCGAAGTTGAACAAGGAGAAAAGTTCTACCACTTAATGGCCGTCAAAGTTGAAACGACGAAAGCTAAAGCAAGGACTGGTCGTGGCTATCGCTTAATGACGTGCCATTTTCATCGGTCACCTAACCATGTCTGATATGGGTAAAATTAGCAAAAGCCAAGATGACGACACGTGTCGTCATCCAGAAGAATCATAACTTATACATTGAATCCACTTCTCCATAAATGATGGTAACAGTCCATTAAAGGAGATTAACAGATCGTTAATCCGGAATAAATCCCCTTTATTAGAGTAACCCCCTAATAAGGAGACATAACTGTCCTCTAGTTGGGAACTCTATATAAAGGAAATGGAGACAAAGAAAGAGGTAAGTTTCCTGGTTTAACAATAATAGTCACTTTCAGACAGATCGACTGACTTAAACATCGGAGTGTCTCCGCCGGAAACACTTCCGGCGAAGTAACCGGTGTCGTTTTTGCTGCGCAGGCTTACTTGCGAATCATCGGAAACGTGTTCCAGATTTCATCCACAACATTTTGGCGCCATCCGTGGGACCCGAAATTCGTGAGTAAATCATGTCGCAGAATCCTAATCCGCAAGCTCAGTTAGGAGGAACCCCTCCACCAGGGTCATCTTCACCTCTGATGCGCGACCCAATTCGTGGGGTCTCCACATCTCAGCCGCCCAACCGCGGCAAAAAGATTACGAGTACGCCATCCATCGCTACTATGGCACGAACCACTACAATACCTGTAATCCCTGCAATAATGCCAACTGTCGTAACGGCACCGGCATCTATTGCAGTGATACCACCGGCGGTAACATTCACTCCTCCACCCATAAACACAATCCAGCGTCCACTCCAAATTGCTGGCATATCTGAACCTCCCATTACCAATGTCACCACAGTAGGAGGGAACATTGCTCAATCTATGGATAACCAAACTGACCTGATGGCCGTTATCCGAGCAATGCAACAATCTATTGAGAAATTGCAAGCTGCTATAGAACATCCGCCTCCACAGTCGGAACCTCTTAGGCATCCGGGCACTTCAAAGACACCGGAACAAACAAGTCACAACCAACGCGAGACCCAAGAAGCTGATGAAGAATTTGACGACGAAAGGCGGAATCCAAGATCTAGAAAGCGTCGTGAACATTATAATGAGGCTCACTCTTACCCCAATACTGGGGGTAATCGGGCAGAACAATACTCCAATGCTCCAATTATAATTGGACAGCCATTCTCTGAAGAGATCGATCTCTTCCCAACTCCTTCAAACTTCAAAATGACTCCGTGCGAGTCATATGATGGCAAGGGAGACCCAATGGAACACTTAGCCCGTTTTACCTCAGGGATGAATCTGCATCTGGTTCCTGATCAAATAATGTGCCGGGCTTTCCCTGTAACATTAAAAGGAGCCGCACACGTATGGTTCCAGCACTTAGCTCCTCGTTCCATTTCTTGCTGGGCCCAGTTGGCTGAATCCTTCCGAAGCAATTTCCTCACAAGTCGCATTCAGAGGAAGAATTCTTCAGCCCTTTTTAGTATAATTCAGGGACCAAGGGAGTCCCTAAAATCATACTATGCTCGCTTTAACACTGAAAAGCTCCTTATCGATCATTTGGATCCAGGAGTAACCTTTGCAGCAATGGCGCGAGGAGTCAGGCCGGGAACGCCTCTACGTTTCTCTTTGAACAAGCGCCCACCAGCAGATATGTCAGATCTCCTTAACAGAGTGGAGAAATACCTTCGGGCAGAGGAGGATTCGACATCATCACAACAAGAAGAGATCCACTCTGGACAGAAGAGGCGTGATCGTCCTGAGGGGAACCATCAAGATGAACCCAAGCGTCCTCGAGCGCCCCTCTCAAAATCATTTACTCCTCTTAATACTACACGCGGACATATTCTTCACCAAGTCAAGGGCCAAAACATCCTCAAATGGCCCAAGCCTATGAGGGGTCCAGCGGAAAGAAGGGATACGCAAGTATACTGCCATTTCCACAAGGATCACGGTCACACGACGGAAGAGTGCAAGGTGCTTCAGCGAGAAATAGAGAATCTCATCGCCAGGGGCCATCTTAAGCAGTTCGTCAAAAACAACCATCGGCAGCAGACTGGAGGAAGAGGTAATCCTCGAAGAACCGACGAAGCACCCCCAAAGGATCCACCTGTTATACATACCATCTCTGGGGGACCTAGCGCCGGCGGCCTATCTAGCTCCTCACGAAAAGCTTATGCTAGACAGGTCAATCTTGCACAAGGACCGGCAAAGCGAGCAAAAGAAATCACCTCGCTGGAATTTGACGACGCAGACCTTGAGGGAGTAAGCCTTCCGCATGATGATGCCCTCGTCATCACTTTGAGGATAGATGCTTTCCAAATCAAACGCATCTTGGTCGATACAGGAAGCTCAGCCGACATCCTTTTCGACGATGCCTTTAACCAAATGGGGATCTCCGAGGATAGGGTAAAGCCAATATCCTCTCCTTTGTACGGCTTTACAGGTGCTTCCGCACCGGTAAAAGGGATTGCCTCCCTTACGGTCGTCGCCGGAGAAATGCCCCGTCAGGCGGTGCATACACTCGACTTCCTTATCGTCAAAGTCAAGTCATCGTACAATGGGATTTTGGGACGAACAGGCCTCAATAAACTACAGGCAGTGGCATCAACTTACCATCTTATCATGAAGTTCCCTACGCCAAAGGGAGTCGGTTATGTGAAAGGAGATCAGATTCTAGCCCGAAGATGTTACGTGGCATCGTGCAAAGTCGAAGAGACTCTCTCTATTGACGACCAGCGAGACGAAAAGACTTTGAGACGCGCGGAGCCTGTAGAAGCTCTTGTTTCTGTACCAATCAGAGAGGGGGATGATGAGCGACAAGTAAGGATCGGTTCAATGCTGGAACCCAGAGTTAGAGATCAGCTAATCTCCTTCCTTCGATCCAATATGGACGTCTTCGCATGGAGTGCAGAGGACATGCAAGGCATTGATCCGTCAGTAATCACTCACCAGCTTTCGGTTGACTCCACGTTCAAGCCCGTCAAGCAAAAGAAGCGACCTTTCGCACCAGAAAGACAGGCGATAATCAAAACCGAAATCGATAAGCTCCTGGCAGCTGATTTCATCAAAGAAATTGACTATCCCGAGTGGATAGCCAATGTTGTTATGGTACCAAAGGCGGGAGCAAACAAATGGAGAATCTGCATTGATTACACGGATCTGAACAGGGCATGTCCCAAAGATAGTTACCCACTGCCTCGCATCGATACGTTAATCGACGCAACGTCGGGTCACCAACTACTTAGCTTCATGGATGCGTTTTTCGGGTATAATCAAATCCGCATGCATGCAGACGACGTAGCCAAGACGGCCTTCATCACGGATCAAGGTCTATTTTGCTACAACGTCATGCCTTTCGGGTTAAAAAATGCTGGTGCCACGTACCAACGGTTAGTGGATAAAATATTCAAACCCCTCATTGGAAAGGGCATGGAGGTCTACGTCGACGACATGCTTGTCAAGAGCCTTCAGGCGGAGGACCACATTACTGATTTACGACAGTGTTTCGCACTCCTCCGCGAGTATCGCATGCGCCTCAACCCTACCAAATGCGCTTTTGGAGTTTCGTCCGGGAAATTCCTTGGGTTTATGATCTCTGAAAGAGGAATCGAAGCTAACCCCGAGAAGATCCAAGCAATCCAAGAGATGGTTGCTCCCAGACGTATCAAGGAAATACAAGTCCTGACGGGAAGAATAGCTGCCCTCGGCAGGTTTCTCTCTAGGTCAGCTGAACGTTGCTTGCCGTTCTTTAAGGCGCTAAAGAACATCAAAAATTTTGAGTGGACGGATGAGTGTCAAACCTCCTTTGACAAGCTGAAGGAGTATCTTGCGTCACCGCCTCTGCTCTCTAAACCCCTCCCTGGAGAAGATCTTTTCCTTTACTTGGCCGTTTCAGAATTCGCTGTCAGTACGGTTTTAATTCGAGAACAAGATGGTCGACAGCTCCCCATCTATTATGTGAGCAAGATTCTTCAAGGAGCTGAACAGAGATATCCGAATACAGAAAAATTGGCATTTGCTCTTCTGATCGCCGCAAGGAAGCTTCGTCCGTACTTTCAATCTCACACAATGATCGTCCTCACCGACAAGCCTCTTAGGCGAATATTGCACAAGCCTGATCTCTCGGGTCGTCTCGTTCCTTGGTCGATAGAATTGGGCGAGTTTGACATCCATTATCGACCACGACCTTCAATTAAGGGACAAGCTTTGGCTGACTTCGTCGTTGAGTGTACTTTTCCCATTGAAGACGAAGAGCCACTCCTAGTTCAACCCGAATCGTTCGCTTGGACACTCTTCGTGGATGGATCCTCAAACGCACAGGGGAGTGGTGCGGGATTAATCCTTAATGGACCAGAGGGCCTGATCATTGAGTACGCTCTTCGTTTTGATTTCCAAGCTTCGAACAATGAAGCTGAGTACGAAGCTTTGATAGCGGGGATGCACCTCGCTCACGCCATGCGGGCAACATCCCTTCATGCTTTCAGCGATTCAGCGCTCGTTGTAAAACAGATATCAGGAGAGTACGAAGCAAAGGATCCTAAGATGGCCACTTACCTATCTAAAGCCAAAGAAGTAGCTCGCATATTTACTCTCTTCAAAATCACACAAATCCGCCGCGAGGATAACACTTCCGCAGATGCACTTTCAAGGTTGGCCTCTCAGGATCCATCCGGTTTTGGCCGCACCATTCATCTCGAACTTTTGCATGAACCAAGTATTGCAACGAGGGAAGTCATGCAAACTGAGCATGAACCGTCGTGGATTGATCCCATCAAGGCCTACCTTCAGGACGGCACGTTACCTGCCGACCGGAAGCAAGCCAGGAGCATCATTCTTCGCTCGGCTCGGTATGCTGTTGTGGACGATGTACTATACAAGCGTTCCTTCACACTTCCTTACCTCCGTTGCCTCACACCAACAGAGTCGAATTATGCTCTTCGGGAAGTTCATGAAGGCATTTGCGGACAACACTTGGGAGGACGCGCCTTGGCACACAAAGTTCTTCGACATGGGTATTATTGGCCGACAATGCATCATGACGCCTTGGACTTCACTAAAAAATGTGATGCTTGCCAACGATTTTCTTCAATTCCCAGGCAATCACCAAGCCCTTTGTCATCATTGAGTTGTTGCATACCTTTTGCTATGTGGGGAATGGACATCATGGGTCCTTTCCCTACAGCAACGGCTCAGCGTCGATTCATAATCGTAGCAATCGATTATTTCACCAAGTGGGCAGAAGCAGAAGCCTTGGCTACAATTACCGAAAAGAAATGTGAAGACTTTTTCTGGCGCGCCATTATTTGCCGTTTTGGAATTCCACGGGTGCTCGTCACAGATAATGGCAAACAATTTGACAGCTCAACTTTTCGGAGTTTTTGCACTAATCTATCGATCGAGCAACGCTTTACTTCCGTGGCGCACCCGCAGACGAATGGACAAACTGAAGTCACGAACCGCACACTTCTTCAAGGGATAAAGAAGAGGCTGGATGGAGCGAAAGGTTTATGGGCCGAAGAGTTGCCCAAAATTCTTTGGGCCTACAATACCACCACTAGAACTCCTACTGGCGAAACCCCCTTCAGTCTGTCTTTCGGAACAGAAGCGCTCATACCTGTGGAAGTAGGATTACCTTCTCTTCGGCTCACATCGTATGCCCCGATACAAAATGAAGAGGCCCTCCGAGCTAATCTTGATCTCCTTGATGAGCGCCGTGAGCAAGCGGCCATGCGCCTCGCAGCTTACCAGCATCGTGTATCCAGGTTTTATGACCAGAGAGTTCGTCCACGAGCTTTCCGAGTGGGCGACCTAGTCCTACGCCGCATCGAAGCTTCAGCCCCGCGCGAAGCCATCGGCAAGTTAGCACCCAACTGGGAGGGCCCTTACAGAGTTGTGAGATTAGGAGGCCCAGGGGCCTATCACTTGGAACAGCTAGATGGCAAGGCAATTCCTCGAACATGGAATGCGATGCATTTAAGGCAATATTATCCATAAACAGACCGAAGGGGGGAGGCAATCCCTTCCTAAATCTCTGTTTATGTTTTAAGCTGATCTCTCAGCCTCAGTCTGTTTATGTTTTAAGTTGATCGCCTTAATTTTTAGTTGGCTCCACAGGCATGTTTTGATATGAATTTGATTGCGTCAATAAAAACCTGATTGCATTAAAATTTCAAAAGTTACGAAGATAGGCAATACAACAGGAAATCTTAGTCTACTCTACTAGACAGAAATCCTATCTAGACAGAAACCCAATCTACTCATCCTGATCATCAACATCCCCCGGCACCACCAGCTCATGAGAAGAATCTTCGGGCATAGACACCGATTGCCTTGGGATCGTTCCTGATCCTGACCCCGAAGCACCCAGACACTGACTAACGGAGGAACTAGGCACCCGCAGACCAGCAGCTCTACGTGCGGCTTCTTCAGCCCGAAGAGCATCCTCTGCAGCGATTTCACGAGCAAACTTATGCTCGTAGATACTCAAGTCATACTCAGGATGATCCTTCAAAATGTCCATCTTGCACTCCTTATAACCATGAACAAGTGCCCTTTTTGAGTCACGGTAACGCAGGTCCATGAAGAACTGAGACTTCTTGAACTGCTGCACAGCCTGAGCAGCAACCGATGACTTCTCAGCATCGAAGCAATTTACTCGAGTCGACAGTAGCTCCACCTTCTTGCCCAAATCCTCCACCTTCTTCTCTGCCTCTCGACGAAAGTTGTTCTCTATCATAACTTTTTTCTTCTCCTCGTCCAATACTTTATCAGCGGCAATAAGCTTCTCAGCCCCGATTTGCACCTGTGCCATGGCCTGAGACATCAGTTGGACCATGCCATTGGCCGTCTCATTAACGCCGTAGCCCGACAATGTCTTGCGGTCCATGGGAATGATGGCATGACTAGACCAATCCCATGCCGTGCGAGGAGATTTGAAGACAGACTCATCAATCGATACTCCCCAGGCTGGACGATGCGGAGTGTCAGGACGAACAGAAGAGGAAGTGGCTCTGCTCCCACCTCTACCAGAGATTCTTCGTTTCTTGGTACCTTCTTGTGACTTATCTACCGTAGACAAAGCCAAGACAAAGTCTTCGGATTGAGCCACCTTCGGTTGTGACCCAGACACCAAAGCTCCGAAGTCCAGTTCCTGCACATCCTCAAATCCGTGAGCGGTAGCCAGCTCGTCAGGAATGATCTCCCCCAAAACGCCTTGGGCGTTGAACAATGGAGGATCCCCTTGTGCGCGCGACGACATGTTCTCTGCAAACGAAGCAAAGTTAAGTACATCATTCAATATTAGGTAAATATAAGTTTCGATGAGAACTTTACCAGGATCATTCTCGCCCTCCTCCTCATCAAAATCTTGGGGCTCAAGGGGAAGAATGATGCCGCATTCACGGAGCTGGTCATTACTCAAGGGATATCTGGATTCTAAAGGTTCAGCACCCTTAAGCTTCGCAATATGCTCAAGGTCAGTTTCCGACAAGTCCTTTTCTTTCAATCTATTACAAGCCCTCGTCTCACATTCTGGGAGCCATACATTACAGACCTCGCCCCTTTGAGACTTGGGCAGCTTAACAAACATGAACCTCTCCTTCCAATTATGATTAGACGATGGGGGGTGGGGAAACAGGTTGGCTTCGGCCTTTGGACGACGACTTAAAAAATACCAACCTACTTGTTTAGTGATTGCACAGATGGTAAAGAACCATCTGAATACCCTAACTCTAGGGTTTAATCCTAGCTTATGGCATTGGTAGATGAAGAAACTCATAAAACGCCATGCATGGGGAGAAAGCTGACCGGGTGCAAGCCCATAAGTATTTAGAAGCCTGACAAAGAAAGGGTGAAGGGGAATTCTAAAACCATTTATAAACATGTCCCAATAAACACCTACCTCATCAATTGTGGTCATGTTTGCCGCTTCATCCTCGTCAGGAAGCCTTAATTTTACAATCGGCGGAATTTCACAACGATCACGAAGAAGCTTCAGATCGTAACTACTTAGCTTACTCCTTAGCGTGTGCGCGTCGAAAGGCTTGGGAGATTGGGCGTTCTCCGTTAAAACTTCCTTAGCAGGCACACCCCTCGATTCTTGAAATGGAACCAGGGGAACACCAATTTCTAAGAATAAGGGATCAAAGGTAGGCTCTAACCTAAAACCTAGTGGGTCAGAAACATGTTCCTCACCTTCATTTGACATAATTTCAGATCAAAACAGAGGATTTCAAAAGAAAAAAGTTTGAAACTTACTTGAAGAAAAAGAGAAGATCTTCAAACTCAAACTTAAAAATCTTCAAAAGCCCCAAGACGATCTCTCTCCCTCACTCTCTGAGAAAATGAAGCAAGTAGTGAAATGAGTGGAGAAGGTTTCACTCCTTTTATAGAAAACAACCGACTCACCCAACGGATGAGATCTCATGACCCATCAAGTCACTCGACACGTGGCATACATCTAAAAATTTGACAAGGAACAAATTTACCTATTTACCCCATGACGGTAACTACAATGGAACCGAATGGACACGCCTCTGCTCTTGACGAGCAGACGAGCAACTTTGGTCCCTAGCCTCTGCCGAGCAGACGAGCGCAATGGACCACACGCCTCTGCTCTTGACGAGCAGACGAGCAACTTTGGTCCCTAGCCTCTGCCGAGCAGACGAGCGCAATGGACCACACGCCTCTGCTCTTGACGAGCAGACGAGCAACTTTGGTCCCTAGCCTCTGCCGAGCAGACGAGCGCAATGGACCACACGCCTCTGCTCTTGACGAGCAGACGAGCAACTTTGGTCCCTAGCCTCTGCCGAGCAGACGAGCGCAATGGACCACGCCTCTGCTCGACAAGGGCAAAAGGCCACCGCTCCCTAAGTCTCTGTTCGGCCTAGACGAATAGAAGACTTCCAAGGACAACTACATTCGGCAAGGCCAAGTAGAAAATCCAAGTCTCTGCTCGGCCAAGCCGAGTAGACGACTTCCAAAGGAGTCTCTGCTCGGCCAAGCCGAGTAGACGATTCCCAAAGGAGTCTCTGCTCGGCCGAGCCGAGTAGACGACTTCCAAAGGAGTCTCTGCTCGGCCGAGCCGAGTAGACGACTTCCAAAGGAATCTCTGCTCGGCCAAGCCGAGTAGACGACTTCCAAAGGAGCCTCTGCTCGGCCAAGCCGAGTAGACGACTTCCAAAGGAATCTCTGCTCGGCCAAGCCGAGTAGACGACTTCCAAAGGAGCCTCTGCTCGGCCAAGACGAGTAGACGACTTCCAAGGACATCTCTGCTCGGCAAAGCCGAGTAGACGACTTCCAAAGGCATCTCTACTTGGCCAGACTAAGTGGACGAGCCCCCAATCATCTATTCAACCCCTAATATATTTCTCTTCAGCTCATATTAGCCAAATCGGTTTTAAATCGGGCAAAAATGAAGGCAGTCCAAACATTCCATAATCTTCTTCAAAAAAAAGAAAAAGACATGGAATGGGGGGCAAATGATATGGGTAAAATTAGCAAAAGCCAAGATGACGACACGTGTCGTCATCCAGAAGAATCATAACTTATACATTGAATCCACTTCTCCATAAATGATGGTAACAGTCCATTAAAGGAGATTAACGGATCGTTAATCCGGAATAAATCCCCTTTATTAGAGTAACCCCCTAATAAGGAGACATAACTGTCCTCTAGTTGGGAACTCTATATAAAGGAAATGGAGACAAAGAAAGAGGTAAGTTTCCTGGTTTAACAATAATAGTCACTTTCAGACAGATCGACTGACTTAAACATCGGAGTGTCTCCGCCGGAAACACTTCCGGCGAAGTAACCGGTGTCGTTTTTGCTGCGCAGGCTTACTTGCGAATCATCGGAAACGTGTTCCAGATTTCATCCACAACCATGTCCAAGATTTCAAAGAGAATTTTCTAATCCTTGCCTGACTTGCTCTTCGAAATCTGAAGTCAAGGTTGACTGACTCGTTCTTCATAATTATATTCACTTACGTTAAAACTTCCACCTTTCAACTAATGGCTTAGCACCGTGAAGTACCTAGCCGATGGCGAACTTGTCATTCTTCTTCGGAGCATTTACTTGGCTTCATCATGTCCTTTTACTTATTAGGAAAATGGCTGGGAACTCGTTCCTTTTGATCATCATCATTCTTTTTTACCTTATGCTTCATCAGTCAGCTGAAGAAGCAAACGGTATCCAACCCATCTGTCCTCTGTCTTTTGACTGCAAGGATTTAGGCTCATTCAACTTCCCTTTCTACAACACCACGAGTACGCGATGCGGATTGTACAAGTTGAATTGCAACGAGCTGGTTCCAAAAGTACAACTTGGAGAGCAAGGTCAATGGTATAATCCAGAAGCGGAGCTGACGGGGGGCACAGGTGGGCCGGTGCCCACCTGCCATTCCAGGAGAATTTTTTTTTACATAGTGTATTTTGATATCAATAATAAAAGTGCCCATCTAAAAATTTTAAAAATAGTTTAAAGAGATGTCTTGTTAATCATTTTATGTGTTAGAATATTCAAAATTAAAAAAAAAATTGTATAAAAACTGTCTTTTTAGTCAATTTTAATGTAAAATTTAGACAAAAATGTGTAAAGACCCAACACTAAATAAATAATGTTAAGAAATAATACATAGAGATAAAGATAAGGGTCGCTTGTTTTCATTTCCCAATGCCATTAAAACAATAAAAAAAGTCTCTCTCTCTCTCTCTCACTCACTCACATTTCCAAGACCACTACGGCTGCTCAAGACTTTTTGATCATTCTCTTTATCTGAGACTCTCCCCAAGGCGGCCATTAACTAATAACACAATAAAAAAAAGTCTTTCTATTACAATGCCAAGTTTGCCGAGAACAAGTAGCCACTACGCACTACCCACTAAACTACTAAAAAAATATGATTTTCTCTCACAGTCTCTCTCTCTCTCTCTCAAACTCTCACCGTCTCTGCGTCTCAGTTCTCAGTTCTCACGATCCAAGTCTGGCAAGTTCCAACTTCCAAGGCTCCAAGGCCGATTTTTTTACATTAAAATCGAAGGAGATTGCGATGAGCGGAAATTGAGCTCTACAATTACAATCCCTGGGAACTACCCAGTTCGTTCTCCAACGTCTAATTTATTTGTTGCTTCCACCATTTTCTTACATGAAAGAGGAGTTTGACTTTCTTATTTTTTCCAACTTTTGGATATTTTCAGAGAAGGCATTGTTTGGCAAAGATGAATGGTATTTCTTTAGCCCCCGGGACCGGAAGTACCCAAACGGAGTGAGGCCAAACAGATCAGCCGCTTCAGGATTTTGGAAGGTGCCTCCTTTCAGCGATGTTCTTAAATTTAGCATGTGTGTGTTTATGGCATACACATATATAGTTGTTGGTGGCATAAACATTGAGCAGTTAGGAAACCTCTAACGTGCTTGCTGTAAAAAAAATAGAAAGCACTGCTAACTGTGTTAGATAACGAAATTAGGCTTTGAATGTGAATAATCACTGTCCTTAAAGAGATATGCCCCCACTATAATTATTGCTAGGTTTATGGCAGATTCGTCCAGGATTACAAAGCAAACGAAATTCTGATCAGCAATTCAGAATTTCCCCAAGAACATGTTATTGAATAATAAGTTTTCTGATTTTCAAAATGGAAGGATATAAAGATATTAAATAATATTTGAATGGACACAAACCTTGGCATATGAATACAACTGTTTGGGCACTAACTGCAATTAATTGCTAACTACAGTTAACTGCTAAATAAAATAAAATGAAATTAATTAATATACATTAATTAATTTCAACCAAGACCCAAATGCCCATCTTTTGACCATTAAATATTGTAATCAAGTTTTAGTCTCTAAAGAGAAACTGGTAGTAATTCCTAGTAATCCCTGGGTAGAGCTAGAGTTGTCAATGGGCCGGGCTTGGGCCGGCCCGGCCCAGCAGGCCTCCAATGAAATCGGGCCGGGCCTCACAAATGAAAAACGGGCCGGGCCTAAAACCTGGGATATATGGGCCCAGTCCAAGCCCAGGCCCTAGGCCCAATATTTAGGGCCGGGCTTGGGCCGGGCCCGGGCCCAATCCAAATTTTTTTTTCTCCTTTCTTCCCAACTTTTTATTATAAAGACTTCTTCTTCAACAAAGGGCAAAGTTTTTGTAAACGGACCATTGAGTATACAATCACTTTTTCACGAATTAACCCCCTTTCGAAAAGGCAAATTGATGTTGATTGACCATTAACCACAGATTAAGTACAAAAACTAGTTGTTCTAACCCACACATACTGATTTTAAGTGCAAAATTCAATCTCTTTCGTAATATGGTGTAAAACCTGTAAATGTCAAAGAAAAATAGAGTAGATCAAACAAAAACAATAACGAGATCGATGAAGATAAAATAACATCTTTTCTTGTTACATTCAAATTCTTTGGTCATTTAAAGAAACATGAGATTATTCTTCTTCAAGGCTCTTTAACACGTCACCCATTTCATGAAATTAAATTTAGAATTCAATTCACCTCTTTTGGTTTGAAACAAAAAGAATACATAATTTTTATTTATGTTTAGAATACATGATAATTGTTTTTATAATTATTCCCTTAGCTTGTGATGTAGAACACAAAGCAAATTCTATAAAATACATTAAATGAAAGCCCACTCAGAAATCATCAAAAACACGTCACACTCACCACACACCCATACTTATCTGCGTATGTTGAAGAAAATACTGATCATATGAATTCAATAACACCTCAAAAACTATTAATTTAACTAAAAAGATCCAAAATATCAAAAAAATAATAATGTAATAAAATAGACTTCAAAAAAAATAGAAAAGAAAAAAAATTTAGGGGGGGGCTAACGGGCCGGGCGCGGCCGGGCCAGTTTTCGGGCCGGGCCAAAACCGGGCTTTTTCGGGCCGGGCTGGGCTTTTTTTCAGATTTCCTTGGCCTGGTCCAAGCCCAAATGTTTAGGGCCGTCACTATTCACCGAGAGGGCCGGGCCAACCCGCGGGCCGCCCGGCCCTTTTGACAACTCTAGGTACAGCCGTTTAGTCTTTCAGATCTCAGTTGGTCTTGTCCTCCTTTTACTTAGGTTCAAGGTTCTCCTCGAGCGGTTTCGTATACGAAAAAGCTTGACTGGGTGCTTGATTCCCCATCTTAGATTATTCTCTTTTGCTCTGCAATGGCTAGTAATTTGGCTATTCAGCGATCAGATCATGCATCTATTCTTTGTGATACCTTGCCGCCCCCCTACGTGTTCTTCTTCATGCTCTTCAACCTTGGCCTTACTGCTTACATCATTGGTAACATGACCAATTTAGTCGTCGAAGGGACTCGTCGTACCATGGAATTTGTAAGTATATTTATTCTTATGCCCCAACGAAAAATTAAATTTCATCTCCCTATGATATGCTCTGCTCATCCTTTTTAATTCAAATAAATATTAAGTAGTCGACGGGACAGGTGGAACACAAAAATATGTTCATTTTGATGGTGAGTATGATAGCATGTTATCGGCTAATCTGTTTCCTTAAGTAAAAAAACAGCGTAACAGTGCTGTAAAAATATGTATTAACTGTTATATCCAACTAGATAGACGGGCAATAGCATGTGACATTGTCACCGTTGTAAGGAGTATATAATCACAAAAACATTGTGTAAAGACCACTGTACCTAGGTCAAGTGTACCTTTGATAATTAAATGGAGATAATTTTTTGAAAGATTTGTGGGTATGATGCAGAGGGAAAGCATTGAATCTGCATCAAACTTTGTATGCAGAAATCGGTTGCCTCCGAGGTTGAAAGAGCAGATACTGGCGTACACGTGCTTGAGGTTCAAGGCTGAGAGACTGAACCAGCAACAAGTGATTGACCAGCTCCCAAAAACAATATGCAAAAGCATCCGCAAACATCTGTTTTTGCCAACTGTGGAGAGAGTCTATCTTTTCAAGGGTGTCTCAAAGGAAATTCTTATGCTTTTGGTATGATTAATTCTCTGCTCTTTTTTGCAGTTATCTAACGATCGGTTCTAAAAGCTTGTAAACTGTGCATTACATGCGAACATATTACCAAGATAAATTTGTCTATTTTACAACATGTTAGCATGTCATCGAGAGTCGGGCTAAGATTTTCAAGCTTACTCGTTTTCTCTCCACGACTGATATTTAGTTTGTCCTGATTGTTTTCAACATCAGGTTGCGGATATGAAGGCCGAGTACATACCACCTAGAGAAGATGTAATCATGCAAAACGAAGCACCCGAGGACGTCTACATAATCGTATCAGGAGAAGTGGAATTGATAGATTGTAAGAAGGAGCAAGAGCAAGTTGTTGGGGCTTTAAGATCAAAGGATATGTTTGGAGAAGTTGGTGCACTTTGTTGTAGGCCTCAAGCTTATACGTACCGAACTAAGACACTTTCACAGCTCCTGAAGCTGAAGACCAGTGCACTAATCGAAGCAATGCAGACCAAAAGACCAGAGTCACCAGACAACGTTGTTATGCTCAAGAACTTCCTTCAGGTTGGTTGGTAGTTATAAAAAGGTTATAGGAATCTCTCTCTCACTCTCCCTCTCTCAAAAAAATAACAATGGAAAAAAGTGTTATTTGTTCTGGAATGTGTGGCTAAAGGCTATCAAGGCTTCTCGATTTTGGTTCACGCTCTCGCTGGGCTTCAGCGACGACTGTGCAATTTAGCAACAAATTGCCACTAAAGATTACTGGGTGCCTACTTCTAGCGGCGTTCTAATTCCCTTGGTTGACATCACTCTGTTGCTAAAATGTAGTAAAGCCCCCTGAAAGTAAAGCATTTTGATCAAATGTAGAGACAGACTTGTTGCTACATTTGGTGATTTCATACAGCACTGAAATAATTGGGCCTTTACTTGCAATTGGAGAAAGCCTTATATTTACTGCAAATTTTCCTGGAAGTTGCCTTTTTGAGATGAATCCTGACGATGTGGGTGTTCGCAATTGCAGCATCACAAAAGGCTCAAGGACCCGAATATTGGTGATTTTTGGCTTGATGGTGTGGAAGAAGATGGTGACCCAAACATGACTATCAACTTGCTAACAGTTGCCAGCACAGAGAATGCTGCTTTTCTTGATGAGCTTCTTAAAGCTGGCCTGGATCCCCACAATGGAGACTCCAAAGGAAGGACACCATTGGGTTGCCCCAATAAGGCATGCCTAGTCCAGCTATGCAAACACAGATGTCTTTAACTAACACAGTTTAGTAAGTTACGCGCAATATATTATTTTATGGAGAGCTGGTACTTCACATACAGGGTGAAAAATGATGAAGATGAAAGCCGGCCCTAACGCCAGATAACTATATTAAACAAGGTGTACAAAGACTGACTACTGAGCAAGTAATTGATGTGCTTGTAAAATCTTCATAACCGCTAACAACTTGGATATCCATTCAAAACAAAATCAAGTAATGAAACTAAATAATTTTCA
Organism: Escallonia rubra; assembly: GCA_033065855.1. NCBI lineage: Eukaryota > Viridiplantae > Streptophyta > Magnoliopsida > Escalloniales > Escalloniaceae > Escallonia > Escallonia rubra. Next base: position 24,955 of record JAVXUO010001981.1, on the reverse strand, counting down.
AGAACAAGGTATTTCTCCCATTTTGGGCATTCAACAACTTCATAACCGCTAACGACTTGGATATCCATTCAAAACAACCACCATCATCTATACTTTAGGCATGCAAGAGTTCCAAAATAAAAAATGCTACATAGGCCCTATCACGAACAACTTTCATTTGAAAATATAGCTTCCAAGTGTCGTCGAGGTTTGACTTGAAAGCATGTTCAAGTCTCCAAATACTCTTTCGCCTCTTTCGCCTCCGGATTGGATATGGTTTGAACCAAGCATGTTGAACTCCCCCATTACTTTCTTGCAATTGAATTGGGCACGGTTTGAACCTTGAGACAAACTTGACAACAAAGTGTCATCCAAGCCGGCCTACATAGAAAAAATAGAACGATGATGAGATAAGTAAATAAAAGTTGGCACCCAAAGACGAATAGAGCATAATGTGAAAATGGTACGCTTACGCTTAACATCTTTTTCAACATTGTCATGATCAAAGTTACTCCAAGTAGATACTTGAGGCGGCTCTAAGCACTATATAAACACGCATTAGAATGACAAAATTAAAAGTTCCCTCTCCAAACAAGTCTGTTACAATATCCTGATTGTACTGACCTTTGGCGTAATTTTCAAAGTTGGTTTTGAGTATGTGTTCAATATTTCGAGTTTCGGTCGTGTATAGCTCGCTTTGTTCTGGAGCAAGAAGCCTGAAAGTATGATGTCTTTTCCCAATCTCTGCTTAGACGGTGAGAGTTTGAGAGAGAGAGAGAGAGAGAGAGAGACTGTGAGAGAAAATCATATTTTTTTAGTACTTTAGTGGGTAGTGCGTAATGGCTTCTTGTTCTTGGCAATCTTGGGATCGTAATAGAAAGACTTTTTTTTATTGTGTTATTAGTTAACGGCTGCCTTGGGGAGAGTCTCAGAGAAAGAGAATGATCAAAAAGTGTTGAGCAGTCGTAGTGGCCTTGGAAATGTGTGTGAGAGAGAGAGAGAGAGAGAGAGACTTTTTTATTGTTTTAATGGCATTGGGAAATGAAAACAAGCGACCCTTATCTTTATCTCTCTGTTTTATCTCTTAACGTTATTTATTTGGTGTTGGGTATTTACACATTTTTGTCTAAATTTTACATTAAAATTGACTAAAAAGATAGTTTTTACAATTTTTTTTTAATTTTGAATATTCTAACACAAAATGATTAACAAGACATCTCTTTAAACTATTTTTAAAATTTTTAGGTGGTCACTTTTATTATTGATGTCAAAATACACTATGTAAAAAACATTTCTCCTGGAATGGCAGGTGGGCACCGGCCCACCTGTGCCCCCCGTCAGCTCCGCTTCTGGCTTTACCAGTTCACCACTTCACCGGCTTCATGAATCACGGGCCATTCTCCAGTCGATCGCTCACGCAGTCACGCCTCACAGCACAACGACCATCGCTAATCGGCAGCAACTTTGACATCAAAGAAAGAAAGGTAAAATCGTCCACCGGTCATAGATTTTCTTTGCATTTTTTTATTTCTTTGAAGTTTGAACAGTTTCATTTTCTCAATTCTCTACTAGATTATGATTTTATTTCAATTTCGAATTTCGAATTTGATATTTAAGAATTTGGCAAATATTGCCTCGTGGAATTTATACTTAGAATATTTAGATTAGGTTTTCTAGTTGGATTTGTGGCAATTGTTGCCTGCTCGTAATTGTTGTGGTGGTGCTCGCCAATTTATATCCGGCCAATTTTTCAAGTATGGAACTCTTAACACTTGGCTATGAGCTTGATACTTACGTCATGGATGTACGTGCTAACAACGAGTTCTCAAGTGTGAAATGTATCACGGGTCTTGCGGAGAAAATGGTTGAAAAGAAGAAAAATATTTTGTATCCATTAGTTTACAAGCTTATAACTTTGACCTTAATTTTGCCTGTCGCTACGGCAACTGTGGAAATGACATTTTCCGCTATGAGTATCGTGAAGACCCGATTGCGCAATTCAATCGGAGATGAGTTTATGAATGATTGTATGATTACTTATGTCGAAAAAAAATTGTTTGATGATATTCAAAATTATGTAATCATTAATCGCTTTCAGAAGATGCGACCTCGTCGTGGTCAATTGTAAAATTTTATGATTCAAGTTTAATGTACAATTAATTTTTGTGATAATTTTTCTCTTGTGCCCACCTTGAATAATTATCCTGCCTCCGCCACTGCATGCACTCACCCTACCCGGCACTCTCACGGCATAATACTAAACCCCTTGAAAACACTCAACAAATTTCCCCCTCTTCACAGGTTCTCACACCCAACATATTTATATACCCGTAGTCATATATGCAATACAATAGTGAAATTTAAACTGAATTCTATAAGCTAATAGAGAAAAAGCTAAGAGAAGGCTTACCGAATTTACTATTGATCGCCGGAAACTTGCTGGAGAATCCCTTTTTCAAGCTCTCTTCTATCTCCTGATATCTCCTTCTTATCAGGATTGTGGAAGGTTGGCCAAGAAAAGAAGTCATCGCCTTTTCATGATATTCTCATAAATTCTCACTCGAATGTCTAAGGTTCAAACCAAATTCTCCCATTAGGTTTTTTGACATTCAAGTTTGAAGGAAATGAAATTCTGATTTTTACGCTTGAAAAACAGTGAGTCGCCACCCCTAAGTGTGAAGAAGAAGTATCAACGAGATAGACTACTAGGCTTAAATTCAAAATCATATTTTGTGCAATATCTCGAAGTGATTGGTCAAATATGAATGTCAGCCAGTATGAAATCAGGAAATTCTCTCTTTCTTTAAAAATTGTCACGCTCTCGACTTGCTAAGGATAGACTCTTAGACTTGCACAAACTTTATTGAACTTAGACCTAAAACAGGACTTCTAAGAGGGGAAGAAAATATTTTTTTGGTTTTTGTTTTTAAGAAATAAAGGGAAAGACACGACGACATAATTGGAGGATCCACATACACACTATTTATTTCTTTAATTCTTATGATTTTTTATTATCCTAGAAATATGGGAAAAAACATGTGACTCAATGAAAAAAAATAGGACCACAGATACGGGGGACACACAGGCACACCATAACATCATAAAAACACATTTAAACTGGTTGGTTTACACCCGTACATGAGTGGATTAAATGCACATAAAACTCCATACTTTGGGATCATTTACATGGAACACCCAAGGGTTTGACTTTTGATTCCCACCACCCCAAACTTCCAATTTTGGTGCTCCACGCACAATTTGACGGTTGAAATTCAAAATCTGAGGACGACTGTTATGATTTTAAGGTCAAAATGGGCACTTCACTAAAATGTCCTTGTTAACAGCCAAATCACCCGAACGTTGGAGTTTTACCTCCCCCTTTCTCTATCTCTGTCTGTATGTCTCTCTCTCTCTCTCTAATCAAACAGTCACAACGTTCTTCATTTTCATCACCCTCATTCGTGGAGATTGATCGAAGATCAAAGGAAGATAGATGAGGGATGACGCATTCTGCGAAGTGACTAATAATCCTGTTATACATAAAAAGTAGCTATCATACCAGGCATAGGCCAACTAAACAGTATTCCCACCAAAATACCCAACAAGCATTAGCTCTCCCTAAAAAGGAGGTGATCCAGCCGCACCTTCCAGTATGGCTACCTTGTTACGATCCATTTACAGATCTATATGCTCTGATTGGAACTCGAAGACTGCTACATGCCAGAATACGGTAAGTACTCCGTCCAAACTTGCAGTAGTTTACACTAAGGTTTGTGTTGGTTATTGTGTTGAAAATTTTGGGCAAAATACTGATTAAAGGGTTATTGTCGCAATGTATTTGTGTTTTAGGGTTTATCGCGATCTATTTGTAGGCTTTGGTAATGGGTTTCGGTGATTGGTTTAGGGTTTATTCTATGCTCTATTTAGTTTTTTTCATGCATGCTATACAATATTGTATTAAGCTTGAACTAATGTAATATATTATTGGCATGCATGTCTCAATTCTGTATAATAACATTGACCAAATCTCTATTTTTTGGGCTTTGGTCAGTTTTGTGGCCAAAATTAGGGTTTTGTAGTATCCCATAGTCTAAGCATATTTAAATTATATATTTTCTAGATCCAAAGGCACATGTTTTACTCTAAAATTTCACCATGAAGGGCAATTACTTAGTGTTAGGTGTAAGGCTTATATTGGGGGGAAATGTCAGTTATTTTGACAATATTGATGAGGACAGAGTATGGATGTTGTTGTTGAATAAGATAAGAGAAAAATTAGGGTATCCAGAGGAGTCCACTGTTTTACTTTATCTAGCCTCTTGCTGCAGTTTGGATGATGGGTTAGTGCATGTAGGAAGTGACCTAAATATAATGACAGTTTGTGAGCTAATGGGTCCTAATAGAGTTGCTGAGTTTTTTCTGATAAAGCCTGGAGGGCTTTATGCTCTGCCACCACCTACTAGTGAACCTAAGGTTGAGCAAACTCAGCCAAATGTTGTTGACCAAACACATGCAAACTTGTTTGACATGGATGACTTGAATGGTGATGAAAATGAACCATATAAAGAGGATGAAACCAATGTAGACCTAGGAGCAGTGAATATGGAAAGTTTGAATGAGTCTAGTGGGGTAAATCTTGGAGATGAAGAAAGTGAGGGTTCCTTTTGTGGTAGTGAGTATCAGATGGATGAAGAGTTTGAGGATGATGCCACATAGGCTATTGCTGTAGAGCATGCTGCCACAGAGGCTGCTGCTGTAGAGCCTACTGCCACAGTAAAGCAGCATGATGGTGAGAGTAAGGATGATTTTTGTGACAATGATGACATGAGAAGTTGTGAAGAGTCAGATGATGAGAGGGAAACTAGGAAAACCAGGAAGACTGAGTTTCCCTACCTTGAAAGAAGTTGTCTGAATTTTAGAGATATTGATACAATGAATGATATCAAGTTTAAGGTTGGTATGGTTTTTAGGGATGCTAATCAATTTAAATAGGCTATTAAGGTACAGGCAATCGAGCATGGTAAACAACATATAAAGTTCAAGAAATCTGAGGCAAGAAAGGTTTTAGCAGTTTGTCAACGAGAGAAAGCAAAAGATAATAACATAGAAGGGGGGTTGTACATGGGAAGTATATGCATCCCTTAAGCATGGTGAGAGCAGTTTTCAGATTAAAAGGTTGAATCCAATTCATACATGCCTAAGAAGTCATAATGTAAAGCATGCATCCCTAATTTTTTTTGGGCAACCACTACAAGAATATTTGGAGGAGTAACCCAACATGGCCAGTGCAGGCTTTTAAATCCACAGTGAAGTAGGACTTTGTGGTAGAGGTTTCTAGGTGGCAGGCATATAGGGCTATCTTTGATCTATAGAGATTATAAAGACCAATTCTCTAGCTTGTGGGACTATGCTGAGGAATTGAAGAGATCAAATCCTGATACCACTATTGAGATACAAGTTGATAACAGTGGGGATCAACCTATGTTTAAGAAAGGGTTTTAGATCAGTGTAGACCATTGATTGGCTTAGATGGGTGTTTCCTTAAGGGAGTTTGTAAGGGACATATACTTATAGCTATTGGAGTGGATGCAAATAATGGGATGTTTCCAGTAGCAGATGCAGTGTTGGAAGTAGAATCTACCAGTACCTGGACTTGGTTTTGAGAGCTTTTAGCTGAGGACTTGAAAATTAATGACAGTGTGTGGACTTTTTTGTCAGATAAACAGAAGGTTTGTTTAATGCACTTCAGAGGGTGGTGCCAAATACATAACAGAGGAATTGTGCAAAGCATATGTTTGAGAATTACAAGACTGCATGCTTTAGAGGTTTGACATTCAAGGAACTTTTTTGGGATACAGCAAAAGCTACTTATCCAAAGCAGTTTGATTCTGAAAAAAGCATTTGGTTATTAGACAAGGCTGCTAGTCCCTGTCTAGGTCACACTTTAGGACTTATCCTAAGTGTGTGTGTGTGTGTGTGTGTGTGTGTGTGTGTGTGTGGGAGTGAGAGTTAGCAGGAATGGAGGAGAGGGAAGTAGTCGTAGAAGGGGGTGGCTATTGCCTGTGGGTGTGCAAAAGGGGGGAAAGGGAGGGGAAGAAGGAGCAGGGCAACAGCTGGTGCTGCTGCCGTATGGTTGTCGTGCATGGGTGGAGGGGGGAAATGGTGGAGGAATGAGAGGGGGAGGCTAGGTGAGTGGTGGGGGAGAATGGAATGCTGGTGGAGGTGTATGTGGGTTCAAAAATTAAATCCATGGCAAAAGGGATAAGAGGTTTGGCCGTGAGGAAGAAGAAGCATAAGGCGATCAGAGGTTGCGAGTTGCTTCGGCTATAAGTCAATGAGGTAAGGACAATGTGGTCTGATGTGCTAATTACTTATTTTGGTTAGCATGGCATGTTGATGACGTTTATGTTAAACTTTTGTCGTTATGATTGGAAACCGGTAGTCATTGTGACCGGTAGAGATGTCAAAGGGCCGGGCTTGGGCCGGCCCAGCCCAAGCCCATCGGGCCTGCTGTGGGGTCGGGCCGGGGTCGGGCCTGTGGGGCTGCCAACCGGGCCGGGCCGACTGGGAGAAATGCTAGGCCCAGTCCAAGCCCTGGCCCTAGGCCCAATATTTAGGGCCGGGCTTGGGCCGGGCCCGGGCCCAAATTTTTTTTTTTTTTTGTGTAATTTCTTTCTTTAATTGGCTATAATTATCCCTCTTTACTCATAATGTTGTTTTATTAGAGATACAACTTCCTCATGAATTTATCTTGAATTTGGAAAAAAGAATTGGTTACTACATGAGTATTTCCTTTTAAATATGTCTAGTAACTTTTATTTTATAACGCTAAAACAATTCTTAAAAGAACGTATGCAAAACGATTGTAATGCTAAAACAATTGTTAAAAGAATGCATGCAAAATGACACTAATAACATTTAGCGACAATGATGGTTATATAGAGCAAACTGTTGTAGGCTACTTTTACTTTTAATAATGGGTTGAGGCTCGAAAAACTTTATTGTTGATGCGCTCTTATATTTTACCATTATCATTCCTCAATACTAAAAAAGAACTAGAGCAAAAGCGAGAAGCAAAAAAATGTTTTCTTTTTGTGTGCCAATTCTTGTTGTTTTCGTAAGAGACGTGAATATGAGATTTGTCAAAATCGTGCAATCAAAGAAAATCTTGTAAGTATAATTCGAATAGTACACAAATCTCGATCTCAAAATATGTCCCAAGATTACGTTTCTTTGTCCGAAAGTCTACTGAAAAATGATTGCTAATTATCCTAAGTGCGGAGCAACAATATTCTTATAGAGACGTTTCTCAATAATATCACCATGACTCTCAAAGTTTGGGGTGCTTTTATAAATACGTAAAGTTTAGGGATATTTGTGTAATTTTATAAAAAATAATTAAAAAAAACCATGTTTTATAGTCTTGCCACCTCCTCCTTGTTACAACTTACAATTACTATGTTAGTTAAATGTTAAAATATGGGATATCTGGATAATGGATGCATTGGGTGGAAGATAATGAAAGAAAAAAAGGGAAAACCTTTCCCTTATGGGAAAGAAAGAAGAACCAACAGAAAACAAAAAAACAAGAAAACAGGAAACATAGAAGAGAAATGAAACAGAAAATGCCAAACAGGCCTACAGGGCCAGAACCGGGCCGCAGAACCGGGCCAAGCCCGGGCCAAAACCGGGCTGGATTCGGGCCGGGCCAAAACCGGGCCGTTTCCGGGCCGGGCCGGGCCGGGCTTTTTCGCAGAATCTGAAGGCCTGGTCCAGGCCCAGGCCCCAAGCCCCCTTGTGCAGGGCCGCTACTGTTCATGGACGGGGCCGGGCCGGCCCGGGCCAGAACCGGGCCGGGTCGGGCCAGCCCGCGGGCCGCCCGGCCCTTTTGACACCTCTAGTGACCGGTATTCGTTTATTGAATTATGCTGTTGAGAACTTAAGGTAGAATAAATTCCCTTAGTCTGGCCTGTTGATGAAATTTAGTGAGAATAATGCATGTCATTGTGTGCTATGATTCGATTCGATTAGCATACCCGATGTCGGGGGTGATATTGCGTAGGGGTTGTTGTGTGGTTGTTGTGAGACGTCGGCAATTAATAATAATTGACATCTCTTATGTTTGAGAACACCATAGAGGACTTGTGACAAAATTCTCCCGAGTCCGCCCTATCATTGATGATGATGTTGTAGAGATCGTTGCGTTGTTGTTATGATATGTAGGCACTTATTGGTAGCCGACATTTCTCTTATGTAAGAACGTGATTGAGGGCTTGTGGCATACTTCTTCCGAGTCCGCATTGTTGATGATGTTACGTTGAACTCTTGTTGTTTGGTTTGAACAACGGTTGATCTTCTGATCTGGTTTTTCTTGTTAAGTTGTGATGTTGAGGACATAAGGTGGAATAATTTTCCCTTAGTCCGCCCTGTTGATGAAGCCCTATTGTTTAGTTGTAACGCGGTTAGGGACAAACACTCGTAGTGAGTCCCCTCTTTTTGACAGTGTCTCTCTTAAATTACTTGAGACTGAGATGAACACCCAATACAATGGGGAATCAGGATGAAGCGCGCTAGAGTCTGTCGGTCGAGTCAAGTCGAGTCTGCTTTTGCAATTGATTATTAATTGATGTTGTTGATTTTTACTATGTACGTTTCCTATTATTAGCGTTTGCTTTATTGTTTTCTTTTGCATTACACTTGCATAGTCAATGTCTGTCGTGTCCTTGTTCAAGCCGAAATGATGACATTCTATTGGGCCTTGAAGCCACTCAGTCTAACAAAAGAAAAAGATCGTTTGACAATTATGTTGATGCCAAAAATTTATTGTAACTCTTGATTCATTGTAATCGTTGAGATGATTATTATTCCTCCGAGTCTCTTGAATCATTTGTACACGATACTCCTCTTGTTGTCTTTACTGGGCGATTTGCGCTCATTCCTTACGTTGTGTAGTACAGGTTATAAGACTGACCAAGAGGAACCCTCTAGGAAGGGAAATGTAGTAAGCTAGAAAAGTTGAGCGAATCAAGACAAGCTAGAAGGAATAAGACGAAGTTTGAGCTACGAGGTAGGTCGAGAGGAGCTACACGACTACAGTCGTGTATTAGGTAGTAAACATTCATGTTGTTTATAGACCTGAAAGTCTTCCGCTGCAGTATGATGTATGTTTGTAAGGAAATTTTTTGTAAAGATGCATTTTGGAGCGTCTATTAATGATGTATGAATATGAGGATGTAGTTTCTCTGTAGTCAGCACATGGTGATGGTTTAATCGTGATAGACAACTCAGCTCTAATGATGTCACCAGGGTTGAGGGTGTCGCAACAACAAAGGTGCTGAACATACAAGGCCTATCTTAAGAAACTACAGGGGTGCTGAACATGCAATGCCAAATGTAACTTGAATTGTGCTTACTGATTTACATTGTATAGTTTTTTAATTATTGAAAACTATTATTTATGTCCATTTCTTGTTGTCAGGAACCTACTATGAGGAGTAATTATCAGGCACATGCAAGGAGTGAACAAGGCTGGATGTAAGTTGAATTGTGCTTATTGATTCACATTGTATAGCTTTTTTATTGAAACCTATTCCTTATGTTCATTTATTTTTGTCAGCAGCCTACTGTGAGGAGTAATTATCAGGCAGAGACAAGTAGGAGTGAAGCCAGTTTTAGAACAGCAACACAAACAAGGACACTGTTATTTATTCCTCCCATGCCTCCCGTGGAACCTCAAAGGAGGTCTAAACTTCCAGTAAGCCATTTTCCTTGATGGCTACTTACTCAATTTTATGAGTGAATAGTAACTGAACCAATTGCTTTGCAGCTTAAAAGGACTTTCAATGTGGCTACTGAAGTTAGTAAAAAGGACATGGCTAATCAGGTGGAAATGAGTCAAGATAGTGCAGCTCCAACAACAGTTCCAACTCAAGAGAGTTCACAACCACACATGTCAACTCAAGATAGTGCAACTCCAATAATGATTCCAACACCTAGATTTATTCATACACATGAAAAGGTAATTGTAAAATTTATTGCTTTTAAGGCTTATTGTAATAGACTTATTTATTGCATCAGATTTATTGTAATTCTTGATTTCATAAACCAGGTTAGTGATTCATCAGGCATGAATACACACTTTCTTAATAGTGCTATGCATCCAAGAAAACCACATGCCTATCCCCAATCAGTGAAAGTAGGAGGAATGATGGTTCAAGGAACAAATGTTAGTTGGAAAGGATAGTCTTCAGTTTCCCTATCATCTCTCCAAAGGGCTCAGAAGCTCAAGAAAGATCAAGTGTCTAAAAGGAAGTAGAGTTGTGGTGTCCTTTTGTATATGGCTTTTGTGAACTTACATTCTTTTGTATATGGCTATGGCTAGTAAAGTAAAGCACCAAATACGGTTGTATGGCTTTAGCTACATAGCTGGGTGCTTTTGTTTTGTTCCTAAAGTTGAACTAACTATGATTCATTTTGTATTGCTATTAAAGTAAAGCACCAAATAGGGCTCTTTTTGTTGACAGTGTAAACCTAATGAAGTTTATTGATATATGAAGAAGTAATTTAATGCACATGCAATTTGCCTGTTTTGATGGCAATTTTAAGGGAGTGGCTGACTTGTTTTGATGGAGTTCCTTAATCGGGCGCTTTTTTGCGGTTGTCCAGTAGCATATGTTGCTTTCATGGGATTGCGACCTGTTGTTCTGCTGTTTTGATGCCATAGTCCAGTGGGATGTTGTTTTTCACAGTTGATGGCATAATGCAGTGCATTGGCCAGTTCTTTTGTTGTTTTAATGGCATAACGCGAAGCTCTGTTGTTTTGCTGCTTTTTTAAACTAGTTGAAGTGCAAAGTAGTTTTGGCCATTTGTAGATCAATTGAGCAACAATGGCATATCAAATACAACACAATTTTCCATTATCAAATTTCACAATTAAAGATACATAGGACCTAAAACTTAGTGCACAAACCTCAAACAAAAGCAGAGCACTACATTACTCATACATAGAACCAAATACACATACTAAAAACAAAACAAATAAGGTTCCAAGTCATTCTCTAAACTTGGTTTAAGAACAATCTTTCATTGTCCTTGGGATTTAGTGTGGAATTCAGTGATCCTAACCATATGGCTAAAGTGAGTAACATAATTGACAGACAGTAAACTAAAAGTTGTTTGCCCTTGGTTTTCAGTTGCCCTTCAACAGCTTCTTTCTTAGCCTTCAACCTCTGAATTTCTTCCCTAAGCTCTTCATTCTTCTCAATTGGGAATTCACTCATCTTCATCACACTGTGCACCTTTTTTTCCCTTCTTCATTATCCTTCAGTAGCAACGCAATTTGTTTCTCCTCTTCTTCATTCCTTTCACGCAATTCTTTATTTCTTTTTTCAAGATCATCCTGCCAAATACTTTGTCGCGATCACAAACCTCAGGATCAACCCACTCAAAATGGCCACATGAATTACCACAGTGGCATCTAACAATTCATTGATTGTTGTGTGAATTACTACTCGAGCTCATCTCCTATTGAGTGTAATAAGTTCAATTTAAGAAATCCCCTATTTCACAAACCCTAATTCAGTGTGCATTGTGAATATATATATATATATATATATATATATATATATATATATATATATATATGGTTTTGGAGTGAAAAGAAAGTGAGATTCTCATGTTGGAGGGAAAGTTATGGAGGGAATTGACGTGGCTGCTATGTTGGATTTATGGAGGAAGTTACCTTTGTACCCTTTGGCTTCTAACGGACATAAAAAAATCGACTAAAACTGTCAAATGGTGCGTGGAGAACCAAAATTAGAAGTTTGGAGTGGTGGGAATCAAAATTCAAACTCTGGGGTGTTCCGTGTAAATGACCCCAAAGTATGGGGTTTTATGTGCAATTTAATCCAACAGGATTTTGACACTGATTAACCGGTCGATTAACCTTGCTGGTTAACCGTCCGGTTGGTCAGTGAGGTAATTATGGTTTTTTTGGAGAATGACTAGACCTGTGGGGTACTGACTAACCGTTCGGCTACCCAATGGGTTAACCGGTCGATTGGTCAGTGATGTAATTGTTGGAAAAGGAAATATTTGTCTGAAATAGGGTTCTGACTAACCGTCCGGTAAACTGATGGGATCAACCAACCAGTTGGTTAGTAGAAGGAGGCTTTGGACCAGAAAAACTTTAGAGAGGTTTGGTCCTGACTAATCGTTCGATCACCTTGTGGGTTGACAGGCCGATTGGTCAATGGGGGTCAGGGTTTGTTTGTGGGATTTTTCTGGGAAATTTTCTAGAGGACAAGTTTCTGACTCTGGATGACCTGTTGGTTGGTCAGTGGGGTTAACTAAGGTACAAACCAGCCAGTTTTGAATTTTTTCATGTAACGCACATACTGACTAACCATCAAGTTGGGAACACGGTTAAATGGTCGGTTAGTCAGAATCTGCTCTTTTTTTGCGAAGTTACCAGTTTAGCTTACAAAATGCTGGATGGTTTCCCTGCGAACATGTTATAGGCTAATACAGGTATTCTCCCAATAAAGGGTAGAACATTGAATGGTCCGGGTGTGTGGTTGTCCTTATAACACCAGTGTAAAAGTCACTCCTATTGGCTCGATTGTACCATATACCTCCCGCCTGTAACTAGGAAGTTAATAATGGGCAATCACCAGTACGTATACAAGTCGTTTAATATACCAAAAAATCAGGAGGAATCTGTAGTACGAGGTCGTGGAGTTGAGAGCTCAATCGAGAGATCGCCTTGAGCCTAGGAAGACGAAAGGCCTCAACTGACGCTTTCAAATGGGTGGGTTGGGGTGAGACGTGGGCGTGTGCGAGGTATGGAAATAAAAGCACAAATACCACAGTTATGTCATATTGTACATGCCATAAGATACAAAGAAAATACAACAATGCCAAAAATCAAGAGAAACTTGTCAAGTCTAGTCCTCTTAGTGTTCTTAAGTCCCCAGCGGAGTCGCCACTGTGGTGCACCGCCTCGAAAAATTCCCTAAGGATTTTAAGAGTCACCGTATTATTTAATTAGAGGAAAATAATAAATGCCTAGAAATGACTCTAAGGTGTCCAAGAAAGACGACTAGTCTGTCGAAATCAAGAGATGGGTTTAGGGACTAAGTTACGCAATAGGAAGGTCTTAGGCACCAGTCGCGCCCTTTCGGTCTCTACTTTGTTCTTAATGATTTTTGGCATTAAGAACACATGTAGCATGTAGAACATGATAAGACTCACCCTAAGTTAAGTTTTAGATTTTTGGCTTGAACTCGATATCGGGGGTCGAATTGCCTACGTATCCAATCGAACTAATCGAAATCAAAACCGTCATAGTTCGAGTTAGATCCTAAGGGAAGTAGTCTACATTTTGAGACTTAGACCAAAAATGTAAAAGGCTTTTTTTGTTATTTTTGAATTGAAATGCGACTAGCGGATTAGGAGACAATCTATATGATTTTTGAACTAGAAAACTATCAGAAGTTACCATTAAAAGTAGTTTACCTTGAACACTCGAAGATTTTCTCAGAATGATCCACGATGCAAGAAATACAAGAGACTTTTTAAAGTGAATTTCAATGGCTTGAATTCTCGAGAAGGCAATAATGTCACTTCACTGATAAATGATGTGCAAGCTCTAAAGAGAATAAACTTTCTGACCCCTTGAAATAAAGGTAAGGGGCCCTTTTTATAGTGCTCAGGGTCGCAGAATTTGATAAGAATTGCAATGCTAATCTACAAGGCTGGAGATAAGCCAGAATAGTCGATAAAATCGCAATTGACAAAAGTCAACTAACCGGTCGGTTAGTCTAAAACCGACCGGTTTTACCCCTGAATTTTTAAATTTATGTTACAAATTTCAAGACATATCATGCCCTAAAATAGGTGATTTTCTTAATCAATTGTCAGGGATAATATCATATTCGCAAAACTCTTCCCACATCCACACCAATCACTTTGTCTCTCAAATTGATCCTCAAGTCACCAAGTCAAACTTACCTTCTTGACTCTAACCTAACTTGAGTTAACCCTAACTAACTAGGCTAGTTACCCAATGGACCGCGCCTAATTAATTTAGGCTAAACTGCCTGGACTGAAGACTTGAATGACTAAGCTGAATTAAGTAAATAAGGCCTATTACTTCTTATCAGGTTTGCACCCAACATTAATAATAAACTTTATTTATTAATAAAGCCCAACCATAAATTAATAAAAAGATAAAATAAAACTACAAAAATGGGGTGTCTATAGTGGAGTTTCTACCATATGCTTATCAAAGCAGGGACGAGCCAAGTATTACGACTATAGGGCTTCTGCTTCCATATTGGTCAATTGACCAAACACTCAAGAACTGCATGTTTCATTTCTTCATCCTTAGATTCGTATTGCCAGTCAAACTCGAACCTTTCTTTTTGTCCTCCATTTTCTCCATCTTTGTCTCATCTTCATGTTCTTACATACTTTTCTTGTTGAGGTTGTCTATTTCCTCGGCTGTTCGAGACTGCTAATCTGTCAAGGCGACGAAACATGTCTAAAAAATCCTTCTGTAGCTCACTGATATTACGGACCAAATCTGCCATTTGTTAGAATTCTTTGGCCATTGGGATTCGTGTAAGCTTCCGGATGAGTCCCGATACCAACCATTCTTAACCATAGATGTATAGAGAAAATTTTCAAAAATTCAATCACACAAATCACATAGATTGCGCTGGCTGGCTCATACCCTATGGAAAAGGGGAAGGTAGGGTTTTTTTTTTCCTGGTCACTGGGTATTTTTTGGATTTTGAAAAGTAAGGGAGTGGGACTGACCAACTGTCCGGTTATTCAAGATGAAGAACATGCCAGTTGGTCAGTCTGGTTAGGGTTCATCTCGGATAATATTTTGGCAAAGGCACGGTCTGACTAATCGGTCGATAATTCAGGTGGATGAACATGCCAGTTGGTCAATGGGCTTAGCATTTGTTTCTAGAGATTTGTTGGGGAAGAAGAGGTTCTGACTAACTGTCCGGTCATCAAGGTGGATGAACCGAGCGATTGGTAAGTGTGGTTAGGGTTTGATATAAACCAGCCAGTCTCAGATTTCCAAATAAATCACCTATTGACTAGCCGTTCAATTACGAGCATGGTAAATTGGCTGGTTAGTCAGAGTTTCCCCTCTTTTGTGAGATTACACATTAGCTTACAGAATATTGCATGGTTTCCATGCCACTATGTTATAGGCCAATATAGGTATTCTCCAAAAAAGGTAGAACACTAAATGGTCCGCGAGTGTGGTTTTTCTCTCAACGGCGGTGTAAGGTTATTCCTTCGACTTGGATTGTACCATATACCTCATGCCCGTAACTCATGTAGTTAATAATGGGCGATCAATAGTATGTGTACAAGCCGTTTAATATACCAATAAACCAGAAGGTCCCTTTAGTACGAGGCCTTAGAGCTGAGGGTACAATCGAAAGTTTGCCTTGTAACCAGGAAGTTCAAGCGCTTCAACCGTTGCCCTCGAGTGGGTGGCTTAGGGACACACAAGCGAATGTGTGAGGCATGAAATAAGAGCACATGTACCACAGTTATATCACATTAAACATGTTGTAAAATACAAAGAAAATACAATAAGGCCAAAAATCAATGGGAAAATTTTCAAGTCTACTGCTCTTAGTTTTTAGTTCCCTAGCAGAGTCGCCACTCTAGCAAACCGCCTCGAAAAAAAATTCCTCAGAAGGAAAATTTTATTGGAGTCGCCATCTTATTTAATTTTAAAATATAGAGAAATAAGAAAAACCTAGAAAAAAAACTCTAAAAATGTCGAAAGGACAAGTAATCTATCAAAACAAATAAATGGGTTCGGGGACAAAGTTATGCAGCGGGAAGGTGTTAGGCACCTGCCATACCCTTTCGGTCTCTACTTCATTTCTATTGATTTTTGGCTTTTAAAACATAAGAGGTTGAATTGCCTACGTATCTGGTCGGACAAACCGAAATCAAAACCATCGTAGTTTGACTGAGGTACTACGGGAGGCAACCTACATTTCAGTCTTAGACTTAGACTTAGACTGAGAGATGAAAAGACTCTTTATGATTTTTGTGACAGAAATACGATCGCGATAAATGGGAGATAATTTTAGACTAACTATACTAGACTAGAAAGCTATAAAAGTTTGCCTCGGAATTTACTTGTCAGGATGACTCGGGAACATTCTCTCAAGGATCCACAATGCACAAAACTAAATAACTTTTAAAATGAATATGGAAGGCTAAATTCTCGGGAGAGATGGTATACCACTTCACAAAGAAATTGTATAAAAGCTCTAGGGAGAATAAACTTAATTGAAATGAAGCCCTTGAAAATGAAGGCCAAGGGGCTTACTTTTAGAGCTCTAGGGCGCAGAACTAATAAGATTGGCTATGCCAATCTGTAAGTTAGAAATAAGTCAGGATATTTGATAAAAATTGTAGTTTGACAAAAGTCAACTAACCGGCCGGTTTGTCAAAAACGGGCTGGTTCATCCATAATTTTATAATGATTTTTCTGAATTTCGAGGCATTATCTGACCCTAATTTTGGTAATTAACTTTGATTATGCAGATGAGATGTACCAGATTTAGCATTTATCTTCCTAAACCATATAAATTATTGACTTAATCCCTTACATCTAGGATAATTCACAAAATAGTTCACCTAATTATCTAGACAATATAGAAAATCTAGACATGGACCGGATTGACGTAATTGGGCTGGACCAAGCTTACTAATAGGACCTGGACAATTAGATTGGACACTAGAATTATGACCTTGACAACTGAATCCGACCATTGGGCTAGATAATGGAACTAGACAACTGGACTTAACCATTGGACCGGACACTGGACTAAACAACTGAATTGAATTGGATCAAATTAGATTAATTAGGTTATCATATTAGTCCTGAATCTTAATAATAAACTCTAATTAATAATTAAGCCCAATGTTAATTTAATTAATAATAACTACAAAAGTGGGGTGTCCACACTTATGATCCTTTCTCTTAATTTCTTCTCTTCTCAATTATAATAAATTGAGAAAACAGATTCAGAGAGAAAGAAGCTCAAAGGTTTCTCAAATTTCTCTTCTTTTTTCTTCCCACAAAAGCTCACAAGCGAAAGAAAATGGAGAAAATGAGTCACTTTCCTTTCCTTTTTTTTCTTTCCTAAAAGAATTGTACAAACATGGGTAAAATCTTTATTGTTAAGGACATTGTGGTCATATTTCAATTTATGAGGTTTCCCCGTCTGTTTCCTTTGGGGGACTCTGTTCCTTCTCTAGCTTTCTTAAGGTCAAGACAATTCTGATCTTCAGTCTGAAGACTCATTGCTTTCTATTGAGTAGTCACTCTTGGCCTATTAGGATTAGGACCTCTTTTCCCTCCTCAAGAAATCTTTCAAGTTACGTTCTTTTTTATCTCGCTTCTTTTTTTCTAAAAAATTAGATATGGACTTTATTAATGATATAGACATCAAAGTATTTTATAAGTAGTACTCCCTCCGTCCCAAACTTATTAGTCACAATTGACGTGCACCGTTTTTAAGAAATGGGTCAATTTTTACATGGTTCCATTTTTACCCTCTCTAAATCAGGCCCACCAAAACCAATTCCTTCCCATCTCTATGGTTCTCTGAACATGGTGCTCTGCACATATTTCCTTCCCAAATCATAGATATCCTCGGTTGATTTTGAAACACTGGGATTAAAAAATTAGACAACACCATCAATTTCGGCTGTTCCAAAATTGAAAACAAAGCTTTTGCTTCTCATCATGGAATAGACTAACAGCATTGCCAAAGCCCATGTGGGTGAATTTATATTTGGCGGAGTACGTGAACATACTCATGAAGGAAATGATCTTTACAAGGAGATGAAGGAGTTTGGACTGATTAATGAACAAAGTATTGTAGGATCAAAAGTAGCTCTGCACACACACAACACGGAAACACACACGACATGCAGATTGCATATTTTAAGCATAAGGAAAGTTTTTAGAGCCTTACTTTGTAGTGAAAAGTTCTTTGTTCTTGCTTCTTCAACTCTGTTTTCTTTTGTTTGCGTCACATATTGTCACAATGGTTCTTTTATTAGTTGTTTCAAAGTTGATATAATAATACTGCTAAAATACCAAGTGATAGTTGTAAAAAATGGGGAAGAGAGGTCGTTGGGTAGGACAATATGATTATACTTTGTGGCCAGTTATATCCCAATAGCTATATAGTTGCACTTAAGAAATAGAAAAACTCTAGAAACTTTCTAGCCAATTATATCCTAACACAAATTTAGATGCATTTATGAAATAGAAAAACTCTAGAAAATAAGGTCAGAGGTTTAGAAGGTAAAGAAGTTGTCAATCAAATCCAAATCCAAATAGTATATATATATATATATATATATATATATATATATATATATATATATAATATCAGGTCTTAAAGCTAAACACAAGAAAGTGGAAAAGATTAAGCATGTCGAATATTATAACCTTTTTTTTGTTGAGCTGTATTCTAGATTTTTGTTGCCAACATGAAAGGCATAACCAATTTTCTATTCAGACAATATGAGAATGGAATTCATTTATCTTAAGCCCAAACCATTATCAACTAATAATCAATTAAAAAAAGAAAATTGCTGAACTTATTATATAAGATAAGATGTTATGGTCATCAACGTCTTTGTTATCCTAACATATACTAAGCATTAAGTTGTAAATGACATTAAAAATATATATTTACTAAATACAAGTGCTATGATAAGTGAAAAGACATCCATGTATTAGTTGTAGCTTTTATGAAAGTGAAAAAGGTCAGGTTTTTAAAGAATTTAGACTATAGGCATGTTGATTGTATTTGAATGGCAATTGAGTGGTTCATAGATATATGGAAGGTATTTTTGTAGAAACATAATTTACAATCATCCACACTTTTATAGGCAGTATAGATTATGTTTTGGATAAGCTTTCTTTGTCCAATAAAAATTTGGGTTAATGCTAAAATTGTACCCTAAAGTATCATCCAAGTACAACTTAAGTACCCAACGTTTCAAATGTGCCAATTAAGTACCTAAGTTTCAAACAATGAGCCAAAACAGTCATGTTGTTAACAGAAGTTGGATGTTAAAAAATCCAAGGACATGATTGTCATTATGAAAAATACTACTTAACAATCTAGGTGGAAGTTGTTTACTTGTTTTCTCTCTCCAACTCTTTCTTCTTCCTTCATTTCTCTTCCCTTGCTCCCCTTCTTTGATTTAGCTCACACACATACACCCTACCAGCTACACTCGCACACACAAAAACACGCACCCCCCTCCCCCCCCAACACACTGAGTCACAACTCTTTTTATCTCCAAGAACCTACTTCAACATCTCCTTTTTATCTCTAAGAACAAGAATAAACCTTCCAACTTCTATGAAGCAGAGCACCCCATTTTCTCAAATGGCCATCCCTTCTCCCTCCACCTTACGCATTATCTTCCTCTGTTTCATCGCCTTGTCGCTCACAACCTCCTCGTCGGAAGCATCCAGCCACCATGAGCCCTTCATTATCCACGTGTCCGAATCAGCCAAGCTGGCCATCTATACCACCCATCGCCACTGGTACTCTTCCATCATCACACCCCTCCAAGATCCTTTACGTGTAACGGACAAAAAATCTGGAGCTCGTTGCCCCGAACTCTCGGAGCGTTAACGTACCACATCACGTCAAATCACATCAAACCATGTTTACTGACACATATTTCAGAGTATCTAACTAGACATTAACTCAAATTCTTCAAAATACAAGATTACAAAGAGAACGACTTAGACTATTAAAGCTTAGGTTATTTACAAAGCAACTAACGGTATCGACCCACGCATGGGTCTTACTACACAAAATAGTGATAGGTCCTCCGGAATCTCATACAGACTCTAAACCCATTCTCGGGCATTTTACATTTGATTATTATCTTCAGAAAGAAATCAAATGAAGGGTGAGCTTTAGAGAGCTCAATAAGGTTGTTCAAGGACAACCGAAGAAATCATAAAATGACTCAAAAGTCCATTCAATGATAATTTTTCAAACATTTCAAATAATCATAAACAGTTTGATGATTTTCTAAAACGATCATAAGCAGTCATAAACGAATACCAAAACGATCATAGACAATCATAAACAGATAACAAAACGATCATATACAATCATAAATTGATACCAAAACGATCATTTGAAGATCATTTTCAAAGCCATCATTTTAAAATACAATGATGATTTTTTAAAGGATTTCAAAACGAGTACAAATACTTCAAAGACAATATGAGGAAGGGTTTCAGATAATCACAAACAGTTTGATCATAATATGGGGAAAAGTTTCAACTCAATCTCATTCAATCAGATATCAAGACATTCATTTGAACATCATTTTCAAAACAATCATTGTAAGATACAATGTAAACAAATTCAAATGATATTGACCATGGATAGAGGCAATGCCACTCAGGAAATGCACAGAAAGTGTACACATGCATGATGTATGATAATTAGTCCTTTTCATCGAGGTACTAGCCCTGGATAATTACGCAGGTTCATACCTTCCTTATAACGCCTTCCTGCAGAACAGATTCACAGGTCAACACAGAAGAAAACAATCATAGAATCAAAAAGAAATTCAATACTTGACATGCAATAAAAATGAGCATCAAAATCAATTAGGGTTTCGATGGCAATTAAATATGCTGATATCAATTCATCATTCAGAATTCAAGAATAGCCACAAACAAATAGCAAGAACAAATATAGACAATTACCGAATTTAAGCACAACAATTCAGAAGAAAGAATGCAAATAGTTATCGAATTTTCTCAGCATCCAATAAAAGGCGAGCATCAATAAGATTTCCTAATAATCAATTCAGGTTCAATGTTAGGGTTTGCTTGGCAATAACATGCTGATATCAATGCATATCCCAGTGCTCGAAAATATCCATAAGGAAATAGAAAGAATACTTACTAACACAAGTTATCGAAATTAAGGTTCGGATAGAAATCCTTACCAGGATTCAGATAGAAACCCTTACCTGGATCCGAAGCTAAATTATCTTAACCAGAAAGTCTTTTGCTTTAACCTAAACCGAACAATCAAATTATCAGGATACTACAATGTTATAAACTCAATACTGACTCACGCATACTCCCAGAATGAATCCCCTCACCGGGTAGGCAAAAATACCAAAATGCCCATTTTGTGTAAAATTACCAAAAGCACCCCTCTCATACTTAAATTACCAAAAACATCATTCCCGTAATTAAAATCACTTAAACATCCATATCATATGCGAATTTACCCAAAAGTACCTTTTATAGGTAAAATTACCAAAATACTCCCCTAGGTGGCAAATTATCAAACTATCTCCTAGAGATTCCGGCACCGAAAAAATCTAAAAAACACAATAAAACACTATTTTAAGCATCCTGAAGTCATTTTTGGGATAAAATTGTTTCAAAAAAATTTCGCCCAAAATTCCGAAATGGTATTCGGAAACGCTCAGAAGCCGATTCTGTTAAAACTAGCTATTGAACTGGAATGACACGAAATTTTAGAAAATGAAACATCTCAGTGTTATAAGGTTTCACCTAAAAGTTTCAGATTAAAATAACTTGATTTGCTATATTAAATAATTTGAGAATTCATTTTAATTGATATCCTAATTTAGCATCCTTCATGCCGAAAATCCCAACATTTTCCATAGCATACGTCTCATAAAAATATTAGGGGTCACTGTTTTGAACTTTGTTAGATTCTGATCCAAACTATTTATAAAAATTTGTGCAAAACTGCTAACTCTAGCCCCCCCTCCTTCCCCCCCCCCCCCTTTTTAAGTGGCAATTACAACCATTATTTAAATGAAAACAAACACTACTACACCTAAATCGCACACACACACTCTTCATCTTCTTCCTCTGTCGAACACACACACACATACACACAGCTACACAGAATACCTTTAACTTTACCTAAAACACACACTTTAACACTTTCATACACACATACACATCCATACCCGAAACCCCCCCCCCCCCCCCACATCCACCCACACACCCCCGCCCATACTCACATGCTCTCGGCAACACGAAAAACCACTATTACCCACCCAATTCCCTCCGAAACACACACTAACACCACACATACACAATATACACACACAATTACATACACCCGAAGTTCACATATTCCAAACACACACAAGAACACCCACTGCACACATTGCTCACACATTCATGACCCTCTTCCCTACCCCTACACATGAACACATACTTTGAACACACACCAACACACACTACACCACCCAACACACCCAAACCTAGACTGAAAACACACACATAAACACACCAAATACACAGACGCACACACAGTAGACGCGCACACAGCACCCACAGAAAACACATAGACATATACCAAATACACACATTAAAACAAGAAAGGAAGATTACCCTGAAGGATTCTCTCAAAACCTCTCTCCCTCTCTTTGAATTCTTCTCTGCTGAAGCCCTATCTCTCTTTCCTCTATTTCTTGTCTTCCTATTTCTTTTTTGTGTTGCTTTCTTTCTTTCTACTTTTGTTTTCTTTATTTTCTCTCTCCCAAATTTCTTATCTTTTAATTCTTTACTTTCCATATAAATCCATCCCATATTTTTATAATAAAATCATATTAGTCACAATTATAATAAGTAGAAGGTGGCAATAGTATATAACATGGTTTCTAAAATCTTGACACATAATGCCATTTTTTTTCATAATTTGCAAAATAGCCCCAAAGTTTCCAATATTACAAAATGACCTCAAAACTTTACAAAATTACATTTTGACTCTAAAATCATTTTAACATTTCGTTCTTTACTAACCCCCGAGATCGCCCAAAATTATCGTCCGTTTATTTTTTGAAGCACATATAATTATTTCAAACAACTCGAAAAATTACTGGATATTACATTATGGCTACCACAACGCTGTTACTCGCATCTCTACCCGCCTCACCACCGTCAGGCCACCAATCTCTGCCGCCATCCTGTTCGTCATCCCCGAATCCATCTGCCAGCTCCACACCACCCACGCCCCTTGCTTCCTCAGCCTCACTGACTCTTTTGACCTCTAGCTAAACTCCAACTACGCTGAGGACGTCATCATCGGAGTGCTTGACACTGGGCTCTGGCCTAAACAACCAAGCTTCTTCGATGATGGCCTCTCTCCGATTACATCTACCTTGAAAGGTGTCTCCCAAGACAACACCGGGTTTTCCTTCGTCCGCCTGTAATGAAGAGATCATCAGTGCAAGAGCTTACTACAGATGCTACGAAGCTGGAATGGAAAATTCAATTGATGAAAGTAATTAGGGTGTGTGTTAGGGGATGATGTGTTTTTGTGTGGGGTGTGTGTATTACGGGTATGTGTGTGTGTGTGTGTGTTTATGTGGGTGTGTGTGTTACGAGTGGGTGTGTGGGGCTGTGACTTTGTGTGTGTGTGTGGCGGCGGGATGGGGGGAGGTTGTGTATTTTTGTGTGTGAGGGTGAAGTTGTGTGTGTTATTGTTTGGGTGTAATTGTGTGTGTGTGAATATGTGTGTGTGAGAGAGCTGATTTAAAGGGGAGAGAGAGAAGAGAGAGAAAGTAAGGAAGAAGAAAGAGTTGGAGAGACAAAACAAGTAAAGAGCTTCCGCCTGGACTATTAGATAATATTTTTTTCATAGTGACGATCTTGCCCCTGGATCTATTAACAACATCCGGCTTCTGTTAACAACAAGACTATTTTGGCTCATTTTTTGAAACTTAGATACTTAATTGACACATTTAAAATGTTGGGTACTTAAGTTGTAGCTGGGTAATACTTTAGGGTACATTTTTGGCATTAGCCCTAAAAATTTTAAGATGTGACCATTCTCTGTCTTTTTCAATAAAAGCTGGCAATGGTGGTCAAATAGAGATGCAGATATTGGTGGTGGTTGAAAGAAGGTGGTCGTGTTAGGCAAATCAAGGTCGCATGAAATGAATGAGAGGTCTGAAGATGTCGATAGTGGTGGTGGTTGAAAGAAGGTGGTCGTGTTAGACAAATGAAGGTCGCATGAATGTCTGTGTGTGTGTGTGTGTGTGTGAGAGAGAGAGAGAGAGAGACAGGAGAGCGAGAGATGTAGCGAGGGAGAGAGAGAGAGCGCCGCTTGGTCAAACACCTAGGCTCGCCTTAGTTGATGTTTTTGAACAACACCACAAGATCTTCCCTACCTCAAATCACGCCCAACCACCATCACCATCACCATCACCATCACCTCAATCAACCGCCATATGCATTATTACACCCACTGGGAACATTGAAAAAAAAATTTAGAAATTATATATGGATCTAAAAAGTCAAAATAGCAAAATCTGTTCTCGGATCTTGAATCTTAAATGAGCGACGACAGTAGTAGTGGTTGAATGATGTGATAGGATGGTGATAGTGGTGGTCGAGGTGATGGCAGTGATGGTTGGATCAAATCTTGAATCTTAAAGGAGGTGATGGTATTGGTGGTTATTAAGGAGGTGAAGGGGCGGTGGTGGTGGTGGGCGAAGAGCGACGATGGTTGGTCGGAAGCATGCGACAACGATGGTCGTCATCGAAGATGAAAGCGGACAATGGATATGCAGAGCTCAAGGTGGATCAGGATAGAGCACACACAGAGAGAGAGAGAGAGAGAGAGAGAGAGAGAGAGAGAGAGAGGTGTAAAGTGAGGCGAGAGAGAACGAATCGATGGATGGAGTGAAAGAGGAGAGAAAAAGTAAGGAAGAAAATTAGAGAAAGGGCATTAAGGAAAAAACACCATAATTTTTTTTTCAATTTAAGAACTAGGGTACGTTTCTTGAGAAAAACAATTAATGACGAAAAATACATAAGCGCATGTATATGTACGATATCTTAATATATGTACTTGGATTTGGTTGA
>JAVXUO010000623.1:0-53543 GCA_033065855.1 Escallonia rubra | reverse complement strand
GTAAAGGTTTCGTCTACTCGATTGGCTAAGTAGAGGCCTTAACCGTGCTCGTCTACTCGGCTGGCCGAGTAGAGTAAAGGATCTCGTCTGCTGGCCTGCGCGAGCAGAGAGACAAGACTAATGTGCTCGTTGCCTCGGCCTAGTGAGTAGAGGCTTTGGAGACTTTGAAGGCGCTTGTCTGTTCGGCTTGGCGAGTAAAGAGATTGAGAGGCTTTAAAGTGCTTGTCTGCTTGGCCTGGCGAGCAGAGGCGCTCATTTGCTCGTCTGCTCGGATTCCTGAGCACATCGAGATCTCGGGGGGAGTTTTTATACTCGGCTGAGTGAGTAGAGGCAGAGGGGTCTAATGTGCTCGTCTGCTCGGCTTTGCGAGCAAAGGCTTAGACCTCGAATGGAGCTCGTCTACTCGCCTAGAGCAGAGGCATGGGTCTAGTGCGCTCGTCTGCTCGGCAGAGGCTAAGACCAAAGGCGTTCGTCTACTCGGCTAGAGCAGAGGCATGGTTCTAATGTGCTTGTCTGCTCGGCAGAGGCTAAGACCAAATGCGCTCGTCTACTCGCCTAGAGCAGAGGCATGGTTCTAATGCGCTCGGAAGAGGCTAAGACCAAAGGCGCTCGTCTACTCAGCTAGAGCAAAGGCATGGGTCTAGTACGCTCGTCTGCTCGGGAGAGGCTAAGACCAAATGGGCTCGTCTACTCGGCTTTGCAAGCAGAGGCTGACCTTGAAGTGTGCTCGTCTACTCGGATGAGCGAGTAGAGGCAAATGGGTCTAACGTGCTCATTTGCTTGGCTTTTTACAAGCAAAGGCTTAGACCTTGGATGGAGCTCGTCTACTCGGCCGAGCGAGTAGAGGCAGAGGGCTCTAATATGGTCGTGTCGTCTACTCGGCTTTGCAAGCAGAGGCTTAGACCTCGAATGGAGCTCGTCTACTCGACCGAGAGAGTAGAAGAGTTATGGACTCATCTACTCGGCTGGGAGAGTAGAGGACTTCATGGGCTTGTCTACTCGGCCAGGAGAGTAGAGACCTTCATGGGCTCGTCTACACGGCCTGGAGAGTAAAGGCCTTCATGGGCTTGTCTACTCGGCTGAGAAAATAGAGGAGTTATGGACTCGTCTACTCGGCTGGGAGAGTAGATGAGTTATGAACTTGTCTACTCGGTTGGGAAAGTAGAGGCCTTCACGGGCTCGTCTACTTTGCTGGGAGAGTAGAAGAGTTATGAACTCGTCTATTCGGCCGGGAGAGTAGAGGCCTTCATGGGCTCGTCTACTCGGTCGGGAGAGTAGAGGCCTTCATGGGCTCGTCTACTCGGCTGAGAGAGTAGATGAGTTATCGACTCGTCTTCTCGGCTGAGAGAGTAGTTGAGTTATGGACTTGTTTACTCGGCTGGGAGAGTATAGGCCTTCGTGGGCTCGTCTACTCTGCTGGGAGAGTAGAGGAGTTATGAGCTCGTCTACTCGGCCGGGAGAGTAGAGACTTTCATGGGCTCGTCTACTCGGCCGGGAGAGTAGAGGCCTTCATAGGCTCGTCTACTTGGCTGGAAGAGTAGAAGAGTTATGGACTCGTCTACTCGGCTGGGAGAGTAAAGGCCTTCATGGGCTCGTCTACTCGACCGAGAGAGTAGAGGCCTTCATGGGCTCGTCTACTCGGCCGAGAGAGTAAAGGCCTTCATGGGCTCATCTACTCGGCTGAGAGAGTAGTGGCCTTCATGGGCTCGTCTACTCGGCCGAGAAAGTAGAGGAGTTATGGACTCGTCCTTCATGGGCTCGTCTACTCGGCAGGGAGAGTAGAGGCCTTTATGGACTCGTCTACTCGGCCGGGAGAGTAGAGGAGTTATGGACTCGTCTACTCGGCTGGGAGAGTAGAGGAGTTATGGACTCATCTACTCGACTGGGAGAGTAGAGGCCTTCATGGGCTCGTCTACTCGGTCGGGAGAGTAGAGGCCTTCATGGGCTCGTCTATTCGGCCAGGAGAATAGAGACCTTCATGGGCTCATCTACTCGACCGGGAGAGTAGCGGCCTTCATGGGCTCGTCTACTCAACTGGGAGAGTAGAGGCCATGTTGGTCTACTCGGCTGGGCGAGCAGAGGTTAGGCCATGAAATAGGCTCGTCTACTCAGCTTGGTGAGTAGAGGCCATGTTAGTCTAAACGCGCTCGTCTACTCGTCTGGGCGAGCAGAGGCTTAGGCCATTAAATGGGCTTATCTACTCGGCTTGGCGAGTAGAGGCCATGTGGTCTAAACGAGCTCTTCTACTCGGCTGGGTAAGCAGAGGCTTAGTCCACGAGGTATTATATCTACTCGATTTTATTATGGTTTTCATCAAGGGATACAAGGGTTAACTTACCCCCTGTTATGCTGATTGATTGCTGATTGATTGTCACCACGTGTTGTTTGTCCCAACGGTCGTGAGATCTTGGCTATTGGATTACAATAATATCTCTATATAAGGAGAAATCGTTTCATTTCTCTTCACTTTATTTTTTAGCAGGAGAGACTTCGAGAGGTCTAAAAGAGCTCGTCTGCTCTGTCTAGCGAAGTAGTTAGGTGACTCTTTATAGATATGAGCACAGGTGCTAGGTTAGACCAATGCAAATTTCCTTAGTGAAGGTGTGCCGAATAATAACTGGCGCTGTGATTCTGAGCTTCTTAAAGTGTCGGTTCTGAAAGTGGCTAGAGCATGGTTACGGTACTAACGAGTGAGCCTCGTAATATCTCTTCTTAGGCCATTTATTTCTGGAATGATGACGCTCGTATTATCTCTTCCTAGGCAGTTTATTTCTGGAATGACGACGCTCTTCGTCATTTAGAAAAAGTGATGTGGCTATTGCAACTGTTCTTTTGGTCATTATTATGATGCACAAGGCGAGATTATTTTTGAATTCGCCGTTCGGGTGACCTTGGACGTTGGTTGCAAAAGCTCTCAACGTGATGATGAGGAGGTTAGGTGAGGCATCACTGCATAGGTTGCCATTAATAATTGGTGGTTTGTAGTGCTCGACACATCTGAGAGGGACGACTGACCAAGGCTTGCAATTGCTTGATAGATTCTTACATGGCATGAGTGGTGATGAGCAGGTCGTGCTGCTCAGCCATCGTATAAGGGGGAGAGCAGGCTTTGTGTAAGAATGGTCATAGTCTCATATACGTGGAGCCCCCTCTGACTAAGAAGGCATAGATGCAAAGATGGCTTCTTAGTCACTGTGTAGGGCATGTTCGTAAAAAGCACTGTTGTTTGCCGGCTCAGTGAAAAGTAGATAAAGCTAGGTAGTGTGGTCTGTGTGCTCGGCTGCATGAGCAGGTAAAGTTAGAGGACCATGGTTTGTCCAAGCAAATAGTAGACGTGGAGTCTGTCAGAGCAAGAGGCCACTGGATAACTAACAAAAACGTTGCAGCATTTGCCGATACGCTGTGCAGCAATGTGCAACAGCCTGCGGTAAGTGAGAATACGGGCACGAGATCTCAAATTCGCCAAACGTACTGGCAAAGCTCTAATCATAGGCTGTGACGCTCTCATGGTTATCAGATTAGTGGTAACTTACACAAGTCTGCACATGACCCTTAGAAGGTAAGATGTTGCCTTTGAAGCTCTTAGCGTAACTAAAGCCACAAGGGCTGTAAATTTTCTTCAAAATATAGCAAGAGAGCGCATGAGCTGATAAAGGCAACTACTCAGTATATTTTAGCACTAATCTGATAGTAATAGCTCTGTCGATTAGATAGTTGAGATGTGTCGTATTACATGATCTAAGCGAGGCATAAAAAATTATTAGCACTCAGATGGCCTTAAGGTACTTAGAGCAATTGAAGCAACTGGGTGATACCAGACCAAATAGGTCTACGTAAATAAAGGCGCATGAAATGCAGCGTATATAAAGCTTGCTGGAGCCTACAATTGTCTATAATAACCTACAACATAGCGCGTGCCACCTATTTTTAGTGACGAACACGTGACACGAAAAGTCGAGGCTACATGTGTAGGCTTTTAAAGAAGCAAATAAGCTGCATATATAAATAAGACTTAATTACCGGTCTTAAGGATAAATATGCATAGTTATGGGTACAAAAGTAATTCTTTAAAAGGGAAGGTGTGCACCTGATTATTTGTTTTGTGGCCCGATTTTCTCCTTCACAAAAGGGAGCAGCCATTGAGTCGCCAAAGCGCTGCCGCCCCTGGACCCATCACCACGCAGTCAGAGGCAGATCTGGCCATTTCACCTTGGGGTTATCAATTGACGATGAAGGCCCTTTGTTGACTGGTCGCCATGGTGGAGGCTTGGGCGGAACACCGGCGGCAGAGGAGTGTGTCTAGTGATGGCAGAAATTGAGCCGGAGCGATGGTGGCTTGCCGCTCGATGGCGACGGTGTGCTTTTGTCGTGACCACAATTTGTAGAGGTTGGTCTGTGATTGGCAAGGCGTTGGCTAGCGATTGTGCGGTGGAGCTGGCGGTTGCGCTGGATCTGAACAGAACGGTTTGGCGGCGCTGCCGTTGGTCAAGATAAAGCGGTGGTGGCAGGTATGTGGTTGGTATTGCGACACCGCCATGGGCTGAGGTCTTTATTTGGCGAATTGCGGTGGTTATTGTGATTAATGTCACTGATTGGTCGGAGATTGAAGTGACCATGAGGAGTCGGTCGGAATGGTGACGGTAGCCTACCTCACGTTGCGGTGGCGCCGCTAGTTGGAGGGGGAGTTGTTAAGCCCGTGTTGGCGACAATGGCCACGGTGGTGGTCTTCTATTTTTTTTTTCTTTTTTCTTTTCTTTTGGTATGGTCAGTGAATGCGCCGGTAATGGGAGTTTGGGCAGAAAACTGGCAGTCGCCCAACGCTCGGCTTCGGCATGAGTTTGTTCGCTTTGTTGTAACGGCGGAGACACGAAAAGACAATCTCAACAGAATATCGGCAACCGGCGCCGTATCTCGCTATAGCGTCATCGTCAGAGACGTTGGTCTGGTCGGCACAGCGCTGTCGCTGATCCAGTCTCTTTCTTATTCTTTTTATTATGTTGCAACTCTGTGGGCGACCCCAATTTTGTGGACCCTCAGCGGCGCGACATTGATGTGGCAGCGGCAGCTGACCATTTTGCGGCGGCGCTGATTTTGGTCGCGACGGCGGTAGGGCCGAGATCGGTTTAGGGACCCATGGTTCCTGCAGCGCCACTGTTCTTGGTTGCTGTTGCACCGTTGGCGCTGCTATTTTTTTGTGGTGGCAGGCCATGATGGCCAGATTGATGACCCATGGTAGTGGGCGACCGGAGACTGTTCCTGTAACAACGGCAATGGTGCGTGCCCATTAGCAGAACTTCGTCGGACGTGAAGGTCAGTCTTGTTGCTTGGTCTTCGTGAGACTTGGTCTGAATATTGCTGTCGGCTGCCACGCGATTTACTGTTCGTGGTGAGCTGCCAGTGCTGTCGGAGGTTTACACTTTGCTTCAAGATCTGCATGGCTAGTCAGTCCTACGGATGGTGCCAAAATGTTGTGGCCAAAAATATTACCGGGACCGAACGAGCGTCGATCGGGACCAAACGAGCACGCGAGCAGACCTGCAAAGCACAACATGAGCAAACAGTGACGCGCCGAGACCCCGGAGGAGGCTCCGGCGGAGAGTTTTCGATACTTAAATCAGTAAGTCATTTTGAGAGAATAGCTGAGAATATTATAGATAGTCAGAACTTACATTTTTCCTCCCTTTCACTTTCATTTTATAGGAATATATTAAAGGGTCGGTTACTTGACATAATTGGTAGTTCTCCTCATCAGTGGGAAGTTACCAGGTTTTAATGGGCAATTATTGCTCATAATAAGATAGTGGGACAGTAGAAAAGTGGGCAAGTGCCACTCCTACATCTCCAAGAATCAAGAAACAATGTTGGTGCCATCTAGTGGTGACAAGTGTCACCTTCCCGTTGGGGGTATTTTTTACCCATATCACGTTCAAATCTCTTTAAAGAGAAAAGACAATTGAATTTTTTCTTTCTTAATTCGAAAACGCACCTCGTTTTGTCTTATAATAAATCGTCACGAGTGAGATCGACCCTTTCCGAAGAATGCACGTGTTAATAACCAATAATGGTCTACACACGCGACACGCTACGAACCCCAAGTCCAAGGGCCCCATTAAGAGTCCATGTTCCTGGTATAGTCGCCTGCCATACGCTGCATGGCTACATTGCCACGGATTCATCCAGGACCTTTCATTTTTTTGTACTTCTTAATTGAATGCCCTTTCTGGACGTTTCAAAGCAACGCTTGATTAGTTTTACCAGAGAAGAAAGGAGGGGATAATACATATAACAACGTACGTTGAAGCAAATTGGCTCGCTCACCTTCTTTTATACCAAGGGTCAAGAGAGAGGGAGAGAGTTCGACCACTTTGAAGCTTTCATATCCATGGCCGACACCACTGCTCGTAAGCTCCACATAGTCATGTTTCCATGGCTAGCCTTTGGCCACATGATCCCATTCTTAGAGCTCGCCAAGCTCATTGCTCAAAAGGGTCACAAAATCTCCTTCATTTCCACCCCCAAGAACATCGAACGCCTCCCAAAACTCCCACCAGATTTAGTAACCCCTGATCTCATCAGTTTCATCAAAGTCCCACTGCCCCTTGTTGAAAACCTACCGGAAAACGCGGAGGCAACCGTCGATCTGCCCACCGACCAGGGCCCGTACCTCAAAGTAGCCTACGACAGCTTGCAGGAAACCGTGGCCCGGTTCCTAGAAGAATCCGCCCCTGATTGGGTGTTTTACGACTTTGCACCTTACTGGTTAGGCCCAGTTGCAGCTAAGCTCAACATCCCCAGTGTGAATTACTGCGTGATGGCCGCTTATGTGCTGGCTTTCCTTGGGCCGATGGAGGATGCCGATCGTAAGGGGCCGGAGGACTGGACCGTGTCCCCCAAGTGGGTACCTTTCCCTTCCCCGGTGGCGTTTCGGTACTACGAGTTCATGAAGATAATTGGATCGTTTAGAGAGAACGAGTCGGGCGTCTCCGATGTCGACCGGTTCAAGTTGAGTATACAAGGATGTGATGTCCTGGCCGTTAAAAGCTGCTACGAGTTCGAACCGGAGTGGCTGAAGCTTCTAGAAGATCTTCACCGGAAACCGGTCATTCCGGTTGGTCATCTGCCGCCGACGCCGTACGAAAACGGTGGCAAGGACGAAGCGTGGACGGAAATGAAGGAGTGGCTAGACAAACGGAAGAAGGGGTCGGTTCTGTTCGTCGGGTTCGGGAGCGAGGCGAAACTAAGCCAAGACGAACTCACCGAGATAGCTCTGGGCGTGGAGCTGTCCGGGTTACCGTTCTTCTGGGTTCTGAGGAAGCAACGCGTTTTCTCCCACTCGGAGATGATCGAGTTGCCGGACGGGTTCGAGGAGAGGACCAAGGGAGGAGGGGTGGTGTGGACGAGGTGGGCGCCTCAGGTGAAGATACTGAGCCACGACGCGGTGGGTGGGTACTTGATGCATTCCGGGTTGGGCTCGGTGGTGGAGGCCGTGCAGTTCGGGAAAGCGCTCATACTGCTGACTTTCTACGCGGACCAAGGGCTGAACGCTAGGGTTTTGGAGGAGAAGAAGATGGGGTATGCGGTGCCGAGGAACGAGAGAGACGGGCGGTTCACGAGGGACGCGGTGGCGGAGTCGGTGAGGCTGGTGATGGTGGAGGAGGAAGGGAAGGTGTACAGGGATAAGGTGAAGGAGATGAGGGGGGTGTTTGGGGACAGGGATAAACAGGACCGTTACGTGGACAATCTTCTGACTCGTCTTCAACAGATTCAGAAGGAAAGGAAAGCAAAAGCAGCTCTCATTGAGAATGGCGACAATTAAAGTCAAGCCCAGTCCTATCGTGATTCCAATGAGATTCTTCATGCTTGAGACCAAGTTAATAAATGAATCGAACTATTGATGAATAACTAGTCATTCGTTCACGTTCGTTTGTATAATATACGAGCCGAACATGAATAATATTTTAAAACTCGTCTATTAAACGAGTCGAGTACGAACACTTCAAAGTGTTCATGATTATGTTCGTGAACGGCTCGTCTATATAATAAATTCATATTTTTATGTTTAAAGGATGAAGATTATGCATGTAGGATGAAGATTATGCACGTAGGATTATACAAGTCCAGTCCTCTCGTGATTCCAATTTCGCATGTAGGATTCCAATTGTCATATATATATATATGGGAGCTGATCCGTTGAGAGCGCTAGCAAAATAAGAGATTTTGCTAGCGCGATCTGGCCGTCCATCCTCAAAGGATGGACGACCCATATATTTTTTTTTCAAAAGCTGTTAGTCGTCCGCTACAAAGTGTAGCAGACGGTATTTTTTACCATATTGCCCCTCCTCCCTTGTCTGCTACACTGTGTAGCAGACGACTGATTGATCATGACAACCGTCAGTCAAAAAGCTGTCCGGGACACTTTGTAGCGGACAGCTTTTTGACTGACGGGATTGACACACTTCCATTAATATCTGTACCTTTATTTCTGTACACGTCAAAGTTGTCGCCAATGATGTCCGCTATACAGTATCGCGGACAGTATTGGATATCCCCAAAAGATTCTCAGCTCTTTCAGCACAATTTTCTTCTCCTTTAGACTCACTTGCTTCCATTTTTAGCTCCCTTCGAGTTTCGAGTAACACTTGCTTCAAGCTTCACTCAAGCAAGGTAAGTTTGTGAATGATGAAGTTTTCTTTATGGATTGACTGATAAAGTATAAAAAATATTTCAATAGACAAAAAAGTATAGATTTTTTGTGATGTTCTAGAAATCAATTTGTGATGTTCTAGAAATTAATTTGTTAACTTTAAACAAATTCATTATAGTTAAATTCAATTTTTTTAAGGTTCGCTAATTTCGAAAAATTTATCCTATTTAAATTCGAATTTCAAATGATATGTTTATTGTATTTTGGCGTGATGAATTTGTCTATTTATCTTAGTAATTTTAATTTGTTATATTCAATAAATTAATAAAGGTTAAATTGGATACTCTTTTGAGATTATGTATATATGGTATATTTGTCATCCTAAATTGGTCTATTCGCCAAGATAATTTTGAGGTAATATTTTCAGTTAGAAATGTCATTTGATAGTTAAGCGTAGTCTATTTCTACATAGGTCTTGTTTCACAATGTCTGATTTCGTGGGGAGCACCAACACCCCCGTAGATGCTAGTGATCCGTATTTAGGATGAACATTTCAAACATTGAAAGAAGCCGAAGAATGTTTTCGAGCGTATTCATTGCGGGTTGGTTTTGGCATTAGAATAAAGACTACAAGAACAAGCAACATAACCAAAAAAAATATGCTCTCGCTTATACGAGTGTCATAGGGGCAGAAACCCAGTGCAAAATGAGACACGCGTAGGCAACGATGACAGTGATGACGAAATAGGATATTCGCGTAGAAGACGGGATTGCTTTGCGCGCACGAATTGCCAGGTCAAGATGTTCGTAAGCTATAAACCCAAACATGATCATTGGCTTATTATTAGTCTGGAACTGGCACACAATCACCCGTTAGTAACCCTTTCTAAGGTGAGTTAGATGCATCAACAAAAGAAGATGGGTAAGGTCGCAAGGAGCCTGATTCAGACAATGAGCAATGCGCGGCTAGGACCTACCGACATGATTAATGTTCTTGCTGAACAGGCTGGAGGAATTCAGAATCTAAACTTTAACACGACAGACGTTCGTAACGCGGTCCAAAGACGAGCCGCGTATGACCTCAATGATGTTCAATCCACAATGAGCCTATTGAAGCGGATGCAGATGGAGGACCCGCGGTTTACCTTCGATTATAAACTTGACGACGAGCATCGAGTTAGCATAATTTTTTGGGTTGACGGTCGTTCGAGGCTAGCTTATAAGCATTTTGGGGATGTCGTGACTTTCAACACCATATATCGTACCAATAAGTACTCGATGCCGTTCGCTTCTTTCACAGGCGTCAATCATCATTATCACTCCATCATGTTCGGGTTCGCCTTGTTAAGGGACGAGAGCGAGGGTTCTTTTGTATGGTTGTTTAGGGCGTGGCTGGAAGTAATGAACTTCAAAGGACCTAAAGTTATCATCACCGATCAAGATTTGGCAATAAAGAAGGCTATTGCTACAGTCTTCCCAGACACTCGACACAACTTGTGCACTTGGCACATAAGCAACAAATATCCTGAACGTCTGCATCACGTGTATGCAAAGTATCCAGACTTTAAACAGGATTTTGACAAGTGCGTTAACAAGTCGTTAACGATTGATGAATTTGAGGAGAGGTGGGAAAAGATTGTTGGGTATTACTCATTGCAAGACAACGAGTGGCTCCAGCACTTCTACGAGCTCAAAGAGCAATGGATTGGCGTTTACACGAGGAGACATTTTTCTGCAGGCATGAAAATGACCGGCAGGAGTGAATCTATGAATGCCACGTTCGATAGTTATGTGGGTACATCTACCAATTTGAAGAGTTTCGTCACATCCGCACAAAAAGCAGTTGCGTCGTTATTCGTGAAAGAAAGGGCTGCAGACTTTGCAACCACGTACAAACAAAGGAGAAGGTTGCTTGAGACCCCGCTGGAGCTAAACGGTGCCAAAGTCTATACGAATGAGATCTTCATGCTATACTAAATAGAGCTACGAAAATCGGGAGGATACAATATAAACAAGGTGGCAGAAAAGTCTACACGTGAGTACAAGGTTTATTCGCTCGTCAATGACCTCGTCCCTGAGAAGCTGCGTAGAATTTATACGGTGAGCCACGACACATTGACGAACTAGGTGACATGTGTTTGCAAGAATTTTGAGTTCCATGGCATCCTGTGTAGACACATTCTGCGGTTTTTCACCCAGAAGAATATCAAGACAATCCCCGATAAATACATCCTGCCACGGTGGACGAAAGGTGCAAACAGGTTGCACGGTACCATTGCCTTTCCAGAGCACCCGTATACTGACTTTGAAGAATTAAAGACATTACGGTATAATCATCTGGTGACGATGTTCACCCGTTTGTCTGTAAAGGGTGCTGCTACAATGGTCGGATATAAACATCTCCTCGAGGTAGCTCAGCAGCAAGAGTCCATCGTCGACCAGTTGGAAGCAGCTTCAGTCAGCAATGCGGTTGACACCGAGCCTACGACTGGATCAAAAGATGACGAGCCGGGGGAGGAAGACGACAATGATATCCGGCCTTTGAATCCAATTATATCGCAAACGAAAGGTCGCAAGAGATCTACACGGATGAATAGCTCTATTGAACAGGCAACTCAACCTAAAAACCTGAGAAGGTGTGCATTGTGCAACAAAATGACCGACCATGACAAGCAGAACCATTACGAGGCACTGGGGATAAGTTCAGGGGGTTTGCAAGACGAGGAAGAAGATGACGCAGAAGATGAGGAAGAACAAGCTACAGTGGACCTTTAATTTTTTTGTATAAACTATCAAGTCTGTTTGACATTTGTAATAATTTTTTGTAATCTTTTTCTAATAATCTTTCGACCGAAGACTGGAATTTTTTTTCTGATGGACCTATGAGAGCCATGAAATCTAAGTTTAAGTTTTTTTTATTTGCCCCGTCCGCTACATAGATTAGCGGACGGCTCTGCAGAGTCTTAAAACTCTAACACTTAGAAAATTTTTGATTCTTTTATGTCCGCTATACTGTGTAGCGGATGGCTCTGCAGAGTCTTAAAACTCTAACACTTATAAAACTTTTGGTGTTCTTTTATGTTCGATATACAATGTAGCGGACGGCTCGGCAGAGTCCAAAAAACTTTTGATATTCTTTGTGTCCGCTACACAATGTAGCGGATGACTCAATCCTGTTATATATTAATCAGATCGGCCAATCTTCTTTCTCCCGTTTCTCTATCTGTCTCGAACATCTCACCCAGTCGCTAGCCCATCTACGACGACCCACATCTCCAGTAACACCACTGTCCTCCCCTCGACGACGCGCCACCTCTGGCGACAGCCCCGTCCTCCCCTCAACACCACGGCGCCTCTAGCGACATCCCCGTCCTCCCCCCGACGCGGCGCCACCTCCGACGATAGATCCGTCCTG
Source organism: Escallonia rubra (assembly GCA_033065855.1). Taxonomy (NCBI): domain Eukaryota; kingdom Viridiplantae; phylum Streptophyta; class Magnoliopsida; order Escalloniales; family Escalloniaceae; genus Escallonia; species Escallonia rubra. Next base: position 41,484 of record JAVXUO010000623.1, on the reverse strand, counting down.
ATGGCTTCTGATTCGTCGAGCAGTGAATTTGTACGCAACAGGCACCTTGTAGGCAGACACTTCTTCAAGGTCATGATGCCTGGTTTTCATACAGAACTTGTAGGCCATCCCTCTTTCTCTGTGTTTTCGTGTGTGTTAAAAGTTTTATCTTTGCTTAAAAACTTACCTATTTTTTTGTATTATGAATATGTTAGGACATACCGGTAGCCTTTTGCGCAAGGCTTGCCACACTTTATTTCGATTCAACTTTAACCCGCCGCAAGGGGTCATGGCATGTTAGAATCAAGAAGAAGCGCGACCAAGATCAAATTTGTTTCGCAGAGGGTTGGAACGAATTCGTACAGCAGCATGACCTCCATCTCGGGGACTTTGTAATCTTTGAACACAAGGGGAACTGGAATTTTCAAGTGACGGTGTTTGATCGGAGCACTTGTAAAAAAACTTTCCCCCAATGTTGAACCCTAAATCAAGTTATGAACAATTTTATGTTAATGTTCATTATTTTTTCAAATTTTAGGTTCTTAATTGTGCATTTGAGAATTGTGATTATTAATCGATGATTTTTTATTGTTAATCGTACATTTGAGTTGAGATATTGAGATTGTTGATTCTGTCGCTAAAACATTTATTCCCTCGCCAATTTCATAAAACAGAATTATCGACGTCCATTATAATGTCTAGCGGATGGCGCAGCAGAAAGTCTGATCTCCAACACTTAAAAAAAATTGTCTCATGTACGTCCGCTACACTGTGTAGCGGACGGCGCATCAAAAACTCTGGATCCCAACACTTGGAAAACTTTTTGTTCTCTTCACGTCCGTTACACTATGTAGCGGACGACGCAGTAGAAACTCTGGATCCTAAAACTAAGAAACCTATACGTCCGCTACACTGTGTAGCGGACGGCACAGCAGAAACTCTGGATCCCAAAACTTAGAAAACTTTTTGTTCTCTACACGTCCGCTGCACTATATAGCGGACGACACAGCAGAAACTTTCATCTCCAACACTTAAAATTTTTTTGTTCCATATACGTCGCTACACTGTGTAGCGGACGGCACAACAAAAACTCTGGATCCCAAAACTTAGAAAACTTTTTGTTCTCTACACGTCCGCTACACTGTATAGCGGATGGCACAGCAGAAACTTTCATTTCCAACACTTAGTAAATTTTTTGTTCCTTATACATCCACTACACTATGTAGCGGACGGCGCAGCAGAAACTTTGATCGCCAACACTTAGAAAACTTTTTGTTCTCTACACGTCCGTTACACTGTATAGCGGACGGCACAGTAGAAACTTTCATCTCCAACACTTAGAAATTTTTTTGTTCCATATACCTCGCTACACTGTGTAGCGGAGGCCACAGTAGAAACTTTGATCTCCAACACTTTGAAAAGTTTTTGTTCCCTATACGTCCGCTACACTGTGTAGCAGACGACGCAGCAAAAATATTTTGTATAACTTTCCCACAATTTTGTTTCCCACCATTTGTAAATTCAAACCCAAATCAAATGTCAACTCCAATCATCATTCAAACCCAAATCAAATGTCAACTACAATCTAAGACTCCAACACTTAGAACTTTTTTGGCCCTGCGCAATCTTAAAGCTCCAACACTTACCCACACTTTGTTTCCCACCATTCAAAGCAAATCACAAATCAGTCAAAATGCCAATGCTATCTCAACACAAATCAAACACTCAACTGATTTTAACACAAATCAGTCAGTCAAATCAAACGCATTCAACACCGATCAACTGATGTCAACACAAATCAATTCAAACCCGATGAATGAACAACAACTTTCATAAAGATAATAAATGTTTATTAAAAAATGAATATAATGTTACAATGTCAATTGGGCCCCTCATCTCCTGCGCTATTCTCGTCATTACACGGATTTTTAATAAACCTAATAGCTCTAGGCCGGCCTTTCATAATTTGCCATACTATCCTATATCTAAAGCCTTGTATGCATTTTCGGCTCCAGACGGTCTTTCCGAGGCTCTCAGGCCGACAAATGTAATCCATGTACATACAGACGAAGACGCTGCAGTCTGAGGAATTATGTTGCTTGGGCCTCCTCTTCTTCAATCGGAAATAGAGCTTTGGCCTGCCCGGTACTCTCTCGTCACGCCTAGAATTGACCAAGGCACAAAATAGATTCTGCGAGAAATATAATAAGAATTAAACATTAAACATAGCAAACAGAATAAGCATTAATCAGTTTTACAATATGCAAGTTACAATATGAATTAAACAAGAACATACCATGGCATCCAACTGGCCTAGGCCTTTATACATACGAAGCACAGGCATCTCGGGGGTATCATCATGGAGACTGTCGATGACTGATACAACCTTCTCTATTGGTTCATAGCAAACCAAGTACCAGTGGTGATTCCCTAAAAATGGGATTAGAAACACGTCGGAAACACTTGCGCTCACTGGACTATCCCAGGCAAGATATGCCCGTAGGTTAGCGGACAGTTTTCATTGGGTCAGGGTTCTCGTCCCTCTTGAAGCGACCCATTCGTGCCAGTCTTGTATTAAGATGCCATGAAAATAAGCATCCAAGATAAAAACGCGCGGACGGTCGGCCGACTACTCCCGACCCCTTTGCCTCAAAATATGCACGTAGTGCGAGATGACACCGTTGTCTAACCAAGCTCCCGGAGCCAGCGAGGCCATTTCTGACCACGAGAAATTGTAATCCAAGCCCTCCGGGTGATCCACATCATACGACGCTTTGTCTCGGGGGGGGGGCTAAAATAACGGGCTCGGATTAGCTCGCATTTATGCAGTTTTAGGGGCCTGGCTGGATGCCCTTTGCAATATTACCCTCGGGGGTCGACCGGGGGATATTGCCCTCCTTCGGGGGGGGTCAACCGGCAAATATTGCCCTCCTCCGGGGGGTCGAGCAGGGGATATTGGCCTCTAATTCTTGGTTCGGCAGCCTGATATTGCCCTTCGAGAGCTTCGGCCCGGTGGCAACGTCCTTCGGGGGGCTCGGCCGGCTGATATTGCTCTATGGCCATTTCTTCCACCGGCTGATATTGCCCTTCAGGGAGGTCAAACGGGGGATATTGCCTTCCAGGGGCGCCAAGTGGTCCCGCCCATGGGACAATGGGCAGTGCCTCAAAGAAACCGTAGTTTCTGAAAGGCCAGTCTTGCGTGACTTGACTCTAAGAGATGGGTTAGGGTTCTGGGAACGAATTGAAAGAGGGGACGATGTAATCGTCCCACGACGCTTGAGCATGTCCTATCCCCGCTACAGAGGGACCACCACCTCCCTGGCTCACCCCTGAAGCCTGTCCCAAGGGATCACCGTATCCCTCGCTGATGCCCGTATAACCTATTCTCGGGTTGACGACCGAAGACTATCCCGATGCTTGGCGTAAAAAATTCCCATAGCCTAAAGCCAATGCAGCAACCTGTTGGCGAAGATCCTCGCCCATTGTGCTCACCAGATCCTTCCGCTCACTCAACTTCTGGAAGAATGCGAGCGAGGCATTAACCTACATCCAAAGTGATAAAAAAAATAAGTAACTTCAATCAGACATTTATAATCATCAAATTCAATTACGAACACTTGTTGGACAACTTACGAGATTGTATGCCATATGCTCATCGATCTGACCCCTAGGGTGGTACTTCTCCCCGCGTTCAAACCTTACTGGGGCTACTCTCCTCCGCGTGATGCGGTAGTACCACTCAGTGTACTGTTCGATGCTGATAATGGGGTCAGGCTCCGAGACGATGGCCGCCAGTGTGTCCTGCCAAGAACTCCAAAGCTCTATTTTGGCCGCACATAATTCATGCGCATTGGCCTTGCCAAACCGTCCGACACCCGATGGGTTCCTGTTAACCCTCATATCTGGGGCATCGGCTGGCAACCCCTGCAGGCAGTCAAAATGGCGCATTGCTCGGTCTGGCAGCTGCCACTCTGCGACCTCGAAGTGGATCAGGGGTGTGCGCTGCAACCCGGTGAGAGTGAAGATGAACGACTCTCCCACCCGTCGCACCAAACGGCTGTACGGTGCCCAACGCATTTGGCCCGGAGATAGACGGTCGAACTCCCCTCGATAGTATGTAATGTTATGATGGGGATCGACTATCCTCTAGTAGTGGCTCTCCTTCCGGCTGTACTCCCAAGCACACAACCGAGGCCACACTTTATCGATTCCATCCCTACGCGTTGGTGCACATGTAGCAAGGTGTTCATAAGACCACACCTGAGAACATGAGAAAATTATATTTATATTGTCGATTCAACAAAAAAAAACAATAACAAAATCAGGATTTATTTGATATACCTGCAATAGCGAGAGACATGGACATATGACTTTGGAGTCGGGCCTCATTGCCTTGTACAATGCTCGGTACAGATACGAAAGAACCGCTGCACCCCAGGCATAATCCCCAACCTCCCGCAGGTTACCCAACAACGGTAAATATTTCACGCTGATCGTGTTCTTCGACGTCGTTGGGAATAAAATTGCTCCCATCACCCACAAGATGAAGGCTTTTACGTACAGCACAAGCATCTCGGCCGTATAGTTTTTCGGCAAAACCTTGTAGGTATCTACCAACCACTTCAACTTTATACCACCACTGCTAAATTGTTCCTGGGGTATCGAAGTAAAGAAGTCCTTAGCGGTTCTCTTATTCGTTGCTTCCGACGGAGGAGCTATTACCGGCCGCCCCGTCACCGGTAACCCTAAGATGAACCCTACATCTTCTAGGATAATTGTCATCTCTCCAAGAGGGAAGTGAAACATATTTGTTTCACTTCTCCACCTTTCAACAAGGGCACCTATTAAGTGCCAGTCAAGGTGTTGAAAGATCTGCTCATGCGTGAAAATCTCAAACTCAATTCCACGCAGTATCCTTTTCTGGGACTTGTTCAATTTTCATGCTGTGAACTCATTGGATACTTCTACTGTGGTGAGAAGTGTTCTTTCCTACGAATTAATAAATACAATATAAGTAAAGCAAAAGTATACAATATTTGCGGGAATAAGAAAGTTTACTCGCTACGTATCTTACTCCACCATCCCATATGAGCGTACTGATATGGTTGGCTTGATCGTATAACACGGATGGATCTTCTGGTCCAGGATTAAATTCCATTTTTTTCAACTGAAATTGTGGAAAAACCTTCTTAGTTTGGATTTTGATAATCGCTCGCAAAAATACGACGCTAGCACATGCATAATACATATAACGCAAGCATATACTCATATGTATAATATATATATATACATACACGGAATCAAATTTTACAAACGCTAGCACATGAACAAATACATACATACATATATATATATATATATATATATATACATATATATATATATATATATGTATATAAATTCTCATCACTAGCACATGCTCAATGCATAATCAAAAGTTTGCATAAAACGCAATATTCATCACAACTATAGATTACAAACATGTAAATGATTGATTTTGTAAACTTACGTGATCTATTAGGGTATTAAAGGTGTTCTTAAGAAGAAATTGCACAGATCTGCTTGCCAACGCCGCTGGGAAAATTTGTGAGTAGAAAGAATGGATAAGAGTTTCGTAGTTAGGGTTTTTTTGAATATATATTAACTGTCTGCCACATAATGCAGCGGACAGTTTACAACGTTCGCTTCACTATATCGCGGACAATTGTTTAATAATAACAGTCCGCCACACTGTGTGGTGGACACTGTTGACGTGACAGATAAGGACAAGGTAACCGTTGTGGGGGTAAAGAACTAACGAGACATTTCTTGACATGTGTCAGTCGAAACGTAGTCCGCTACACTGTGTAGCGGACGTATTTTTCCTGACACATGTCAGGACAAGAAAGTCGTCCGCTACATAGTGTAGCGGACAGGGGAAAAGGGGCAAAATGGTAAAAAAAATACCGTTCGCTACACTATGTAGTGGACGACTGACAGCTTTTGAAAAAAAAAGATCTGGGACATCCATGATGGACGGCCAGATCGCGCTAGCAAAATCTTCTATTTTGCTAGCGCTCTCAACGGATCAGCTCCATATATATATATATATATATATATATATATAAGGTCAGCCTTGAATAAGGTGGTAGACTCGGAAAGAAAGAGAAACATTAATTAAATTGCATGATCAATATATAATAAAGCTCCAACCAAAAAAATATATAATAAAGCTACCTCTATAGATTAAATTAATGAAGATTTAAATTCAAATCAAATTGATCCAAATAATATATAGATCCACCAGCTGTTGACCAAACAAGAGACCAGCTGCCCACTTTATTTCCACCTACTGAACCTGAGATTACTCCTCTTGTTTCAAGGCCACAATCTGGAGAACCACTTGTGGTCCCTAATTCAACCTCACCCTTTACAATACCCAGTACTACTTTTGCTACTCCACCATCTAATTCCCACTTTGATGTTAGTCCTTCATCTCAATCTTCATGTGCTCTTTCTCACCCCATGATAACAAGAAATAAAGCTGGTAGCCTTGAAAAAGAATAGCAAGACCAAGTTCAACTATATGGTGATGCTTGCGTTCGACAACGCCATTTTGTTGCGATGTCATTGGACATGAAATATGATTAATAATCTCACAACTTGCAAGATGATTAAGAAAGTCCCGCTTTGAGAATTCTCCTCCTCCGTCTGCTTGAAAGCTTTTTATTTTTTGATCAAATTGTGTCTCAACTAATTTTTGAAAAAGGAGAAACTTATCAAAGAATTCAGATTTTCTTTTCAACGAATAAAACCAACTGAATCTTGAATAGTCATCAAGAAACACCACATAATACTTGAAACCTTGAACAGACAAGTTAGGGGCTGGTCCCCAAAGATCACAATGTACTTTTTCGAGATGTACATTTGATTTATGATTGGAAATGCTAAATGGAAGACGACAACTTTTACTCATCTGACAACTCATGCACAAACCACGAGACTTTTTGTTAATAGAAATAAGCCTATTACTTGAGAGGAATTGTAGAACGCTTGCTTATGGATGCCCCAGTCTTTGGTGCCAAGTAACTTTGTCCACTGTCCGAAAACAAGTTGAAAAGTTGGTTTGTAATTGCTGATCTTCCAAGGCATAAAGACTTCCTTTTCTACTCCCATTTGCAAGAACTTTGTTGGTCCGTAGTTCCTTTATCACAAATCTGTTACCATCAAACTCAAATGAACATGGATAATCATCAGTGAGTTGTGAAATAGATAAGAGACTTTTCTGAATATGAGGAACAACTAGCACATCTTTTAATGGGATTACAAAATGTCCATTTTTAATATTTCCATCACCAATATGAGAGATGTGTAGTTTATTTCCATTTCCTACCATTACTAAATTTGAACCTTGATAACGAACCAAATTACAGAGTTTACCTGGATCTTTAGTTATATGAGCAGTTGCGCCAGTATTCGAAAACCATTCAGAATCTTAAGAGTCTGTAACATGCATTGCTGCTAGGGCCTTAGAAATATCAGTAGCTTAGAATGAGTGATTAAACCTATGCCAACACTTGTGAGATTTAAATTCAAATCAAACTGATCCAAATAAGTTTGATTCAGAAGATTTGGCAACTAACCATCTCTCCAAGAAAATAGGATAAGATCATATTGGTAGTTTGTATTTCAAATTATGTAGCTACCTTGTAGCTTTAGAACTCGAGAATCTGTGTGTATATATACAAGAGATAGTGAAGACTTTAGATGTAACTGAGACAAATTTCAAACATCACTATCATTTTCTTTATGGTATCAGAGCCTCCAAGCCTCGAAGAGGACTCTGACCTTCTCACAATAGCAAACTCAACCAAAATGTCTACCTCATCAGTCAAGTATGCTTATCCTTGCAACTTGAACGTAGCAAATTTTGTTTCCTTCAAACTGAGTACAAGCAATTACCTATTGTGGGAGACGCAAATGTTGTCCTTAATTGAAAGCCAAGATCTTTTAGGCTTCATCAATGGGGACATTGTTGCACCTGATTCTGAAGTGAACTCATCTGATGAAAATCAGAGAGTTCCGAATCCAGACTTTACATCATGGGTTCGCACAGATCGCTTAGTAAAAGCATGGATCACCGGGACGTTTTCTGAAGAGGCTCTAGGTGTTGTCGTTGGCCTTAAGACTTCTGCCAATGTGTGGAAAGCCCTTGGGGATGCTTTTTCTCAAAATTCTTAAGCTAGAGAGTTCAAACTTTTGGCTCAACTTCAGGTAAATAAAGGTAATGCTTCTTTGTCTGACCATCTACGTGATTTCACGAAGACTTGTGATCAATTGAATGCTATTGGAAAGCCTATTACTGATCAAAATAAAGTTTTTTGGTTGTTGAGTGGACTTGGTCCAAAGTATGAGTCCTTTGCCACCACAATGTTAAAACCACTTGTACCATCATATGCTGATTTGATTCCTTTACTCCAAAGCCATGAGCTTAGGAATAAAGGACATCAGAGTGAATCACTTAATCACTCCATGGTCTACTATAGCTAAAGAACATCAAATGGTAACAAAAATTCCAACAAGAAAGGTGGAAGTTCCTATTTCACGTCAAAGGGAAAAGGTTTCCTTCAAACTGGACAAAGTCAATTTCGATCTTCTTTTCTGCCTCAGTCTCAGCCTAAGAGCAATGTTGCAAATCCCGAAGGCCATCTGCCAATTTGTCAAATCTGCAACAAGAAAGGGCACGAGGCTCTCAAGTGTTGGCATAGGTTCAATCACTAATTCCAAGCTACTGATATTCCTAAGGCCCTAGCAGCAATGCATGTTACAGACTCTCAAGATTCTGAATGGTTTTCAGATACTGGCACAACTGCTCACATAACTACAGATCCAGGTAAACTCTCTAATTTGGTTCGTTATCAAGGTTCAGATTCAATAATGGTAGGAAATGGAAATAAACTACACATCTCTCATATTGGTTATGGAAAGATTAAAAATGGACATTCTATAATCCCATTAAAAGATGTGCTAGTTGTTCCTCATATTCAGAAGAGTCTCATTCTGTTTCACAACTCACTAATGATTATCCATGTTTATTTGAGTTTGATGGTAACAGATTTGTGATAAAAGAACTACGGTCCAACAAAGTTCTTGCAAAGGGGAGTAAAAAAGGAGGTCTTTATGCCCTGGAAGATCAGTAATTACAAGCCAACTTTTCAACTCGTTTTCAGACAGTGGACAAAGTTACTTGGCACCAAAGACTGGGGCATCCACAAGCAAGAGTTCTGCAATTCCTCTCAAGTAATAGGCTTATTTCTATTAACAAAAAGTTTCATGGTTTGTGCATGAGTTATCAGATGAGTAAAATTTATCGTCTTCTGTTTAGCATTTCCAATCATAAATCAAATGTACCTCTCAAAAAAGTACATTGTGATCTTTGGGGACTAGCCCTTACCTTGTCTCAAGGTTTCAAGTCTTATGTGGTATTATTTTATGTTGTGTATCTTTGGATCTCTATGCTATCCATATTTACAACCGTATGCTCATGACAAATTGGCTCCTAGATCGTTACCATGCGTCTTCTTGGGTTACAGTGATAAGCACAAGGGTAATCGATGATTCCATCGTCCAAAAAATAGAGTATATATATCAAGACATGTAGTCTTTGATGAAACAATTTTTCCATTTTCATTGACCTCTCCCACTTGCTTACAATAGGTTGTACCAGAACAGGTTGAGGGTGAGCTCTCCACATTTACAGAGTGGATTTCTCCACAAATTGCACAACCAGTTGATATTCCAACACAAGAAGGCCATTTTTCAGCATTGGAGCAGGCTCGACTTTTCACAGGAGATCCACCAGCTCTTGACCAAACAAGAGACCAGTTGCCCACTTTATTTCCACCTACTGAACCTGAGATTACTCCTCTTGTTTCAGGGCCACAATCTGGAGAACCACTTGTGGTCCCTAATTCAACCTCACCCTTTACAATACCCAGTACTACTTCTGCTACTCCACCATCTAATTCCCACTCTGATGTTAGTCCTTCATCTCAATCTTCATGTGCTCTTTTTCACCCCATGATAACAAGAAGTAAAACTGGTATTGTCAAAGCCAATCCCAAGTATGCTCCCATTCTTTCAGATATTCCCCAATAACCCAAGACAGTGAAATCTTCCCTTAAACATCCAGGTTGGAAACAAGCTATGGTTGAAAAAGTGCAGGCTCTTACAGCTAATGACGCATGAGAGTTGGTGCCTTGTTGTTCTTCCTTTAACGTTGTGGGTTGTCGTTGGATATTTAAGACAAAGCTTCAAGCTGATGGATGTCTTGATAGATTGAAAGCCCGTCTTGTGGCAAAGGGCTACAATCAACAAGAAGGCATAGATTTTTCTGAAACTTTCAGTCCTATCATTAAGCCTGAGACAATTAGAGTTGTTCTTACTTATGCAATAGTGCGTCTCTGGTCTATTCGTCAACTTGACGTCAGAAATGCATTTTTACATGGTCTTCTACATGAAGAAGTGTTCATGGAGCAGCCACCGTGTTTTATCGACAAGCATCAACCTGACCACGTTTGCCGTCTCAAAAAGGCTCTTTACGGTCTCAAACAGGCTCCACGAACATGGTTCGACCGATTTAGCTTGTTTTTTTTTTATTATCTCATATGGCTTCATTTGTAGCGTTGCAGACTCATCCCTCTTTGTGTATCGTCACGATAATCAAATCATGATTCTCTTATTATATGTTGACGATATAATATTGACTGGAAATAACAATGCTCTTTTAGATGAATTTACCGCAGATCTTGGACGGATGTTCTCTATGAAGGACTCGGGTCCCCTTAATTTCTTTTTAGGTATTCAAGTTAATCGCACCCCTGATGGCCTCTTTCTTCATCAATCCAAGTATGTTGGTGATCTTTTGCAACATGCTATGATGGTTCATAGTAAACCAATAGCCAATCGCATGGCTCCCAAGTCGTTCTCCTTAAAAAATAGAGATTCTCTCTTCCATGACCCAACTTTGTTTTGGAGCATTGTTGGCAGCCTTCAATATCTTACTATGACTCGGCCTGATCTTTCATACATAATAAACGTCGTCTGTCAACACATGCATCGTCCAACTCAAGCGGCTTTTCAGTTAATGAAACGTATATTGCGATATGTCAAAGGCACTAATCAACTTGGTCTTCAAATTCGATTTGCTAGTAGTCTTGACCTCTACGCCTTTTGTGATGCAGACTGGGCTGGTTGTTCCTCTTCAAGGCGATCAACCACTGACTTTTGCACGTTTCTTGGTTCAAATTATATCTCTTGGAGTGCAAAAAAACAATCAAATGTTGCTCGTTCAAATGCTAAAGCTGAGTACCGTGCCATGGCTTTTACGACCGTTGAACTAACATGGCTCTCCTTCCTTCTTCGTGACGTTGGCATAGTTCAACATCATCCATCAACCTTATTTTGTGATAACCTTGCTGCTCTTTACATGTCTATTAATCCGGTTTTTCACGCACGAACTAAACACATTGAGGTGGACTATCACTTTGTACGTGAGAAAGTAGCCATTGGATCCCTTGTCATTCAATTCGTCTCTTCCAATCAGCAGCTCGCTGATATTTTCACCAAGCCTTTGTCTCGGGATGCTTTTCAACATTTGCGCACCAAACTTGGCCTTTGTTCGTACATGCAGCCAAGTTTGAGAGGGAGTAATGAAAATTTAAATTCAAATCAAACTGATCCAAATCAGTTTGATTAAGAAGATTTGGCAACTAACCATCTCTCTAATAAAATAGGATAAGATCATATTGGTAGTTTGTATTTCAAATTATGTAGCTGCCTTGTAGCTTTAGAACTCTAGAATCTGTGTGTATATATACAAGAGATAGTGAAGACTTTAGATGTAACTGAGACAAATTTCAAACATCACTATCATTTTCTTTATAAATACCTCTTGTATTCAAATAAGATTCTTCATGCTTGTGACATGGGATATGTTACATGGATCCTTTACACTTCCAAGTTTCCAACCTTTATACTTCAGGTTTTTCGGTCTACATCTCATTTCTGTGCACTTTTTAATTTAAAAATCTGCAAGACACCTCAAGATAAGAGCGGGTTAACCTTGTCCAAACTAAAGCTCTCAGGAGCCAAGCGTGACGCCCAAATTCCCACTAGTATTAACCCTTGGATGGCACTTCCCACCTACAACTACAAATTTAAAGTTTTAAAATTTCCCAAAATCCCACTTATTTGAATTCAAAAGTAGCTCCAAATTTTTCCGTGCTTATATTTTCGACACTTCAAATCAAACCACTTCAATTAGCTACATCTTCTTTATTTTAAATTGGTTCCCGATGATCTTGGACATTATAAATCCTAAGGAATCATATTTAATGTTGTGGTTTTTGAGTTTCTTTGGGAATCCTTCTACATCTTGGTCGAAATTGACTTTGAATAGTATTAGTCAGTTCAACAAATTTTGAGTTTCTTTGGGAATCCTTCTACAAATCAATCCACCTCGATTAGCTCTATGTTTTTCGTTTGTATCAAGCTTTATGATCTTGGACATTCTGAAAACATTTAAATGTCTTCTAAAACCAATAAAACAACCCTAGAGAGATGATGAATATGACTTTTGAAAATTATTGGGGTATTTAAATTAATACAATCATAAATCTCAATGAAACCAATGAACATTTCGATTAAGATGCTAACTACAATCTCAAACAATTCTAGAGAAATAAGTGAAGAGATTGAGTTAGAGATACTTGACAAGTAGATTTAAATGGTTTAGCGCATTACAACAAAAATATCATTTTTTGACAGACTTTTAGTGACGGACACAATTTCGCCGCTAATGGTCACTTTTAGCAACGGAATAGTCAGTCGCTAAATCTCTTTACCGACGGACAAACCTGTCGGTAAAGAGATTTAGTGATGGACTTTTAACGACAGACTATTATCGACAAAAAAAACTCGTCGCTAATTATCATTTTTGAACATATTTTTTGGTTCAAAAAAAATTTTCAATTTTTTTCGCGACGGATAATCAACGATTGGCGATATTCCGTCACTGAAAGTATTTTTTTGAAAATTTTTAATGACATTTAGCGACGGATTTTTTGTGACGGCTATAATCCGTCGCTAAAAGTCATTAAAATTAGAGAACCCCCACCCTTCTTTATGTTCTCCCTGCCGCTCAGCCTTCCCCCTTCTCTTCCTCTCTCTCTCTCTCTCTCTCTCTCTCACCCTTCCACCTCTGAAGCCCAACTCCCACGGCACACACCTCCAAAGCCACCCACCCCCGCTGCCGCCGCTAGGGGTGGAACCACACTGGATCTTTACGACTTCAGACCACAAGCACGTCGCACTCTCGCCTCTCTTTCTGGTCTTTATGAGTTGTGACTCTCACTATCTCTCTCCAGTCTGGACTCCGAACTCCACAGTGGCGACCACTCATCAGCCCTATATCTCGAGTCTCGTCGACGGTAAGTTCTCATCTCCTTCTCAATCTCTTTCTCTCTCTTTAATTTCTTCTCCTTCTTCCATTGATGACTTTTCTATTCTTCAGTAGTTCCATTCTTGTTCTTTTTCTAGAATAGATTTGTTAGATTTTTGTTTTCTTGTTCTTCTAATGGACTAATTGATTGTTAATTTGTTTTAGATTAGGGTTTTAAAATTTAGCGGCTTTAATTAGGGCGTTATATAAAATCACTTTAATTAGGGTTTTAGAATTAGGTTTGACGTCTTTAGCACTGAGTATATCGATAGCAGTTGTGCTTTTACTTGAACAATATTCAAAGCATTGGAAACCAAAAGCGATAAAGCGTGACAAGCATAATGAATGAATTTTTTTTAGCTATTTTGGCTTTGCAAATTAATTGAATAGTCCTGCAATTTCCTCTTTTTGAGTTAATCTTTTTTTATGAATCTATTTTGAAGTTGTCATTTTTATAAAGTGCTTCAATGAACTATGGTTTTCTTAAATATACGCTAGAGTAATGTGTTTGTACATATATCTTGTAGGAAGAAAAGTGTCAATTGTATGTTTTGTCACGTAATGGTTAATCTTCATCCTAAAATATCATTTTGGGTTTTATCCAACTCATGTTACGGTTAAACGGGCCTATCAGAGTTCCCTTTGGGTTTTAGGTTTTTGTTCCTTCTGCTCCTTGAATAACGTTGAACTAAAAGAACATCTTCAATATGCCGATCGATGTGGATATTGGCTCATCATTAGTCGCAAATAGTGTGATTGTACTTGTCCTTGGACATGAACAAGCGTTGTTGTTGACCTTGCAATCTCAGTAGAGTTCTGTTTATTGTCATCTTTCTTTCCTGATACTTTGTTCTCGTTTCAATGTTCTTGTTGCGTTAGGTCAAAATTTGCATGTTATTAAGCCTTTAATAGCACAGGCTTAAATTGCTTTATGCAAGATGTGATATGTGGTGTAATTTTACGTGGTTAAAAATAGAAAGCATTATAAAAACATTTCTGCTCATAGGGTACATGAAAAGGGGAGGCATTATTTCCATTTTTCTTGATAAGTTATCCATACCATTTCATTCTCAAGTGCTTATATTAAATTAGTTGAAAATAATAAGCAACTTGGTGAAAACAATAAGAAAATCACAACTTGGTGAACTTCCTAAAGGAATTCGGTCTTTTAACTGACCATGTTGATCTTAACATAAGCCACAATTTAGGCCAGGTATCACATGATATGCGATTCATGTGTTTAGGCACTACTCTCTCCGGCTATTACATGATATAACATTCACATGTTTTAGGAACTTATATTTAGAATATGTGCATGAGGTAAGTTTTGTGAGCCATACTAACAAGTTCCTTAGGCTCTACAAGCACTTGCTATGAGGATTAGTTACATGTCATCTTTCAGGTTCCTCAATAAAAATCTTTGATGATTGTGTGATTTATGATGTTGTCAAGTAACAACAAATGCTCCTTTGTACAACTGATGCTCCTTCTCATGTTGTGATCGACAAAGAGAAACAAGTAACAACTGTGGACAGAGAGATATTGTGCAGGCTTCGGAGCAAGGTCTTGATTTACATTTTTTTTTTAGTTTCAATGAAACTTGTTACTTTACTTTTGGGATTTGTACAATGTAAGCTATTGTATTTAGTGAACATGTAATTTGTTATATTGAGTATTAGTTAGTAATGTATATGATTTAAATTTTATTTGTATTACTTGAACTTTGGTAAGGGATGAATCTTAGTTTAAAGAGTTAAATTGTTGTTGGGTTGGTTGGTTAGGATTAATTATTTGAAGCAGGTTTGAATTCATTAAAAAAATTAACCAAACAAAAATAAAATAACCTTTTTTAGCTTTTAGCGATGGAATTTCGTCCCTAAAAGTTCTTCTACATATCAATAAACGTTTTAGAGACACTTTTAGCGACAAAACTAATGTTCCTAAAGACTTCGCGACGTACTTCTGTCGCTAAAAGTTTTTTAATTTTCAAAAAAATTCAAAAATTAGACAAAATATAGAAAATACCTTTAGCGACAGAAGTAATTAATTTCGTAGGTAAAAATTGAATTTTTGTCAATGGACAACCAAATTCCATCGCTAATCTTTTAGCGACGGAGTTTTTACCAACAGACTCTTAGCGACGGACAGTCCATCACTAAAAGCCTTTACCGACGGAATATCCACTTTTAGCGACGGAAAATTTCATCAGTAAAAGTGGATTTTCTTGTAGTGGCATGAAGTATCCTCAAGCCTACATCCACCTCTCAAATGAAGTCTCTTGTAAGAGCACTAGAATCCACTAGCAACAATCTTCTTCCTGGTCAAGATCAAAACTCTTATAAAAACTTGGTTATATCCCTACACCAAGCACAAGCCTTAAATTCACAAAGCTCACTCAAGACTTGACAAATCCAAACCTTGATCACAATCCTTTTACAGAGATCAATTGTGTGCAAAGAAACCTTCTTGAGAGGAAATAAGTACAGATAAAGCTCTAGTACAATAGAAAGAGATGAGAGAATTGATGACTTGAAGAATGTTCACTCTCAATCGGAGAATTGCTTACAAGGATGTTCTCTTTAATGATGTAAAATCATGCACATGAAAATTTTTAGAATATGTGCATGAGGTAAGTTTTGTGAGCCATACTAACAAGTTCCTTAGGCTCTACAAGCACTTGCTATGAGGATTAGTTACCTGACATCTTTCAGGTTCCTCAATAAAAATCTTTGATGATTGTGTGATTTATGATGTTGTCAAGTAACAACAAATGCTCCTTTGTACAACTGATGCTCCTTTTCATGTTGTGATCGACAAAGAGAAACAAGTAACAACTGTGGACAGAGAGATATTGTGCAGGCTTCGGAGCAAGGTCTTGATTTACATTTTTTTTTTAGTTTCAATGAAACTTGTTACTTTACTTTTGGGATTTGTACAATGTAAGCTATTGTATTTAGTAATGAATGGAAGCTTAGAATGTGGTTTCCATAGTGAATGATGTAGCCCCAAATAAATTTTACAGGGTGTATCAAATATAGATATTATTGGAAGATTTGGCATGATTTTAGGCAAAACAAGCCGTTATTTTCAACCAACGGTCAACGAGTCGACTTCATTCCCAATAAGTCAGAATGAAGTCGATTGTATTACGCTACTGCCATAGAATGCAGTTGACTGTATTAATCATTTGCCTTACGAAACCCTCTTTATTGTCGTGGGCATGACTTTTTCTAGAAAAAATAGGATAGATGTGCTGTTTTTTTTTTTGGAAAGCTAATAAAAAGGATTATCGAAACATGAAAACATTAGCAACAAAAACATTTTTTGAAAAAAATTGAGTTAGATCCAAAGTTCACTCGTTTTCAAGAATCACACTTGTGTGAAACGTTATGAACTCACATCAAATGCACAAGGTGTCCTAAGGCCATTTTAGGCCATAGTCATTAATCCAAGAATTAAATCAAGACTACTTACATAATAGTAAATATCAATTACAATTGAAAGTTGAAAGTAACTCAGCCTATGCATTCTTTGTTGCTCTTTGACATTGAATTTGATGAAACTTTTATAGCATGTCTACTATAGCTTTAAGCTCCTCCGGCTTTAATCTACATATCCAACTTCTCAAATGTGTCTTCATAAGTGTGTATTTATATACGTACCAAGAACTTACTGAAAAAACACATTAGAACATAATCATTGTGTTGTTATTATCAAAATAAAATGTAAGCCTATGTTATCCAACCATTGGGCCAATATCTTTTTTAACTTTTGTACTCTGAGTGTCTATGGAATCTGAACATTTCTTTGTTAATAGTTCTTTTGAAGTCTGTGTACAATTATTTGAACGAGAATGATTTTTTTTTTTAACTTATGTTTCTTATCCTATTTTAATGAGCTTTGCCATTACAGGTAATAAGTAGAACCTAAGGTTAATAGGGTCACTTCGTTCAAGAAGCAGGGCGCATTACGACTAGTTGCTGGTGGTGTTAACTGTTAAGGTATGTAGCTCCTGGTTTATGACCAACTAAAGAAATCGTAAAAGCACATTAGTACATGAGAATAACAGAAAGATTTTTAAAAATTAGAGCGTCATAAATTAACAATTGCTTGGATACAAGAGGGAATAGACAACGCTTTTGTTTTTACAGAAGAATCTATTTGCCTTATCAGAGGCTATGAGTACCGAATTGCCTTTTTTTTTTCTGAGTTTAACCCCTTTTGAGGCTTTCTTACTCGAGTCCAAAACTTCCTTCGAGGCAATTATCCTTTGAGACTGTCAATCATCCAAGGTGGACTGTCATTCGCGATCAGCTTTTCCCTTGAGACTGACCTGTTTCGTATCTTTTAACTTTGTCAATAATGAATTATGATTCTAAGAACCTTGTTTTATTAAGTACGGACGACTTTAACTATTTCTCAACTTTTAGCTCTTTACGGACCCTGAGGGTGCTTAAGCACATACTCCTTACGTCAAAAAAAAAAATTGATCATATTTTTTTTTTGAGTTGTCCTAAAAAAAATGAACTCTTAACAAATTTTTAATAATTTTTTTTCATCTTAACTTTTTTTTTACACATTTTTTATTATATTTCTCTCTCCATATTTAATCATCTACCAACCTATTTTCTCTCACCTAATTCACTATCTTCCCCCCCCCCCCTCTCTCTCTCTCTCTCTCTCGGGGTAGATATGATAACTCATAAAGCATTACTCGTATCCTAAATAGACCACCAAGTCAAACTTGATCAAATAATCTAGAACAGAGGGAATACTACTTTTCTTGAAGCGCTCTGGGGTTCTATCCAAGTGTAATAAGGATTATAAGATCATTGTTCATTACTTATACTCCCAAGTTACAAAATCAACGGCCAATTTCCTTAAGCGTAATGTCTCTCAAATTTTGTGTTAAGCATGATTTACGTCACACGCTTTGTGGCATGTGTGAGTTTTGTGTTTACTATTCAAACACGAAATATCACGTCTATTACCTCATGTGTTGTCCTTATTGGGCGGTTCGCTACAGTTATCCCCTACACACAAGGCCCTTTGCGTAGAAGGGTCACACGAGCATAGCTGTTGTCCATCACATTTCAAAATCGGCTCTATTTTTTCGGCATCTTCCACTCCCCCTCTCGTTTTTCAAACTTCAATTGGCTGTAACAATCCCCTTTAGTTTTAAGTTTCTCTCCCTCCTTACTTTTACTATCTTAAATAGTATTTTCTTCAATCGATATGTTAATCCCTTTTTTTTTCAAATCATTACATGAACCTGTTAGGGTGTAGGTCCCTAGATATACCTAGATGGGGGTAAAAAAAGTGTTTACACAGAGTCATGTACAAATTTAGAACTGAATAAAGAAATAATCACAATTGAAAAAAAAAACACGATAATTTATACTGGTTCGGCCCACCTGCCTACGTCCAGTTCCCGGACACTTCACACAAGTGAGACTTACTCGAGCCTTTCACTATTTAGGCAGCTTCTTGGTGCTAGCCTAAATCTCAGTACAAACAATTACAATTGCAGAAAGAGATTATAACTAAAACTGTAACACAGCTTACACTCCTTGCTGTGTAGATGCAATGATAAATTACAAGGTGAAGTAAGATTTCTTAGATGGGATGACCCTAATCAGAAAGTAACCAACAAAATAGCTCAACAAGTCTTTTTAAAGAAATTCTCAAATCATAAGATATTTGATGAAATTTGTGCTAGTGAGAGTGTAAAAGTTTTGAGAGCTTAGATAGAGAATTTTTCAATAAGTAGTCACACTAATAAATGCTCTCAACTGTCCCTTCTATAGGCAAAAAAATAATATTGTCGAAAGTCAGAGAAGGCACAGATCCAACTAAAGAATCAGTTGGTATAAAACCAAATTGATTAAGTAATATTGTTTTAGTAAAATGGTTTAGAGAAACTGCATGAATCAGTTGAGCTGATTCTCAATCCAGTAGACTAGATATTTGTTTTAGTTAACTGATTTCACCTTCAGCAAAAACTATTTTGATAAGTCTGCTCATATCAGTTGAGCTGAAAAGAAGGATTCAGTTGACTTATACACTTTAGGAAAAATATTTTGCAACACTGCACAATTCAGTTGAGCTGAATTCTAATTTACTTAACTGAAAAGATTTCGAAGAATACTTAAGCAAACTGAAAGAATCAGCTGAGCTAATTCAAATTCAGTCGACTGATTTTGATAGTAACTAACTGATTTAAATCGGTCGACTATTCTTGCGAACAGTTAAGCTGTTTTGCCATGGAATTTTTTTTATGAGAAATAGAAAGGCAAGCAATATCGATTAGCTCTTTTCTGACTATTGTGATCGTTAAGAGAACTTACCTCAAAAGTTTACAAGGCAAAAAGGAGAACTAGTCTACTCTTCAGAGTCTTCAGCAACGAAGAGAGATCAAAAACATTTGTGCAATTGATTTGACTGAGAGTTGAAAAAGCAGTAAATGCACAAGTTAGATGTATCACATGTTAACACATTGGAGTCCTCAAATAAGGAATGTAAACCCGAGAGTTAACATAGGGTTCGTGTGCTAGTGCACAGTTTCCTTCTTTGCAATCTCGCTTCCGTTAATCATCCTAATACGTTTACTTTTCTATTCTCGAACCATGGCATCCAGCTCGTAGAAGCTTTCTGCTGTACCTGAGACCGAATACCGCATTCTTCGAGGAGGACCAATCCTATTTAGAAGAAGAAGAAGAAGAGAAACTATCCTCGGGAGCACAAATAGATCAACCCCTTCTGTTATATGTTACCAGCTCTTCTGATGCTGCAGTGATTCTTTTGCCCGATCACGTTCTGCATTTTCAGATCGTACGTGGTAATATTTCTTTTTCCCCTGTTTCATTTAAGTTTGGCAATTCTTCAGCAAGAGAATGAGAAAGATTCCAGAGCTCTCTCGTAGAATTTGCTCTTGCCCTTCTTGAGCGAGGGTTACTAAGGACAATTCTTCATCAGCTAAAAATAACTTCTTACAGAATTTTCGTATCAGATCCTCCTAAGAAAAAATATTGTATGCTGGTAGGCACAAAACCACTGAATGCTTTGTTAGTGAGAGACCTACAAAACCATTAGTCACGGTCTTTTACCGACGGACTATATTATTGACGGAATTATCCTTTGCTAAACATGATTTCTTTATGTCAGTAAAAGTTTTTAGCGACGGACGTTTACCAACGGATTATTGCCGACAAAATTGTCCGTCGCTAAATGTGATCTTCGTATTTTCTTTTCAATTTTTTTTTGTACTTTACATAAATATGTAAAAAGGATTTTAACGACGGATTTGTCGCTAAAGGGTATTAAAAAGGAGAAAACCCTACTGCTGCTTCTTATTTTCACCCGCTGCATATCCTTCCCCCTCTTCTCTCTCTCTCTCTCTCTCTCTCTCTCTCATCCATAGTGCCCAGCTCCACCACCACCTCTACTGAACGCCACCCATTCCTACCCCACTCTCGCCCTTCCCCCTTCACCCAACAACAATCTCAAGACTGCTACCCCCAAACTAGGATCTCTCCCATTGCAAGCCCCCACCATCTTACACCATCCACCACCACCTTCCCCACTGTCCCAAGAACCAAACGACTTCGACCCTCAGGACAACGACGTTGCTCCCTCAAAAGGAAACACTACCATAGCCAAAATCGATATGCATCTTCATCCGATCTCTTCCACTCGCTGTCCTCATCTTCCTTAATTTTTCAAGGTTTCCTTAAAACTCGGGATATTGTTTCATTTTCAGTTGTAGAATTCCGATGTTATTGAACTTGTCTCTACTATTGAAACTAAGGTTTGTATATGCTCATAATTGTTTAAATAGCAGGGAATTATTTCTTTAATTTTTTATTCATATAATTAATTCATGCACCATGTTTATCGAATGTTTGTTCTATCCATTGTTCCATGTTTATTGAACTTGTCACTACTTTTTATTGAATGTATCTATATGAAAGATTAGTCTTTACCATTCACGTTCACTCACCATTCGTCTGTCAAACTAAACTCTCTTAGGTAGCGTTTGGTAGGGGTGGCAAAATGGGTGGGTGGGTTGGGTTTGGGTGAGGGTTAAATGGGTTGGGTATAAATGGGTGACTTACCCATTTTGACCCATTTAGTTGTGGGTCAAATGGGTCAATTTTTAATTGGGTTGGTTTCACCCATTTAACCCAATAATGACCCATATCTAATTCAATCTCTCCCCTTCCTCTTTTGTAAACACAACAAACGAACGGCCACCAGGCCATACCCATAATAAACCTTCACACACACACACACACACACTCTCTCTCTCTCTCTCTCTCTCTACTTGTTTTCTCTCCCAGCAGCCACGCCGCCTTTCACCATGCCACCCAACAGCCACCACTCCCATTTCTACCTCCCACAGCAAATGGTCCGCAACAACCACCACCGTATATTTCACTGGTGGTCTGCATATTCTTCTTCCCCCGCCATTGTTGCCGCCATCACACCCACAACAACCACCACTGCGAGTGCCACCGCCACAATTTCAGATCCAAACGTCACACCCATTTCAGATCCAAACGTCACAGGTTGAAGATCGATCATCCTTCCCCCAAAGGCTTTCCAGATCTAAGCCAAGATCCATGCCTTCGCCGGAATCATTAGGTGAGGGCGTCGCTGCAGTGAAACCAGTGGTGATGAAACCGCTGCGTTGGTGGATAATGAGGGAGTGGCGGCAGCGACGGTGGTGGTGACGTAGGGCAGAGACGAGTGGCCGTCGCGGGTGAGTGGAGATGACGACGGCGCTGGTTGATGGGAGTGGCGAGCGACGGTGGGCTTGGTGGTTTGCTCAGGGAAGAAAGAGAAGAAATGGACAAGTGAGGGATTGGCCGAGAGAAAAGAGCACACAGTTGAGTTACGTGGAAAGTCATAAGACAATTAGACAAACAAGTAAAAAATATTGATGGTTAAATGGGCACCCATTTGTAAACCATGAAAACCAATGGGTTGGTGGGTTGCAAACTCTTTGACCCATTTATACCCAATTATATAAATGGGTGGGTTTGGGTAATTTTTAAGTGGGCGGATTTGGGCGGGTAAACGGGTTTGGGTTGTGATTGCCACCCCTAGCGTTTGGTAACACTTCTAGTTTTGGTTTTCTGTTTCCAAAAAAAAAAAAAACCAAAACCAGTTTAATTTTTTTTTTATACAAAAACAAATTGGTGTTTGATTACCCAGTTTTTATTTTGAGTTTTTTCTTCGTGGTGGTTTGCGGTGGCGGTGGCTGCCGGAGGAGGCTACTAGCAGTGGGCGGTGGCTGCCGGTGGTGGAAGGGTGGTGGTCTCAAAATAAAAAGGGCTAATTACACCTATATCCCTGAGGTTTAGGGGTAATTACACGCGAGGACACAGTTTCAAAATGTAACATACGTGACCAAAAACGTTAAACAAAGTATCACTTTTATCCAACCGTCAGTATTCTGTCCAAAAAGTGTAATTTTCGTCATTACGTATTTTGAAAATGGCAATACTACCCCTGTTGATATCCTAATTTTCTCTCTCCACAATTTAAACCCTAAATCTGAAGTCACCACCGGCAGCCCCCCTCCGCCGCCCCACGCCGCCAGCAGCCCCCCTTCCCCGTACCACGTCGCCAGCAGCCCCCCTCACCCCACCATCCTGCAGAACCACCCCACCACGCCGGCAAGCCCCTTGGCAAACCCAAGCTGTCGAGACGCCTTCGGCAAGCGCCTTGGCAAACCTACGCCGCTGGCAGTCCCCCTCGCCCCACCATCCGGCAGACTTGCCCCACCACGCCGACAAGCCCTTGGCGAGGGAGGGAGGAAGATTGGATGGGAAGGAGACAAATCTGGCCATTGCAAGCCCATCGTGGTGGTGATGGCGCTGCCTTGCTGGTGGTCACGGTGGCGCGCATCTCGAAGGAGAAGGTCGGTGTCGCGACGTAGCTCGATGGGGATGCTTGCGATCTCGGACGGCGCGGGGTATGGAGGTAGGTCGCGGCGGTGATGGTGGCGACCGGTATGGCGACAGGCAGATTGGGAGTGAGACCGCGATCTTGGGGCGCCGGTGCCTCGCCGGAGGGCCTGCTACTGCGCTGATCGGGGGTTGTGGGCATGATGGGGTGGGCGGGTGACGGGGAAGGGGGAGGCAGACGGCGTGGGGGCGGGGGGTGTGGGGAGAGGAAGAGGCAGATGGTGTTGGGGGGGTGGGGGTGCCGGGTGTGGGGAGAGGAAGAATAAAGAGTAAATTAATTGGGTAATTTATTTTAAAGTCAGGGGTAATCAAGTCTTTTTGTTAAAAGAGTTAAGTATTTTTGTATTCCGTTATTCAATGGACATAAGTGTTACATTTTGAAACTTTGTGTCATCGAGTGTAATTACCCCCAAACCTTAGGGATATAGGTGTAATTAGCCCAAATAAAAACAAAACTGAAAACCGAAAACTCCTTATTGGAGTTTTCAAAAACAGTCCAGTTTTAAAAACTGAAGAAAAAAAAATAAAAACTGTGTGCCAAACGCGTTTATTTTCTCCAGTTTACAAAACTAGAGAAAAAACTGGAAAAAAAAATAAGTATTACCAAACGGAGCCTTAGTTCTTCTTTAGTGTGATGCATTAGTAAGCTGTACTTATGAATTGAGAAAATTGTACGGAGTTATTAGATCATGTAAAGATTCATTTATGGATAAAATTGATTTCATTCATTTGCAATACAAGAAGAATGTGCACTATATAGGAAGCATACTTTCATGGTGCGTGACGCAAATACTTGCGGAGTTCAATGAATGATATCTTAAGAAGAAAGAAGGGAGTACGAAGGATGGAAAAGCATGCAAAAATTGTATGACATAACAACTAAACTTAAGGAGTGGTGGCAAACCTTAGGGAATCTAAAAACATTACCACAGTCCAAAACATCTCTTCTCATTTTTCTGTCTTAAACAACTCAATTTACGTATCATTTGATGAGCAGACCAAAAAAATCTAAGATACGATCTATCAAACCAACAAAAAGATAGCAAAAGATACCAAATTTGAAGTACTTTCCGAGTGAGTTTTGGTGGACACCCGGGAAAATGCTAATTGACATTTGGAATTGTCATAGATTTTTTCGGAAGAATGATTATGTGTTCTCTTTTATTGCTTACCTTCTCGGCACTCAATTAGTTAGCATGCAGAAATTATCTAGTGGAAAAAGCATTATTACGCAACCTTTGGCTATGTTTGACACTCTTTATTTTTGCTCTTTTTTTTTCAATTTTAAAAATTGGAAAAAAAGGAGCGTTTGGTAACCATTTTTTTTTTCAATTTAAAAAACCACTTTTTAAATTGTAGAGTAAAAAAAAGAGAAAAAAACTCTTTTTTTCACTTAATTTTTTTTTTTTTTTTTTATACCTCCACCACAACGCACCCACCACCTGCAGCCACCGCACATCGCCGCCCGACTTTAATATCCCGAACTTCGAGAGCCGGTTCAAGTAACCATCTGGGCTCCAAAAAAAATAAAAAATAAATAAACGGGCGTTAAATTTGAGCAATGCTCGGGTATTAGCACTGCATAAGATCTTTAAAAAAATTGGGGCAAAAATGTAATTTTTGAAATTTTGGGGGCATTTTCATAATTTTGGAAACTTGAGGGACTATTTTGCAATTTTATGAAAGTAATTTAAAAACCATATTTTTTTAGAGTCTTTCCACCACCTACTAGCTTGCAATGACTAAGCTAATTAACTAGTAAAATATTGGATGTGGATAATTGGGATCTCGGGTAAGAAATTGAAGAGAAAAAAAAACAAAAACAAAATAGGAAACTTTCCATTTCGGGAAAGCATGAACAGTAACCCAAACAAAGAACAGAAAAGAGAAGGAAAAGAAAAGAGAGAAGAGGCAGAGAGAAATCGGAGGAAGAAGAAGAGGAATTATGCAAAAATTTTGAAGGTATTCATTTCCTTCGCGGTATTAAATTGGTCTGTGATCTAGTGTGTGAAATTAGTGAGCTTGTGTGTGTGGTTGACTTGACCGTGAGTGTGTGTTCTTGAAGACATGGGTTACGGATTATGAACTGTGAGTGTAACTGCGTAATTTAAATGGGATAAGGATGTGTTTTGGTGAAGTTAATCCTATGTAGGTGTTTTTCTTGGTGGATTGATGGCAAATTCGTGGGCGTATGTGTGAGTTTTCAGGGGCCATGTGCTTCGGCTGAAGGTTGAAGATGAAGATGTGTGTGTTTTGGGGTGAAATACTAGGTGTTTAAATCTGAATAGTAGTTGTTTTCGTCGCTAATACTAGAAATTAATTTAGGCAGTTTTTCACGAATTTATGTAAACTTCTAGGGCCAAAATTAGACAAAGTCCAAATCTATAACCCCCAACATTTTTACAAGATGTACGCTCTGAAATTTTTCGGAAATTTTTTCTGTCCTCGAAGGGCGCTAAATTAGGGTATCGACTAAACAACATTATTGAATTATTTAACCTAGTAAACCAAGTTATTTTATTCTGAAATTTTTATGAAAACTCTATTTTACGGATATGATTCATTATCTAAAATTTTGTGAGATTTTGAGGCGGATAAGTATTTTTTCGCGAAACAGGCTTTTTAGCGCTCGGTCCAGACACCGATTCGAAATTTTTGGATGAAAATTCTCTAAGACACTTTCTAGGCCAGAAATAATATTAGGATGCTTAAAATAACATTTTAAGATGTTTTGGGATTTTTCCGGTGCCGGAAACCCCCAGGGGCATTTTGGTAATTTGCCACCCCTGAAGGGGTATTTTGGTAATTTGACCTAAGAAATGTATTTTTGCATAAATTTACGTATGGGAAGCTTATTTCAGTGATTCTACTTATGGAAATACCATTTTGGTAATTTCAGTCCGAGAGGGGCATTTTGGTAATTTTACACCCTAGGGGCGTTTCGGTAATTTTACATACCCGGTGAGGGGAGGTTCATTTTGGGAGTATGCGTGAGTCTGTATTAAGTTATAAAATTTTGCTATAATCTGTGTTCTAATGGTTCGATTATTTCATTTAGGTTAACGTTAAAGACTTCTGGTTAGATAGTTTAGCTGCCAATTCAGGTAAGGGATTCTATCTGAACCCTGGGTAAGGACTTTCGTCCGAACCCTTATTTTGATAACTCATTGATGTCAAGGAAAGTGGGTTCGTACTTATGTGGAGGTGCCACAAAGGCTGCAGTCCGTGTTAGCTTCCAACTATGCAAAGTGAGAGACAGTAAAGACAGAGTAAGGGCTGAGAGCAAGGCTTCCCAGACAGGCCGTGAGGAATGGCAGTGCTGCGAAGGCAAAGCTAAGACGAACAGAGCCCGCAGTCGATAGTCCAAGTCGGGGTCCGAGTCGAGGTCCAAGTCGGGGTCCAATGTTACGATCTTAAGTTATGTCCAATTTGTCTTTCTCTCACTAGAATCCAAGAGCTCCCAAATTCTAGAGTGAGAAAGTGATTTTGTCAGAATGAAGAAGAAGTCCTTTTTGAGTTGTAAAGTTCACTATTTAGAGGAAACAGTGTGCTTATGTCATAAAGTGTCACATGTCATCCCCTGGGAGTGACACGTCACCAGGGGGTCCCGAAATACCGGTTCTTCGTTGGACTACCGGTTCCCAAATTCGCGTTGCCTGCCTCGCGCAGCATCGCTCTACCTGTCTGAGAAGACTGACCACACCATGACAGCATGATCAGAGTAAGCCCGTTGCCCCAGCCACCGATCCAAGCCCTTACTGAATCCCACGAGGTGCGTCAAGAGACGCGCGGAGAACCTGACAGCGGCGAGGGTTACCCCTCTAGCCAACTGCCAGGCGGACTAGGCGCGATGCCCTCCGAGGACCTGCTCCCGTCCCGGAGTGACTCGTGGGTCATTGTCCTGGTGGTGTCGATGATCGACAGTAACATGAGTGGACATAGTCACAGCTCAGTGCTCAGAGTCCGCTGCGAGAGGTCCTCGTGCCGGAGCCCCCCGTGATTGAGACGGCAATGGCTATGAGGTTATGAGCCCATCCCGGTACGAGGGCCGAAGCCCCACCTGTGATTGAGACGGCGATGGCTATAAGGTTGTGAGCCCATCCCGGTACGAGGGCCGAAGCCCCCCCTTTGATTGAGACGGCGATGGCTATAAGATTATGAGCCCATCCCGGTACGAGGGCCGAAGCCCCCCCTTTTGTGATTGAGACGGCGATGGCTATAAGGTTGTGAGCTCATCCCGGTACGAGGGCCGAAGCCCCCCCCCCCCTGATTGAGACGGCGATGGCTATAAGGTCGTGAGCCCATCCCGGTACGAGGGCCGAAGCCCCCCCCCCCTGATTGAGACGGCGATGGCTATAAGGTTGTGAGCCAATTCCGGAAGCATGTAATATGATTGTGGCGCATGGGCGCGGTGCCTACAGTACGAGACAATACCTGGTGCTGGGGCACATGTCATGAAAGTGGCGCATGGGCGATGCGACGAACGTCGCAGAGACAATACCTGATGCCATGGGCACATATCATGGAAGTGGCATACGAGCGCGGCGACGAGCGTCGCAGAGACAACACTTGGTACCTGAGCACATGTTATGAAAGTGTTGCAACGACGAACGCCGCGGAGCAATACTTGGTACCGAGGGCACGTATCATGGAAATGGCACACGAGCGCGGCGACGAACGTCGCGGAGCAATATTCGGTGTAGGGGCACGTAAATGGCGCAAGGGCGCGGCGACGAACGTCGTGGAGCAATATTCGGTGCCGGGGCATGTATCATGAGAATGGCGCAAGGGCGCGGCGACGAACGTCGCGGAGCAATATTTGGTGCCGGGGCACGTATCATGAGAATGGCGCAAGGGCGCGCGTCGGGTGTTCCGAAGACAGGATGTGAGCTAAGTTTACCTATCATAACAATATAATGAATGCAACATGTAGTAGTGACAAAATTGGGAGTGATGGTATGCGGTCGTCGGCGACGGGTCATTCGGCGGTAGCGTGTGACTTTGGGCGACGGGCATCGCTGGAGCGGTGTGCGGTCACGGGTGACGTATGTCACAAGGTTGATGCACGACAGACGTCGTGAGGTTGATGCACGACGTCCATAAGGTGATGCATGACGGACGTCGCGAGGTTGATGTACGAACATCCGTAAACATCGCGGAGGTACAAAGACTCGAGAAAATAAGTACGCGCGGGAGGGGAGGCCATAGGCCAAACATTGGGGGGAAGGCCAAGGCCACCACCCCTGGGGAGGCCGAGGCCGACCCTAAGGGGTGGCTAAGGCAAAAGGCCAACTCCCATGAAGGGAGGCCAAGGCCACTCCCTCATTCGGTGAACTTTGGGCGCGCCGACGATAGGTGTTTTGATGAGAAAAGGCAAATTCGGAAGTTGCGTTACGACGAGCGTGTTGATGTGGATCATACCCATGTGATGATCAAGGTGTCAAAGTCATGTACGAAGCGAACAAAGTGTAAAAAGGACTTTGCGCGAAGAGTGAAGAATCGGGGGGGAAAGGCCAAGGCCAAACCCCATGGGAGGCCGAGGCCGACCCCATGGCCTTGGGCGAGGCCGAGGCCAACCCCATGGCCTTGGGCGAGGCTGAGGCCGACCCCAAGGGGTAGGCCAAGGCCTTTGCCCCTTGACCCCGTTGCTCTGGTTGCGCCGTCGGTCGACATTTTTGGTGAAAAGGTGTTTGGGTGGTCTTGGCCTGACGATCGGGCTAGCGTGAGTGACGTCAACATGAAATAAATCGTGCCTAAGTCGTGCACAAGGAGCGCGGACTGAAAAACGCACGTGACTTGAGCGTGCGCACGCTGACCGGTTCGATGCGTTGGCAAAATTGACCGTTGACAATGTCGACATGTTCGCGCGAAATGGGACCCCTATTAGGGCCTTGGGTATGACCAGAGTAGATTGGGAACATAAGCCCCCTGCGTGTGGTGTGCGCGGAGGGGTGACCCGAGCGGGCGCCGCACGCATAAGCGTTGGTCTTCGGAAAAAAATGCTTGGGTCCAATCGTGAGGAACGGGCGCTATAGTAATGAAAGACGTGAGAGAGCGGAGGTTTCTTTGAAATTTGCGATTTTTTTTTTTTTTTTTGGTGATATTGCGCGAGAATTTTGGTAACGGCTTAACATTATGAGCATAAAATAATTGTCTTGTTTTGTAAAAAAGAAAGCGCGCAAGAAAGGAGTTAGCGCTAAGTCATGGAACGCTAAAAGAGTTGTTGGGGGGTTTTGGGGGGAAAAGTCCAAAAGTTGAATTGATGTGATGGATTTGGGGGGGAAAGTTAAGTGGGAGTCTTGAGAGACTTCAAGACTTGGGAGAGAGAGAGAGAGAGAGAGAGAGAGACTTAGCCAAAAAAAGAGAGAAGATAGGAAGGAAAGAGAGGAGAGAAGAAGAAGAAGAAGAAGAAGCTTGGAGCTTCACCCATGAGATTGAGGACATCACGAGAAGCAAAGAGAATGCAACAAGGTAAGAGAGGAGGAGCAAGTGGGGGAAGGGGTGGCCATGGGCTAACCGCGACGGCGGCCGAGGCGCACCGCCGGGCCGAGGCCGAGCATGGGGGAAGGAGATGAGGGGGTCATTGTCATGGGGTTAAGGAAAGGGGGGAAGGAGCCGAAAGAAGGTCAAGGCCGATCGACCAAGTGGCCGAGGCCGAGGCCGACCACGGCCGCGAGGCCGAGGCCGACCATGGCCGCGAGGCCGAGGCCGCCCAAGGCCGAGGCTGCAGCAAAAGGCGGGCGCGGCGTGGGCGGGGGAGGGGGAAGAGGAAAGGGGAAGGGGGATGGGGGAAGATGAGGGGGGGAGGGAGGGGAGGGAGGGGGGGGGAGGAAGGGAGGGGAGGGAAGGAGGAGGGGGGAAAGGGAAGGAGAAAGAAGGAGGGAAAGAAGGAAGAGGGGAGAGGGAGGAAAGAAGAAAGGAGAGAGAGAGACGGGCCAGGGCCGACGCCGAGGCCGAGGCCGACGCCGAGGCCGAGGCCGACGCCGAGGCCGACACCGACGCCGACACCGAGGCTGAGGCCGACCGGAGGCGTGGCGAGCGCGGTGATGCT
This sequence comes from Escallonia rubra, assembly GCA_033065855.1. NCBI lineage: Eukaryota > Viridiplantae > Streptophyta > Magnoliopsida > Escalloniales > Escalloniaceae > Escallonia > Escallonia rubra. The sequence goes on along the minus strand of JAVXUO010000623.1, from coordinate 11,003 downwards.
TCTTACGGCATTAGAAATTATGATGGAGGATTGCCAAAAAAGACGAGGAAGAAGCAAAGTGCACTACGTCGCGGTGGAGCGAGCGGGCGATCAACGTCGGTGCCGGGTGACATCTTTGGAGATGACGAGGCTGTGCCGGTCGAGGTAGCGGGGGTGCCGTTGAGCTTCGATGGTGGGCGAAGAGCTTTGATTCAACGCCAAGCCAGAGTAATATATTGTTGACATCGAGGGGAGCCGTGCCCGGATGCCCACCCAAGGCACTTTGGAGAGAGTTAGGCCAGCGAGTGGCTACGGACGTGTTTTTGGGTCCTTGGGGTTTGACGTCGATGGCGGAGAGTCTGATGGTTCCTTCGTCGTATGTTCGTGCGCCGAGTGGGGAGGTTGCCCCGGTGATGTCACCGAGGTACATGCCGGGTTTGTTGGCAGAACGACTGGATATACCGTGGTCGCCGGTGATGTTCAAAGGCCACAACACCATGCCGGTGGGGTGGAACTTTTGGTGCACGTACGTGTTAGAGCAGTCGGCTTGGGTGGAGAGGTTGGAGGCATTGGGGTTGGTGGCTGCGATAGAGGTGACGTTCAAGGTGATGGATCCAGTGAGGGATGTTAAGGGCTTGACGTTGTTGCTTTCTAGATGGAGTGCGCAGACACACACATTCATTACGGCATTTGGGGAGATTGGGCTGACGCTTCTCGACGTGATGATGCTGACGGGGTTGCCGATGCACGGGACAGAGAGTGCTTGTGAATTGAAGTTGACGGTAGCGGAACGGTTGACGGTGAAGGAACTACAGGGGTTTGCCGCAGTGATAAAGAGCCATCGGAAGGGTACGTATAGCGGGTGGATCAAACACTTCTATGGTACGGCAACCGCGCTACCCGGACAGAAGTCGGTATCGGCGAGCAACTTTCGCATGGGTCCTTGCTATAAGGACAACAGATACGAGCTTGCGGGATTCCTTGCCATGTTCTTGTCCAGGTACGCGTTCTAGTGTTTTCCCTTCAGTAATGCGGCATGCTATAGTTCAATTGCTTTTGTATGCGTAGAATGTCGGATCTTATACTTGGGAAAAGAAATCATGCTTTGAAAAGTTAACGTAGTCATATTGCCATGCATCGCACTTTACGTTCTGAACAGGATGGGGTGGTCATAATAGATGTTGCGTGCTTTTGTACTGGAGGTTTGTATTTGAGGGTACGCCGGAGGACGGCGTTTCCCCGCGGGTGTTCAAGTTGGCTGTTAGGATGGCAGGGGGTGGTCGCGTCGAGCTGGCCCCTATTTACTTAGGCACCTTGTACTCGCGTCTGGACCAGTTTTCCAATGACGTGCAGAGGTCATACGGACGCTATCAGGTGGCAACGTATGTAGACTGGATGTTCTTGCAGCGGTATTTGTTCGAGATCTACATTGATTATCGGCCTTTGGGATTTCCCTTAGTACATCCATCGCCGAGGAGGGCTACGGTGACTCGGCCGGGTAAGTCACGTGAGGTGTCGATCTGGTATACGGGTGGCCGAGTATATGCTTGGGCGGGCGGTAAGAAGCTCGAGTGTGATCTGGCAGATATATTTGACGATCGAGATGAGTGTGTTCCCCGTCCGTATACAGGCATGCATTATTCGTACGGTACTCCTCCATGGATGGATCTGCAGAACACTATGGTGCGACTACACAGTCGAGCCGAGCTGACGGACACAGCGGTGGCCTTGCTAGTGGCGTACTTTCCGGGGTGACTTCTTGTATTGACTGATGATGGCGGGAAGCCGGCTTTGAGCAGATATTACGTGGTGAGGTACAATCCCGACCGACTATCCACGACTTTTGGTTATGACCAAGAGCCCCCATGTGGCTATACTATGTCGTGGGAGGTGAGGAAGGCCTTTGGGTATACGCTCTTGGAGTGGGCGCGGAAGTGGCCAGTACCGACAGAGGAGTGGAGAAGGCCCGGGACGCTGTCGACAGGAGTAGCGAAGGCTGAGTACGCGCGATGGTGGGAGCAGGTACTGGTGACGTGGTCAGAGTGGTTGTCGCAGGCGCCACCCGACAGACAGCAAGTCGACGTCTTTGCTGGGGACAGAGGACTGGGGTTAGTCACAGCGCAGGTTGCGAGGCGGTGTGGCATGTCGGTACTACTTACGGGTGTATCTGATGGACCGGCGTCAGCACGGGCGCCGCGGGCGTTGGCAGCAGCAAAACGTGTGCCAAGGGTGCCGGGTGCCGGCAAGGGTCCCATTTCGTCATTAGGAGTGGTTATGATGGGGGGTGCACAGCGGACAGGCGCAGGTCCTTCAGCAGTTGGTAGACGCAGGCCGAAGAGGCCGCGAGAGGTGTTGGAGGAGTATGACTCTGAGGTTAGTGTAATGCATTGCTTTTGTTGTACAATTGCCAATTATCATATTAAGCGTGTTCTAAGGTTCTTCTGTCTCTCGTTTTTTTTTTTTTTTACAGGAGCTCGGTGATGATGATAAGGCCATTGACGTGGAGTCAGGCGACGCCGCAGAGTATGCCGAGGCTATCACCGACGATGCTGAGGGGATGGATGTTGAGGCAGCTGAGGCGGACGAGGAGACAGATGTGGATGTGGCCGAGGCAGATGAGGAGATGAAGGCTGAGCCAGTCGATGAGGGGGAGCCGATGGATAGTGAGGCCTTTGAGGAGGCCGTGGCGGTGGAGCAGGCATCAGCCTACATTGTGGAGCCGGTCAGTTGTCCGGAGCATACAGCAGCAGATGTTGTGGAGCCAGTCGAGCCAGTTAGTCATCCGAGTCCGTCGGCCGTCTTGGTCGAGGAGGTATTCGACGGCCCGATGGGTCACATGTTTGAGGGTGATGATTGGTGGGTGAGTAGAGAGCTAGATGCTCCGACAGGAGCACATGACGGGTTGTCGGCTGCACATGCAGTGGTTAGAGATCCGTTGCTGCGACATGAGGTATCGAGGCCATTTGTTGTAGAGCCTGTGGCGGATACGTTGTCAGGGTCAGGCGTAGATGCGGGTGATGCTCTATTGGCAATGCATGCTGCGACCGTTAGAGTAAGATCGATAGGCGGTAGGGTGGCAGGGGTTTATGTTGCCAGTGGCGGGTCTTCAGTCGGACAGGTGGACGATATGTCTTGGGAAGGCATCGACTTGTCTGATTCGGTAGTCCATCGGTTGGAGATGATTAGGGCGAGACAGCCCCAGACGTTTGCTGGTGCTATTACCATGCGGGGCGCAGCATTGATCAAGGTGATGTATGCGGCATTTGTGGATTGGCTACCGACACTTAGTGCGGTGTTAGCCTCGACATGGACTTCGGAGCTCGTATCAGAGTTTATGTCAGAGCTTGAGCCTTTCGTATCGTTTGGCTTCCAGTTGGATTGGTTGGTCGACTATATCAGAGCGAGGGGGCAGAGTGCTGAGGTCGTGGCTGGGCTAACCGTGATAGGAGCGCAGGAGGTGGCGTGGCAGGGTCGTAGGCGAATGCTTGATACAGCGTTGACAGATGTGACTTGGGAGGTGGCCGAGATGCGTGTCCGACTTGCCGAGGCGGAGGCACGACAGACAGAGATAGAGAGCCAGTGGTCCGAGTTGGATGGTAGATGGTCCGACTTACAGACGCAGCGACGGACTTTGGAGTCGAACACTTCTGATTCTATTGGTGCATTGCTTACTTCTTTACGTTAGATGTCGTTTTCTTTTCATTTTGCTAGTAGTCATTGGTCCATAGTGGCCTGCAAACCTGTGACCTGTATGCATTTTGTTGATATTGATATAGCAGTCATATAATTATTTTGTACCTGCGTTTGTTGTGAGGTGATGCTTAGCTGTTGATGTGTTTGTATATCTTGCATGTGGTGTCTTCCCGTTGTGGTTCCCCCTTTCCCGCCCATAGCAAGCGACTTCGTGAATGATGTGTAAATGAAAGAATGCATTACATACAATAGTTGAGGCGAGTAAATGATCTTTGCATTGATAGTATTTGGGCCAAAATGCCATTACATGAATAAAGCAAGAACTTGTAATAACAACAAAAGTTACAAGTCATGAACATGTGTGCATATACAAAAAATGCTGTGTAAATGGTCTAAGCTTTGGGCGGGTAGGGCTGGGGGAACACTCCGCTGCTGGTCATGCATAAAACTTCTTCAAATAGCGGCCGTTGATGGGTGCCGTGATTTGTCCATCTTCCGTGTTGAGCAGGAGGTAGGAGCCGTTGTCTCTGGCTTCATGCACTTGAAGTGGTCCTTCCAAATTCGGTGTGAACTTGGGGGCTGACATGTTGGCGCATACATGTTTGGCGGCTTGGAGAACAAGGTTGCCCTCGACGAATGTTCGTTGCTTCACAGTCTTTCCATATGCCTTGGTGAGTTGTTTGTGGTATTTCTTCATATGGCGCAAGGCATTGGCTCTCCTTGCATCAAGTCCTTCAAGGGCGGTCATTCTAGTTTCTTCCTCTCCAAGCCCACTGCTTAGGGAGAGTCTGGCTGATGCGATCGTAGTCTCGGCTGGTACGACACACTCGTCCCCGTAGACAAGGGAAAAGGGTGTGGTCTTTGTTGATGTATGCTTGGAGGTCCTGTAAGCCCAAAGTGCGAGACTTAACTTCTCGGACCATGAACCACTTACATCAAGGACCATTCGTGATAATACCCGCAGTAGAGTCTTGTTAGAAGCTTCGGCTTGACCATTCCCTTGTGGGTAGTAAGGAGTGGATGTAGCGTGGTTGATGTTGTATCCTTCCCTGAAAGCTCGGACATCCCTGTTGATGAATGGCGTGCCGTTCTCAGATATGATACACCGGGGGATACCAAAGCGACAGACGATGTGGTCACGCAAGAAGTTGGCGATGACGCCTCCCGTGGCTCGTCGTAGAGGTATGGCTTCGACCCACTTTGTGAAACGTTCCGTTGCAACCATGATCCAAGTGTGACCCCGTGATGTTGGGTGGATGGGGCCTATGAGGTCAAGAGCCCATGAGTGAAATGGCCAAGGGGCTAAGATCATGCGGAGGTCAGACGCCGGCGTGTGCATTCTGTCGGCATGTCTCTGATAGGGTTGGCAGTGTCGGACATGAGAGATCGCGTCAGATTCCGTAGTTGGCCAGTAGTATCCCATCCTTAGCAACTCTGCATACAACTTCTGAGAGCCTTGATGCTCACCACAATCACCATTGTGCACTTCGTTAATCACCTCGACTGCTTGGGCACCCTGCAGGCATCGCAGGGTGCGTCCCGAAAATCCCTTGCGAAACAACTCTCATTCCGTCACAAAATACTTGACCGACTTGCGCTTGATAGATCGTGCCGAGCTGCGGTCAGGCGATAGAACCCCATGGGATAAATACTGGATGAAAGGCTGGCGCCAGTCACCTTCGACGTTAATGACAAGAGCTTCCGTATTGTCCGGGGCGTACGAACACTCGGGGCAGTCCCCTTGTATGTCTGAGGCATCCTTGGCCATGGATGGCCAATAGAGGCCCATACGCTGGAGGCGACGGTATAGAGGGGGACCGTCGAGGCCGCAACACTTCTGATGGCCGAGCTGTAATTTGTGCTTTGCTTCTTCCGGTGCCAAGCACCTGGCCAGAGTGCCTCCGGGGCATCGTCTGTACAAGACGTCTCCCAACATCAAGAAATCTACAAGGGTAGATGCAGTAGCAAGAGATGGCGCCTTAAGTTGGTCGACGATTGGTTGCCTCCAATCGTCTGCAGTAATGTCCTTTGTGACTAGGTTCAATGATGTGCATGGTTCCGTCCTCTTGATGATGGTTAGCATTCGCTGTCACCATCAACCTCCATCTTTGACGCGATCGTGGCCAAGCTGTCTGCATGTCGGTTGTGGCACCTGTTATGATGTTCGTACTGGATATGGCCAAATCTTCCTTCCAAGTATTGCACCAAGGCACGATAAGGTACCAAGGCTGGCTCCTTGACTGCAAACTCCCCATCGGCTTGCTTCATGATCAAGTTCGAGTCCCCTTTCACGCACAATGCCTTAGCCCCCATACTGGTAGCCAGCATGAGGCCAATGACAAGTGCCTCATACTCAGCTTCATTGTTAGACACCGAAAATGCAAGCTTGAAGGATAGGGATGTGGTAACACCCTCTGAATTTCGAAGGACAATGCCGGCACCCCCTTGTCGGAGGGGAGCTCCATGGGGTCCTTTGCCAGTGGCTCAGCCGTCGAACTCAAGTGTCCACAATTCACCAATGTCAAAGGTCAGGGCCGTCTCTTCCCCAGGCAATTGATCTGAGGTCGGTTCATATTGTTGGCGTGGGAAGAAGGCCAAGAGGTCCGCGAGTGCTTGACTCCGTAGAGCTGTAGGATTCTTGATGGATAGGCCGAACTCGGCCAATAACAGCAACCGGCGAGTAAGCCAGACAGACAGGGCAAGGCGCGTGAGCATGTACCGTAATGGATCGGTCTTGGTGACAAGTGTGATCTGGTGTGACAAGAAGTAGTGTCTGAATTTCTGCGAGGCGTAGACCAAGGCTAAGCAGTGCTTCTCGAGCTCAAAGTAATTGGCTTCGGGGCCCCTGATTGATCGGTTGAGATAATAAACCGGGCACTCCACCCCATCCACCTCTTGGGCAAGCAATGCCCCTATGGACCTGGGCGTGGAGGTTAAATAAAGCAAGAGTGGTATACCTCGTTGTGGCACGACCATGGTGTGCGGCGACACGAGAACCGCCTTGATCTGTTCGAATGCTTGTTGTTGGGGCGCATACCAACTCCACGGTGCGCTCTTACACGTCAAGTGCTAGAAGGGCGTGATGAGTTCGGCCAAGGCAGGAATGAATCGACGGAGGTAAAAGATCTTGCCAAGGAAGCTCTTCAACTGTTTGGTGCTCTTGGGAGGGGGCATCTCTTGGATGGAGGCGGCCTTAGAAGGGTCAATGTCAATGCCCTGTCGACTGACCAAAAAGCCGAGGAATTTTCCGGAGGAGACTCCAAAGGCACATTTCAACGGATTCATCCGCATGTTGTATTGTCGACAACGATCGAAGACTGCCCGAAGGTCTATGAGATGTTCACTTTCCTTTTTAGATTTGATGATAAGATCGTCGACGTAATCCTCCACTGTGCGGTGTATCATGTCATGGAAGATTGCTGTCATTGCTCTTTGATATGTTGCACCCGCGTTCTTAAGGCCGAAGGGCATGAATTTCCAACAGAAGTTACCCATAGGGGTACAGAAGGCTGTCTTGGCACAATCGTCGGGGTTCATCCGGATTTGGTTGTAGCCCGCGAAACCATCCATGAAAGATAAGGTTTCGTGTCCGGCAGCTGCCTCGGTGAGCATGTCGATGTTGGGCAGCGGGAACTCGTCTTTGGGGCATGCCTTGTTCAAATCCCGAAAGTCAATACAAATGCGGACTTGGCCGTTCTTCTTTTGCACAGAAACAACATTAGCCAACCATATAGGATGAGTGATAGGTTCAATGAAACCAGCTTGTAAAAGTCGTTCAATTTCTTGCTTGATCTTCAGTTCGAGCTCGGGGCGGAAGGTTCGCGGATGCTGTCGAACAGGGCTGAACCCGTTAGCAATGTTGAGATGGTGCGTCACCAAGGCAGGATCCAATCCAGGCATTTCATTGTAACTCCATGCCAATACGTCGCGATATTCACGGAGGAGAGTAATCAGTCCTTCTCTTCGCCCCGGGGCGAGTTTCGTGCCGATGTAGGTCAGTCGAGGTTCCTCGTCCGGGTCAGCCAGGTTAATTTCTTCAAGATCTTCAGCCTGCGGTCGAGGGCCGTCTTCATAGCAGGGCAGGGCAGCGCCCGGGGTGAGCTCAGGGTCCGGCGAGCAATGCTCGGCCGTACAACACCACTCTGTCTCCATCAGTAGGTCGGGGTCGAAGGCGTTAGGCGGCGAACCTCCCGGAGCCCCTGGACACCGTCATAATTGGTAGATCACCCTTCCATCTTTGATGACGCGTTGGAAGGTGGTTTCAAACTTGTGTTTCTTGGACTTGGGGGATGAAGGCGAGGAATTGGTCGGGACAGCAGATGGCGCCGTCGAGGTTGATGGCTTGTTGCCGTGGCGGTTTTTGGACTTGGCCTTGGCCTTGGGGGGCTTGTCCCCACACAGCTCGTCCCAATCTGGTAGTTTGGTGGAATGAATGTGAGTAGCATTCTCACCATCGGTAGCAAGCTCAGTGAAGAAGGAGGCCTCGGCGAAGTAAGACTTGGCACATTTAAAAGGGGCCTTGGTCGCGGGGATGGTTACTGCTACCTCATGTCCCGTAGGACCGGCCACCAGTTTCACACACTGGTGGTACGTCGAGGGAACAGCCTTGTTGGTATGAATCCAGGGTCGCCCAAGCAGGAGGTGGAAGGAAGACTCACTGTCTATCACGTGAAAAGTAGTGTCACGACGGACAGTTCCGACCATGAGGTCGACAGTGATGTGGCCAAGGGTGGACTGGTGGCCTTGCCCGAAGCCAGTAATTTTGACGGGGTCACGGATGATCCTCCTTGGTGGTATACCGGCCTGCTGCAAAGTGATGAGGGGGATGATGTTGATCGAGGCGCCGCCGTCTACCAAGGCGCGACGAAAGCCGGTGCCGTTAACAGTGCACTCAAGGTACAACGGCCGGTTATGGTGCTCAATTGGTGGTGAGTCCTCGTCCGAAAAAATGAATGCGGTGGAAGGGATATGTTTGAGCTCGGCCTGGGCGGCGAAGCATTCGGGCCCGAGGCCGGTGGTGACCTCGATCAAACAGTCCGAGAGATAAGTCCGCGCTGCGGGTGAAAACCCCATTTCATCAAAGAAGTCTTTGATCTTCGTCATTCGTCCAGCCGAGGACACTGGCTGGGGGGTAGAAGGTACACAAGTTGTGACCATAGGGGAGACTTCCGCAGAAGCTTCAGGGATGGGCGACTCGACGTGGTTGGTAGTAACCATGAGCACCTGATGCTCGCGGTTGTTATTACCATGATTTGGGTACGGGTTCTTCCGCACATCGTGGTTCTTCCGCAGCTGTAGGTCGCCTGTCGCGATCTTCCTTGTGAAGATAGCTCGCAATGCATTGCAGTTCTTGAGGGGATGGCCAAGGGCCTAGTGGTAAGGGCAGTAGTTAGGCCTGGTTCTTTCTTCGTCTGTGATGGGGATCCGCACAGGTGGCAATTTGAAGTTGTTATCATTGGCAACCCATTCTGTCAAGAGCCCTTTCACCGTATTCAAATCACATGGAAAGGTAGGCGGAGTCTCCTGCTGTCGCCGTTTGTCGGAGCGTTGGTCCCCATCCGGGAACTGACGCTTAAAGCCAGTGTAATTATTGATGTTACTGTTGCTGTTGCACTGGGTGTTGGATGTGTCAGCTGAGGCCAGCAGCGCATTCTGCGGGCGAGGCCTCCATGGCTTGACATGACCGACCGTCTCGTAAGTACGGTGGGCTGTTTCCTTGAGGTGTCCCCATGACCTCAAATGTAGGTTCTCGATATGCACACGGTAGATATCAGTCATGTTTTTTATGCATATGGGAACCAACGTCTCGTCCTTGCTGAAGTCCGTGCACTCAAGGCATTTGAGATGGAAACGGTGCACGTACTCATTCAAGTCTTCCCCTTGGTTCTGGCGGATGCCAGCAATATCAACAACACTCACGCGTTCGGCCTCGTAATGGAACTTGTCTAAGAACAATTGGACCATGTCGTTCCATGCGTGGACAGTCCCCGCAGGGATCTGGTGGTACCAAGTGTAGGCCAAGCCTGTAAGGGACTTGTGGAATTCCCTCAACTTCAAGCTGTCTCCCGGGCCATACTGCTCCAATGAGCCTGCAAATCTCGTCAAATGCTCACGGGCGTTGCCCTCACGTCCGTTGAAGAGCACAAAGGCTGGTTGTTTGTACTTCGGAGGATAGGGTATGGTGGCAATATCATTGGCATATGGGGCATGGCCTGTCAGGTGGGCAGAGGGATGAGGCGTAGAGTTTTGTGACAAGCGATGGATGAGTGTCTCCAAGTCTGAACGAGTGACATAGTTGGGAGACGGGTCGTCATGGACGGTTAAAGGGTGGTGACTGGCTGGGATGCCGCGAGCTCCCGAGCCCCCAGAAGGAGCAACTTGGTGGACAGGTGCAACGGAGGGTTGATATATGACAGGGGCTTGTGGTGGTAGTTGTATATGGGCATGGGTGGTTGGGCGAGACATGTCCACTGCTTGGCCATTGGTTTGATGTTGTTCGGTTGAGTAAGGGTTAGGTTCCATCTCAATGGAGTCATGGGTTTCAGACGAGCTTCGTGCCGGCATGCGCCGAGGTGCGAGGACAGGGTGGATCTGTTGCAGCACGGGTCCAAGGTCTGCCTGAGGTCGGCGTGATGGCATCACGGGATGCAGTGCAGCAGCTGCATGAGGCGAAGATGTCGCAAGTCCTACCGCCAAGGGTCTGGTTGATTGAGGCGGCGGTGGTCGCGACACTGGGGCCTGAGCGACGTCAAGAGCCAACTCAGGTCCATAGGGTTGGACTGGTGCAATGGTTTGTTGGGAGGCCATCGCCTGTATGGACTTTTGCATTTCCATCACGGCTGTCATAAGAGTGGTTATAGCGGGCGAAAACTGTTGGATGGCCGCGTTGACTGCAACTTGTATGTCAGGTGCGGTAGTTTGCGGCTGGTCTTGGGGACGCACAACACTGGTCCCCTCTTGTTCACCTGTGTGGTCCTCTTCTTGAACGGCATGGATAAGGCCCCGGCTGGCAGCCCTCGTAACTCTTCGTTGTCTAGCCATGGAGATTAAGTGTGGAAGATAGAAAGACTGCAGTACGATGCTCACCTCCCCAGCGGAGTCGCCAAAATGATGCCAAGGAAAGTGGGTTCGTACTTACGTGGAGGTGCCACAAAGGCTGCAGTCCGTGTCAGCTTCCAAGTATGCAAAGTGAGAGACAGCAAGGACGGAGTAAGGGCTAAGAGCAAGGCTTCCCAGACAGGCCGTGAGGAATGGCAGTGCTGCGAAGGCAAAGCTAAGACGAACAGGGCCGGCAGTCGATAGTCCAAGTCAGGGTCCGAGTCGAGGTCCAA
>JAVXUO010000417.1:0-232708 GCA_033065855.1 Escallonia rubra | reverse complement strand
CGACGCCAAGCCAAAGCAATATATTGTTGACAGCGAGGGGGGCGATGCCCAAATGCCCACCCAAGGACCTTTGGAGAGAGCTGGGCCAACGAGTGGCTGCGGATGTGTTTTTGGGTCCTTGAGGTGTGTCGTCAATGGCGGAAAGTCTGATGGTTCCTTCGCTGTATGTTCGTGCGCCGAGTGGGGAGGTTGCCCCGGTGATGTTACTGAGGTACGTGCCGGGTTTGTTGGCAGAACGACTAGATATACCGTGGTCGCCTATGATGTTCAAGGGCCATAACACCATGCCGGTGGGGTGGAACATTTGGTGCACGTACATGTTGCAGCAGTCGGCTTGGGTGGAGAGGTTGGAGGCGTTGGGGTTGGTGGCTACGATAGAGGCGACGTACAAGGAGGTTGACCCGGTGAGGAACTTTAAGGGGTTGACGTTGTTGCTTTCCAGATGGAGTGCGCCGACGCATACGTTCATTACGGCGTTTGGTGAAATTGGGCCGATGCTTCTTGATGTGATGACCTTGACGGGGTTGCCGATGCATGGCACGAAGAATGCTTGTGAACTGAAGTTAACAGCGGCAGAACGGTTGACGGTGAAGGAACTGCAGGGGTTTGCCTCGGTGATAAGGAGCCATCGGAAGGGTATGTATAGCAGGTGGATCAAACACTTTTATGGTATGGCAACCGCGCTACCCGGGTAGAAGTCGGTGTCGGCGAGCAACTTTCGCATGGGTCCTTGCTATAAGGACGAGAGATATGAGCTAGCGGGGTTCCTTGCCATGTTCTTGTCCAGGTACGCGTTCTATTGTTTTCTCTTCAGTACTTCGGCATGCTATAGTTCAATTGCTTTTGTATGCGTAGAATGTTGAATCCTATACTATAGAAAAAAAAATTCATGCTTCGGAAAGTTAGTGTAGTCATACTGCCATGCGTCGCACTTTACGTTCAGAATAGGGTGTGGATGTCATAATAGATGTTGTATGCTCTTGTACTTATAGGTTTGTATTTGAGGGGAAGCCGGAGGATGGCGTTTCCCCGAGGGTGTTCAAGTTGGCTGTCTAGATGGCTAGGAGGGGGGCGTCGGGTTGGCCCCCATTTACTTAGGCACGTTGTACTCGCGTCTGGATCAGTTTTCCAATGACATGCAGAGGTCATACGGACGCTATCAGGTGGCGACGTATGTAGACTGGATGTTCTTGCAGCGGTATCTGTTTGAAATCTACATGGATTATCGGCCTGGTACATCCATCGCCGAGGAGAGCTATGGTGACTCGGCCGGGCAGGTCGTGTGAGGTGTCGGTTTTTTACGCAGGTGGCCGAGTATATGCTTGGGCGGGCGGGAAGAAGCCCGGGTGTGATATGGCAGACATATTTGACGATCAAGATGAGTGCGTTCCCCGCCCGTATACAGGCATGCATAGTTCGTACGGTACTCCTCCATGGCTGGATCTGCAGGACACTATTGTGCGACTACACAGTCGAGATGATTTGACGGACACGGCGGTGGCTGTGCTAGTGGCATATTTTCTGGGGTGGCTTCCTGTATTGACTGATGATGGCGGGAAGCTGACTATGAGCAGATATTACGTGGCGAGATACAGTCCCGACCGATTATCTGTGAGTTTCGGTTATAATTTAAAGCCCCCATGTGGCTACACTAGGGCGTGGGATGTGAGGAGGGCCTTTGGGTATACGATCTTGGAGGGGGCGCAGAAATGGCCAGTACCGATAGAGGAGTGAAGGAGGCCCGAGATGCTATCGACAGGAGTAGTGACGGTTGAGTATGCGAGATAGTGGGAGCAGGTACTGGTGACGTGGTCAGAGTGGTTGTCACAGGCGCCACCCGACAGGCAGTAGGTCGACGTCTTTGCTGGGGACAGAGGACTGGGATTGGTCACAGCGCAGGTCGCGAGGCAGTGTGGCATGTCGGTACTACTTACGGGTGTATCAGATGTACCGGCGTCAGCGCGCTCTGCACGGGTGTCGGCAGCAGCAGGACGTATGCCAAAGGTGCCGGGTGCCGGCAAGGGTCCCATTTTGTCATTGAGAATGGGTATGATGGAGGGTGCACAACGGACAGGCGCAGGTCCTTCGGTAGGTGGCAGACGCAGGCCAAAGAGGCCGCGGGAGGTGCTGGAGGAGTATGACTCGCAGGTTAGTGTAATGTTTTGCTTTTGTTTTGTTTTTCTTTCGTTGTACAGTTGCCAATTATTATGTTAAGTGTGTTCTAAGGTTCTTCTCTCTCTCTCTCTCTCTCTCTCTCTCTCTCTCTCTCTCTCTTTGACAGGAGCTCGATGATGATGATGAGGCCATTGGCGTGGAGTCAGACGACACCGCGGAGTGTGTCGAGGCTGTTACTGATGATACTGAGGGGATGGATGCTAAGGTAGCTGAGGAGGACGATGAGACATACATGGATGCGACGATGCGGTCGAGGAGATGGAGGCCGAGCCGGCCTATGAGAGGGAGTCGATGGATAGTGAGGCCTTTGAGGAGGCCACGGTGGTGGAGCAGGCAGCAGCCTACATTGTGGAGTCGGTCAGTCGTCCGGAGAAGACAGCAGCGGATATTATGGAGCCGATCGAGCCAGTTAGTAATCTGAGTCCGTCGCCCGTCTTGGTCGAGGAGGTATTTGGTGGCCCGACGTGTCACATGTTTGAGGGAGATGATTAGTGGGCCAGTAGAGAGCCAGATGTTCTGACGAGAGTGCATGATGGGATGCCAGCTACACATGCGATGGCTAGAGATCCATTGCTGCGGGAGGGGGTACTTGGTCTGTCTGTCATGGAGCCTATGGCGGATACATTGTCAAGGTCGGCTGTAGATGCGAATGATGCTATGTTGGTGATGCATGCTACCACCGTTGGCGTGCGGTCAGTGGCTGGTAGGGCGACAGGGGCTGATGTTGCCAGTGGCGGGTCTTCAGTCAGACAGGTGGACGGTATATCCTGGGATGGCATCGGCTTGTCTGATTCGGTAGTCCATCGGTTAGAGATGATTAGGGTGAGACAGCCCTAGATGTTTGCTAGTGCTATTACCATGCGGGGCGCAACATTGATCAGGGCGATGTATGCTATATTTATGGATTGGCTGGCGACACTTGGTGTGGTGTCAGCCTCGACTTGGACTTCAGAGCTCATATCAGAGTTTATGTCAGAGCTCGAGCCTTTCGTATCGTTTGGCTTCCAGTTGGATTGGTTGGCCGACTATATCAGAGCGAGGGGGCAGAGTGCTGAGGCCGTGGCTAGACTGACCGTGATAGGAGCGCATGAGGTGGCGTGGCAGGGTCATAGGCGAATGCTTGATGCAGCGTTGACAGATGTGACTCAGGAGGTGACCGAGATACGGGTTCGGCTTGCCGAGGTGGAGGCTCGACAGACAGAGATAGAGAGCTAGTGGGCCGAGTTGGATGATAGATGGTCCGACTCACAGACGCAGCGACGGACTTTGGAGTCGTACACTTCTGATTCTGTTGGTGCATTGCTTACTTCTTTACGTTAGATGTCATTTTCTTTTCATTTTACTAGTAGTCATTGGTCCGTAGCGGCCGGCAAACCTGTAACTTGTATACATTTGGTTGATATTGATATGGCAGTCATATGGTTATTTTGTACCTGTGTTTGTTGTGAGGTGATGCTTAGCTTTTGATGTGCTTGTATGTCTTGCATGTGGTGTCTTCCCGTTGTGTTTCCCCCTTCCCCGCCCATAGTAAGCGACTTAGTGAATGATGTGTAAATGAAAGAATGCATTACATACAGTAGTTGAGGCGAGTAAATGATCTTTGCATTGATAGTATTTGGGCCAAAATGCCATTACATGAGTAAAGTAAGAACTTCTAATAATCAGCAAAAGTTACAAGTCATGAACAGGTGTGCATATACAAAAAATGCTGTGTGTAAATGTTCTAAGATTTGGGCGGGTAGGGCTGGGGGAACAATCCGCTGCTGGTCATGCATAATACTTCTTCAAATAGCGGCCGTTGTAGGTGCCGTGATTTTTCCATCTTCCGTGTTGAGCAGGAGGTAGGAGCCGTTGTCTCTGGCTTCATGCACTTGAAGTGGTCCTTCCTAATTTGGTGTGAACTTGGGGGCTGACATGTTGGCGTGTACATGTTTGGCGGCTTAGAGAACAAGGTCGCCCTCGACGAATGTCCGTTGCTTCACAGTCTTTCCATATGCCTTAGTGAGTTGTTTGTGGTATTTCTTCATACGGCGTAAGGCATTGGCTCTCATTTCATCAAGTCCTTCAAGGACGGTCATTCTGGTTTCTTCATCCCCAAGCCCACTGCTTAGGGAGAGTCTGGCTGATGCGACCGCAATCTCGGCTGGTACCACACACTCGTCCCCGTAAACAAGGGAAAAGGGTGTGGTCTTTGTTGCTGTGTGCTTAGAGGTTCTGTAAGCCCAAAGTGCAAGGCTTAGCTTCTCGGACCATGAACCACTTGCATCATGGACCATTCGTGATAATACCTACAGTAGAGTCTTGTTAGAAGCTTCGGCTTGACCATTCCCTTGTGGGTAGTAAGGAGTGGATGTAGCGTGGTTGATGTTGTATCCTTCCATGAAAGCTCGGACATCCCTGTAGATAAATGGTGTGCCGTTGTCAGATATGATACACCGAGGGATACCAAAGCAAAAAATGATGTGATCGTGCAAGAAGTTGGCGATGACGCCTCTCGTGGCTCTTCGCAGAGGTATAGCCTCGACCCACTTTGTGAAATGTTCTGTTGTGACCATAATCCAAGTATGACCTCGAGATGTTGGGCGGATGGGGCCTATGAGGTCGAGAGCCCAAGAGTGGAATGGCCAAGGGACCAAGATCATGCGAAGGCCGGACGCTGGTGTGTGCATCCTGTCAGTGTGTCTCTGGTAGGGTTGGCAGTGTCTAACATGAGAGATTGCATCGGATTCCATAGTCAGCTAGTAGTACCCCAACCTTAGCAACTCTGCATACAGCTTCTGAGAGCCTTGATGCTCACCACAATCACCATTGTGTACTTTGTTAATCACCTCGACCGCTTGGGCGCCTTGCAAGCATCGCGGGGTGCGTCCTAAAAATCCCTTTTGAAACAATTCACTTTCCGTCACGAAATACTTGGCCGACTTACGTTTGATAGATCGTGCTGAGCTACGGTTAGGAGGTAGAATCTCGTGAGATAGATACTGGATGAATGGTTGACGCCAGTCAGTCTCGACGTTGATTACAAGAGCTTCCGCATTATCTGGCGCATATAAGCATTCGGGGCAATCCCGATGTATGTCTGATGCATCCTTGGCCATGGATGGCCAAAAGAGGCCTATGTGCTGAAGGCGGCAGTATAGAGGGGGACCATCGAGGCCATAACACTTCTGATGGCCAAGCTGTAGTTTATGTTTTGCTTCTGCTGGTGTCAAACACCTGGCTAGAGTGCCTCTGGGTAATCGCCTATACAAGACATCTCCCAACAAAAAAAAGTCTCTAAGGGTCGAGGCATAAGCAAGAGATTGTGCCTTAAGTTGGTCGACGATCGGCTGCCTCCAATCGTCTGCAGTAGTGTCTTTCGGGACTAGATTTAGTGCTGGGCATGGTTCCGTTCTCTTGATGATGGTTAGCATTCGATGCTCACCATCAACCTCCATCTTTGATGCAATCGTGGGCAAGCTGTCCGCATGTCTGTTGTGGCACATGTTGTGATGTTCATACTGGATATAGCTAAGTCTTCCCTCCAAGTGTTGCACCAAGGCATGATAAGGTGCCAAGGCTGGCTCCTTGATTGCGAAATCCCCGTCGGCCTGCTTCATGATCAAGTTTGAGTCTCCTTTCACGCATAATAACTTAGCCCCCATACCGGTAGCCAACATGAGGCCAATGACAAGTGCCTCATACTCAGCTTCATTGTTAGATACCAGGAATGCAAGCTTGAATGATAGGGATGTGGTAACACCCTCTGAATTTTGAAGGACTATGCCGGCACCCCCTTGCCGGAGGGGAGCTTCATTGGGACCTTTGCTAGTGGCTGAGCCGTCAAACTCAAGCATCCACAATTCATCGATGTCAGAGATCAGGGTCGTCTCCTCCCCAGGCAATTGATCTGAGGTCGGTTCATATTGTTGGCGTGGGAAGAAAGCCAAGAGGTCTACTAGTGCTTGGCTCCGTAGAGCTGTAGGATTCTTGATGGATAAGCCAAACTCGGCCAATAGCAACAACCAACGGGTAAGTCAACCAGACAGGGCAGGGCGTGTGAGCATGTATCGTAGTGGATCAGCCTTGGTGAGAAGTGTGATTTGGTGCGACAAGAAGTAGTGTCTGAATTTCTGTGAGGCGTAGACCAAGGCTAAGCAGTGCTTCTCGAGTTCAGAGTAATTGGCTTCGGGTCCCCTGATTGACCGACTGAGATAATAAACCGGACATTCCACTCCATTTACCTTTTGGGCAAGCAATGCCCCTATGGATCTGGGGGTAGAGGTCAAGTACAGTAAGAAGGGGATACCTCGTTGTGGCACGAACATGGTCTACGATGACATGAGGACCACCTTGATCTGTTCGAATGCTTTTTGTTGGGGCGCACCCCAACTCCATGGTGCGCTCTTGCGCGTCAAATGCTGGAAGGGTGTGATAAGTTCGGCCAAGGCAGGGATGAATCGCCGGAGATAAGAAACCTTGCCGAGGAAGCTTTTCAACTGTTTGGTGCTCTTGGGAGGGGGCATCTCTTGGATGGAGGCGGCCTTAGAAGGGTCAATGTCGATGTCATGTCGACTGACAAAAAAGCCAAGGAATTTGCCGGAGAAGACTCTAAAGGCACATTTCAACGGATTCATCCGCATGTTGTATTGTCGACAACGATTGAAGACTGCTCGAAGGTCCGTGAGATGATCACTTTCCTTTTTGGACTTGATAATAAGATCGTCGACGTAGTCCTCCACTGTGTGGTGTATCATGTCGTGGAAGATTGTTGTCATTGCTCTTTGATACGTTGCACCCGCGTTCTTAAGGCCGAAGGGCATGAATTTCCAACAAAAGTTACCCATAAGAGTGCGGAAGGCTGTCTTGGCACAGTCGTCAGGGTTCATCCGAATTTGATTGTAGCCCATGAAACCATCCATGAAAGATAAGGTTTCGTGTCCGGCAGCTGCCTCTGTAAGCATGTCGATGTTGGGCAATGGGAACTCGTCTTTAGGGCATGCCTTGTTCAAGTCCCGAAAGTCAATACAAACGCGGACTTGACCGTTCTTCTTTTGCACATGAACAACATTAGCCAACCAGATAGGATGAGTGATGGGCTCAATAAAGCCAGCTTGTAGAAGTCGTTCGATTTCTTGTTTGATCTTCAATTCGAGCTCGGGGCAGAAGGATCGTGGATGTTGTCGGACAGGGCTGAACCCATTAGCAATGTTGAGATGGTGTGTCACAAAGGCAGGATCCAATCCAGGCATCTCGTTGTAACACCATGCCAATACGTCACGATATTCGCGAAGGAGGGTAACCAATTCATCTCTTCAGCCCGGGGTGAGTTTTGTGCCAATGTATGTCAGTCAAGGTTCCTCGCCTGGGTCAGCCAGCTTAATTTCTTCGAGATCTTCGGCTTACGGTTGAGGGCCATCTTCATAGCAGGGCGAGGCAGCGCCCAGGGTGAGTTCAGGGTCTGGCGGGCAATGCTCGGCCACGCAGCACCATTCAGTTTTCATGGGCAGGTTAGGGTCAGGGGGGTCAGATGACGAACTACCTGAAGCCCACGCACACCGTCATAAATGGTAGATAACTTTGTCGTCTTTGACGATGCGTTGGAAGGTTGGTTCGGCCTTTTGCTTCTTGGACTTGGGGGATGAAGGGGGAGATTTGGTAGTGGCAGCAGGCGGAGGCGCCGACGTTGATCCCTTGTTCTTGGTACTTTTCTTGGTCTTGGACTTGGGAGGCTTGTTTCCACACAGCTCATCCCAATTGGGCAACTTGGTGAAATGTATATGAGTAGCATTCTCACAATCCTCGGCGAGCTCAGTGAAGAAGGAGGCCTCGACGAAGTAAGATTCAGCACATTCGAAGGGGGCCTTGGTTGCATGGATTGTCATCGCTACCTCATGTCCCGTAGGACCGGCCACAAGTTTTACACACTGGTGGTAGGTTGAGGGAACGTCCTTGTTAACATGGATCCAGGGTCGGCCAAGCAAGAGGTGGAAAGCAGACTCGCTTTCTATCACGTGAAAAGTAGTGTCGCGACGGACAGTTCCGACCATGAGGTCGACAGTGATATGGCCGAGGGTCGACTGGGGACCCTGCCCAAAGCTAGTAATCCTGACGGGGTCGCGGATGATTTTTCTTAGGGGGATGTCAGCCCGTTGCAAGGTGATGAGAGGTATGATCTTGATTGAGGCGTCGCCGTCTACTAAGGCACGGCTGAAGCTCGTGCCATAACGGTGCATTCGAGGTACAACGGTCGGTTGTGGTGTTCAATCGGTGCCGAGTCCTCATCTGAGAAAATGAATGTGGTAGAAGAGACGTGTCTGAGTTCGGCTTGGGCAGCGAAACATTCAGGGCCGAGGCCCGTGGTGACCTCGATCAGACAGTTTGAGAGGTAGGTTCGTGCCGCGGGTGAAAATCCCATTTCATCAAAAAAGTTTTTGATCTTCGTCATCTGTCCGACTGAGGACGCTGGCTGAGGAGTGGAGGGTACACAAGGTGTGACCGTAAGAATGCCCTTTGCAGGGGCTTCGGGGATGAGAGGCTCAATGTGGTCAGTAGCGGCCATGAGCACCTGATGCTCTCGATTGTTGTTACCATGGGGTGGGTAGGGGTGCCTACGCACATCATTGTTCTTCTGTAGCTGTAGGTCTCCTGACGCGACCTTCCTTGCAAAGATGGCTCGCAGTGCATTGCAATTTTTGAGAGGATGGCCAAGGGCTTGATGGAAAGGATAGTAGTTGGGTCTGGTTCTTTCTTCATCTGTGATGGGGATCCGCACAGGTGGCAATTGGAAATTTTTGTCATTGGCGACCCATTCCGCCAAGAGTTCTTTCATTGTATTCAGATCGCATGGATAGTCGGGTGCAGGCTCCCGTTGTCTACGTTTGTCGGAGCGTCGGTCCCCATCTGGGAACTGGCGCTTGAAGCCAGTGTAGCTGTTGTTGTTGTTGTTATGATGAGGGCTGGGTGTGTCTACTGAGGCCAGTAGTGCATTTTGCGGTCGAGGGTTCCATGGCTTGACAGGGCCGACCGTGTCGTAAGTACGGCGGGCTGTTTCCTTGAGGTGGCCCCATGACCTCAATTGTAAGTTCTCGATATGCACCCGGTATACGTCTGTCATGTTCTTGATGCATATGGGAAGTACAGTCTCGTCCTTGCTGAATTCCGTGCACTCAAGGCATTTGAGATTGAAGCGGTGCACGTACTTATTCAAGTCTTCCCCTTGGTTCTGGCGGATGCCAGCAATATCAACAATGGTCACACATTCGGCCTCGTAGTGGAACTTATCTAAGAACAACTGGACCATGTCATTCCATGCGTGGACAGTCCCGGCAGGGATCTGGTGGTACCACGTGTAAGCCAAACTTGTAAGGGACTTGTGGAATTCCCTCAACTTCAAGCTGTCTCCTGGACCATACTGCTCCAATGAGCCTGCAAATCTCATCAAGTGCTCACGGGCGTTGCCCTCGCATCCGTTGAAGAGCACAAAGGCTGGTTGTTTGTACTTTGGGGGGTAGGGTATGGTGGTAATATCATTGGCATATGGGGGCGTGACCTGTCAGGTGGGCAGAGGAATCAAGCGTAGAGTTTTGTGACAAACGATGGATGAGTGTCTCCAAGTCTGAACGAGTGACATAGTTGGGAGACCGGTCGTCATGGACGGTTAAAGGGTGGTGGCTGGCCACGAGCCCCCGAGCCCCAGAAGGAGCAACTTGGTGGACAGATGCAACGGAGGATTAATATATGACAGGGGCTTGTGGTGGGAGTTGTATATGGGCATGGGTGGGTGGGAGAGACATGTCCACTACATGGCCAGTGGTTTGATGTTGTTCGGTTGGGTAAGGGTTATATTCCATCTTAATGGAGTCATGGGTTTCGGACGAGCTTGGTGTCGACATGCGCTGAGGTGCGGGGACAGGGTGAATCTGTTGCAGCACAGGTCCAAGGTCTGCTTGAGGTCGGCGTGATTGCATCACGGGATGCAGTGCATTAGCTACAGGAGGCGAAGATGTCGCAAGTCCTGCCGCCAAAGGTCTAGATGATCGAGGTGGCGGTGGTCGCGACACTGGGGCCTGAGCGGCGTCAAGAGCCAACCCATGTCCATAGGGTTGGACTGGTGCAATGGTTTGTAGGGAGGCCATCGCCTGTATGGATTTTTGCATTTCCATCATGGCTGTCATAAGAGTGGCTATAATGGGCAAAAACTGCTGGATGGCCGCATTGACAGCAACTTGTATGTCAGGTGCGGTAGCTAGCGGCTGGTCTTGGAGACGCATGGCACTAGTCCCTTCTTGTTCACCGAGGTGATCCTCTTCTTGCACGGTGTGAATGAGGCCTTGGCTGGTAGCCCTCGTAACTCTTCGTTGTATAGGCATGGAGACTGAGTGTGGAAGATCGGCAGACTGCAATATGATGCTCACCTCCCCAGCGGAGTCGCCAAAATGATGCCAAGGAAAGTGGGTTCGTACCTACGTAGAGGTGCCACAAAGGCTGCAGTCCGAGTCAGCTTCTAAGAATGTGAAGTGAGAGACAGTGAGGGCTGAATAAAGGCTGAGAGCAAGGCTTCTTAGACAGGCCGTGAGGAGTGGCAGTGCTGCGGAGACGAGGCTGAGACGAACAGGGCCGGCAGTTGACAGTCCAAGTCAAAGGTTCGAGTCGAGGTTCAATGTTACGGTCCAAAGTTATGTCCGATTTGTGTTTCTCTCTCTAGAATCCAAGAGCTCCCAAATTCTAGAGTGAAAATGATTTTGTAAGAATGAGCCAAAAGTCCTCTTTTGAGTCATAAAGTGCACTATTTATAGGAAACAGTGTGCTTATGTCATAAAGTGCCAGATGTCGTCCCCTGGGAGTGACACATCACCAGGGCGTCCTAAAATACCGATTCTCTGTTGGACTGCCCGGTTCCCAAATTAGCGTTGCCTGACCCACACAGCGTGGCTCTACCTGTCTGAGAAGACTGACCACACTGCGGTAGCATGATTAGAGTAAGCTCGTTGCTCCAGTCACCGGTCCAAGCCCTTACTGAATCCCACAAGATACGTCAAGAGATGCATAGATAACCTGACAGTGGTGAGGGTCGCCCATATAGCCAACTGCCAGGCAGACTAGGCGCGATGCCTTCCAAGGACTTGCTCCCATCCCGAAGTGACCCGTGGGTCATTGTCCTGGTGCTGTCGACAATCAACGGTAACATGAGTGGACATGCTCGCAGCTCAATGCTCAGAGTCCGCTGCGAGGGGTCCTCGTGCCAGAGCCCCCCGTGATTGTGACGGCAATGGCTTTAAGGTTGTGAGCTCATCCCATGGCGGCGATGACTATAAGGTTGTGAATCCATCCCGCTGCGAGGGGTCCTCGTGTCGGAGCCCCCAGTGATTGTGTCAGCGATGGCTTTAAGGTTGTGAACCCATCCCATGGTGGCGATGACTATAAGGTTATGAGTCCATCCCGTTGTGAGGGCCGCAGCCCCCCCCCCCCCCCCGTAATTGTGACGGCGATGGCTTTAAGGTTGTGAGCCCATCTCGTGGTGGCGATGACTATAAGGTTGTGAGTCCATCCCGCTGCGAGGGCCAGAGCCCCCCGTGATTAAGACGGAGATGGCTTTAAGGTTGTGAGCCCATCCCGGTGCGAAGGCCGGAGCCCTCCGTGATTGAGACGGCGATGGCTTTAACGTTATGAACCCATCCCGGAAGCATGTAACATGATTGTGGCGCATGGGCGCGGTGCCTACAACACGAGACAATACCTGGTGCCGGGGAACATGTTATGAATGTAGCGCACGGGCACGGCGACGAACGTCGCGGAGACAATACCTGGTGCCGTGGGCACATGTCATGGAAGTGGCGCATGGGTGCGGCGATGAACGTCATAGAGACAATACTTGATGCCAGGGGCACATGTTATGAAAGTGTCGCGGCGACGAACGTCGCGGCGCAATACTTGGTGTCGGGGGCACGTATGATGAGAATGGCGCACGAGCGCGGTGACGAACGTCGCGAAGTACTACTTGGTGCCTGGGGCACGTATGATGAGAATGGCGCACAGGCGCGGCAACGAACATCGCGTAGACGGTGCACGTCGAGTGTCCTGGAGATGGGGCATGAGTTGAGTGTGCTTGTTATAACAAAATAATGAGTGCAACATGTAGTAATGACAAAGTTGGGAGTTATGGTATGCGGTCGTCGACGACGGGTCATTTGGTGGTAGCGCGTGACTTTGGGCGACGGGCATCGCAGGAGCGGTGCGTGGTCGCGGGCGACGGATGTCCTGAGGTTGATGTACGAAGGACGTCGCGAGGTTGATGTATGAACGTCAGTAAACATCGCGAAGGTGTAAAGGCTCGAGAAAATAAGTGCTCGCGCGGGGGGGGGGGAGGCCATAGGCCAAACATTGGGGGATGGCCAAGGCCACCACCCCTGGGGAGGCTGAGGCCAACCCTAGGGGGTGGCCAAGGCCAATGGCCAACTCCCATGAAGGGAGGCCAAGGCCACTACCCTTTTTAGTGAACTTTGGGTGTGCCGACGGTAGGTGTTATGATGAGTAATGGTTAATCCGGAAGTTGCGTTACGATGATCGTGTCGACGTGAATCGTACCCATGTGACGAATAAGGTGCCAAGGTTACATACGAAGTGTATGAAGCAAAAAAAAGTGCGAAAAGGGGTATGCACGAAAGGGGTGAACCACCGGGGGAACATGGCTGAGGCCAACCCTTCCTAGAGGCCGAGGCCGACCCCCTGGGGCTGGCCAAGGCCAAATGGCCAACTCCCATTTTTGGAGCCCAAGGCCACTTACCCTTTTGGCGAATTTCAGGCGCGCCGTAGGTAGGTGTTTTGATGAGCAATGGCGAATCCGGAAGTTGCGTTGCGACGAGCATGCTGCCAAGAATCGTACCCACATGATGAACAAGGTGCCAGAGTCACATACAAAACGTACGAAGTGAAAAAAGTGCGAAAATGTCTTTGCACGAAAAGTGAAGAACCGGGGGGGTGGAGAAGGCCCAGGCCAACCCCCCATGGGAGGCCGAGGCCGACCCCATGGCCTTGGGGGAGGCCTTTGCCCCTTGACCCCGTTGCTCTGGTTGCACCGTCGGTCGACATTTTTGGTGAAAATGTGCTCGGGTGGTCTCGGTGTGACGATCGTGCTAC
Organism: Escallonia rubra; assembly: GCA_033065855.1. Taxonomy (NCBI): domain Eukaryota; kingdom Viridiplantae; phylum Streptophyta; class Magnoliopsida; order Escalloniales; family Escalloniaceae; genus Escallonia; species Escallonia rubra. The sequence continues at coordinate 219,415 of JAVXUO010000417.1, read as the reverse complement.
CATCAGTGACGTCAACCGAAATAAAATGTCTAAGTCGCGCCCAAGGCGCGGGGAGCAAAAAATGTACGTGACTTGAGCGTGCGCGCGCTAACCTATTCGATGTGTTGAAAAAATGACGGTTGCATCCGTCAACGTGCTTGCGTGAAACGGGACCCCTGGTGGGCCCTTGGGTACGACCAGAGTGGGTTGGGAACACTAGTATAACAAGTGCAGTTTAGAAACCTTTATTCATCGATCAGATGACTACTATGAAAGAAAGGTTGGGCAATGCTAAGGTATGGGTTGAGATTAATGTAATACATAATTTGTTTGATGTTGTTCCCCTCTGATAGTTTAACAAAAGTTCGAATATGAATGGCTACCAGTAAAATGCACACACTGTCAAATTTATGTGCATCAGGTAGCCAGATGCTACAAAAAGGGACAGCCTCAGCAAATATGGAGGCAAAAGGTTAAATTAAATATAAATGTGGAGAGTGACAATGCTATGGCAAAATTTAATAGTACTACTGGCCTAAGATCATGCTTAGAGCCAAGCCCTGCTATACTTGCTATTGGAAATAGCTTCTCTGTGTTAGCTAATAATGACTGTATGGAGAATACTGTCACTTATGTCATGCCACAAGGAGTAAGAAGTTCTAGACAAAAGTTATACAATCCTCCCAGAACTTAGTTGATAAAGATCAGTGGAAGCAAGGGAAAGGGAACAATAAAGACATGACCACAATTGCTAGTTGGAACATCAAATGATTTAAAGACTCTTTGAAACAAAGAGATGTCAAGAAATTATTGAATAACAACAAGGTGAATCTGATGGGATTATTAGAAACAATATTAAGGGAAGAAAATATTCAAAAGATTACAACAAATGAAAATGGAATAAGGACTGGCATTTTGAATATAATGTCAATCATAAAGGAGTGTCCACAAGTATGGTTGGGATGGAATGGAAATAATATACAAATTTGCTGTATAAATCCAGTCAGCATATCACTAGGAATGTGAATATCCAAAACTCTAGGCTATCCTTTTATATTACCTTTGTATATGCCAGTAATAAAGGAGAAAAAAGGATCCATATGGAAACAACTATCATAGGATGCTACCACCATTGGACCAAATCCTTAGCTAATGACTGGTGACTTTAATGTGGTAAGATCTGAAAATGAAAAATATGGTGGCATTGGTCTTAATAGGAGAGCCATTGAGGAGTTTAATAGATGTATATTCGATACACACCTTGAAGACCTACCTACAAAGGGATTATTTTACACCTGGTGTAACAATAGAGAAGATGATATCATCATGTGCAAATTGGATAGAGCTCTACAAAATGAATGATGGATGGAAGCTCATCCTAACACCAAAGTAGAAGCTCAAGCCCCAGGATTATGATGCTCTGATCATGATCAACATTTGGGGCTTGGCCCTCAGTTCTCAGTTTCCATGTTTGTTTTTCTCTATTAGCAGTTCTTTTATTCTTTTGAACTCACTACAGTTTAGATCACCTAATGTTTGCAATTCAGTATGATACCCCTTTGTACGTCACCATTATGCAAGATGTCTATGTTCATTAGTGGATAATGAGTGGAACCTTGTTAAGGGCTACTTCTTGGCACCATCCATGACAAGCACAGTGCCCTCGCGTAGCCTAGAACAGCGCTCGCATGTGTTTCCACCATAACGCCCTTGTGCCCTTCCAGCACAGCACCTACATGTTCGTCCAGCAAAGCGCCATAGGGCCCAGTGCCCATGTGCCCTCTCAACACAGCACTCGCATGCTCGCTTACCCCAGCGCCTCTACACCCTTCAAACATAGCGCCCTTGTGCTCGACTACAATGCCCGTACATCCCGTATGCCAATTTTGAAGATTTGAATATGTAGACGTGCGTGCTTTTTTGGTGGAGATCATCGTTCTACATTTTTTAGTTTTCATGTGAAATTTCAATTTATTTCGACTTATATTTCTTATAAAAGGGGCATAATGACCTCTGGCACATAGGAACGTCAGCTACTGCCATTTTGGATTTTTTTCCTAATGCTGCTATATGGGGTCATGTAGTTTTGTCCTAGACGCCCATATCTGAGAGTCCAACAAAGCTCTTGGTAAGTTGTAATGGTTCTGATGAAGTAATGAGAATATATTGGACCATTTTGCCCTTGTGTTGAAATTTACTCTTTATGCACTGTTGATTTTCCGTGACGATGCACTATTGCCTATAAATTGTTGAGATTGCCGATGGACTCTTCCTATAAGTGGCAAGACGAGTGCCACAAACGGTTTCCTTGCGCCATCAAAGGCCACCGTGTGTCAGGTGGTATCAGAGTCGTGGTTGTCCAAATTTTTGGTTTGTTTGTTGGAAAACTATGGCCAACGCAAAAGAAAGAATTGATAACATTGGAAGCATAGATGGTGGATATGTTCCAGAGCGATTATCATGGTCCTGGCATCCTTCATCAGTTTTTCCTTTACCTTGGTGCGCTGGAGGAAGATTTGGAAAAAATCGAGACTACACAGAATGCCAATGTTCTGGACTGGGAGTTCAAGTTTCAAGAGCTTTAGGATCGACTATCGAGTGGAGCTTCTTATCAGGCGGTCATGAACTCACTCGCAGGGGGCATGAGCATGCATCGTGGCCCCGATTGCGAGAGCCTACGACCTACGAGAATGCCCGTGACGCCAAGGAATTGGAAAATTTCCTTTTTTCGATGTCGAACAATATTTTTGAGTCATCAGGGTGGACTGAGAAGAGATAAAGGTCTCAATGGCCATGATGTACTTGGTTAAAGATGCCAAGCTATAGTGGCAGAAGAAGTACGCAGAGATCCAAGAGGGGACCTACGTTATAGATACGAGGGAGGCACTCAAATAAGAGTTGAAGAGTCAATTCTTCCCGGAGAACACCACATTCAACACAAGGAAAGCACTTTTAGAGTGCGGGCACACTGGGTCTATCAGGGAGTATTGCCAGGCATTTTCAACCTTGATGTTGGACATCAGCGACATGTCTGCAGTTGAGAGACTCTTCTTCTTTATGGAAGGATTGAAACCATGGGCTCGTACAGAGCTCGATAGATGTCTGGTGAACAACCTTATGAAGCCATCATTGCTACCGAAAGCCTTTGAGATTACAACTCTGAGCCATAGAGACCCACTCAGAGAGGGAACCCAACAAGAGCACTGGTGGCAAGAAGCCAGGGGGTCAAGTACCAAACCAAAATTGGAGTAATAGTAGTTAGGCTTCAAAACTTTCCACCCAATAAAAGAGTGGGGCAGGGTTTAAAGCTAAGTTTGATGCCAGCACTAGGCGAGAAGTAAAGAAGTCTCCCTTCAAGTCTTGCTTCTTGTGCTAAGGGCCGCATGTGATTGTAAACTGTCTGTCGAGGCAAATAATGAATGCCTTGTTTGATAACATGGGGCATCTGCAACAAGGAGAACATTCTGGTTGTTCTGTCAAGGCAGCCACCCATCCGATGACCAGCCAGACAAGCAAGACTATGAAGAGGAATATGCCTTTGAGGCCTTTCCTCATTGGTGTAATGCCATGGAAATTCTAGGCTGGGAACCCCGAAAATGGCTTAATTGTAGAAGAGAAAAAGGGCATGCCACCAAAAAAAAGAGTGACGTACCAGGGAAAAGCCTTATGTACATGGACGTCAAGGTTAACAGGAAGCCATTAGGGCCATGGTAGATACGGAGCTACACATAACTACATTTCTAGCACACAAATGGAAATACTGGGTCTGACTTTGGAAAAATCTTATAGATGGGTAAAAACTATCAACTCTACTGCCCATCCGGTAGCTGGGATAGTTAGGTCAATATAATAAAGGTTGGCCCCTGTGAAGGAAAGACCAACTTTTCACCATAGACGACTTTAAGCTGATCATTTGGTTAAAAGTTCTTGCACTATCGAAGACCACGGTGATGCCTTGCACCAACTCTCTAGCCATACTTGGGAACAACCATGTGTCACCCAACCATATCTCCTAGGGCTGAAGAGCATTTTATCTCAGCCCTCCAATTGAAGAAAGGATTGAAACGAGCCGAGACAACCTACCTTGCCATGTTACGGTGGGAAGATATTGAAGAACTGTCAAAACCGTTATTGGAAGAAGTTAAAGTGATACTAAACGACTTCGAGTACGTGATGCTTGATGAGTTGCAAAAGAAATTGTCACCTAGAAAGGTAATTGACCATGAGATCGAGCTAGTACTGGCCACGAAGTCGTCTATCAGAGCTCTCTACCGGATGTTACAACCAGAACTTGTAGAACTTATAAAATAACTGACAGAGTTGTTAGATATGAGTTTGAACAACCCCGCTAAGTCGCCCTACGGTGCACCCATTCTCTTTAAGAAGAAACAAGAGGGTTTTTTACGAATGTGCATGGACTATAGAGATTTGAACAAGGTGACCATTAGAAGCAAGGACCATACCCCTCTAGTCGCCGATTGCTTTGATCAGCTCAGTCAGGCAAGGGTATTTAACATGTTGAACCCGAAGTCTGGATACTGGCAGGTTCTGATCGCCGAAGGTAATGAGGCAAAGATGATTTATGTCACCAGATATGGTGTGTATGAGTTCCTGGTCATGTTCTTCAGTTTGACCAACCCCCCGCCATACTTTGCACTTTGATGAATCAAGTTTTGTGAGACTACAGTGATGATTTTTTAGTGGTGTATCTCGATGATATTGTGATCTACAGTTCCAACATGGAGGATCATCTGGAACACTTTGAGGAAGTTACTAGCCTGATTGAGGTAGCGCGAGTTATATGTGAAACTGTCAAAATGTTCTTTTGCACATACCATAGTTAAATTCTTGGGGCATGTGATAAAATTTGTTAGATAAGGATGGACTCAGACAAAGTTCAAGTGAGACGAAAGTGGCAGCCGCCAACTAATGTTTGAGAACTCAGATTCTTTATTGGTTTGACCAACTATTACAGGAAGTTCATATGAGATTATTCACAGATGACCCATCCCTTAACCGAGCTACTAAAGAAGAGAAAAGTTTGGGAATGGTCCAAGGAATGTCACTTGACCATCACTACTATAAAGCTGCTAGTAATGTCAGAAGATCCAGTACTCTCACTCTCGGATGTGCCCATGTCTTTCGAAGTTCATACAAATGCTTTCGACATTGCAGTAAGAGAGTTTTCATTCAAGAATGTCACCCTGTTGCATAAGAGAGTCGGAAGCTCATTGATGCAGAACATTGCTATAGCAACCATGACAAAGAGTTGTTTGCGGTAGTCCATTACCATAGAGTTTAGAGGCACTACCTACTTGGCTCTGGTTTTGTACTGATGACATATAACACAGCGGTGCCACTTCTTAAGCCAATCCAAGCTCACCTCTAAACAGGCCAAATGACAAGAACTTTAGCCGAGTTTAACTTTATGCTCGAGTAGAGGGCGAGCTCAATTGATAATGTCAAAAATGTCCTCAGCAGGAGGGCTGAACTCAATCAGTTGCCTTTGATGGCGACGAATGCCATTGTTAGGGCTGACAGTTGAATTTTCATCAACATTGGAGAGAAGATCAGAAAGCCCTCACCAAGGACCCTGTAGCTCAACAACTACTGAAACTTATCAAGAGTGACAAAACTCGACAATTTTGGCAAGAAGATGGCTTACTAGTTGACCAAGGGAGGTCGTGTATATGTCCCTAGAGTTGATGATTTAAGACGAATGTTGATTCGGGAATGTTATGATACCCTTTAGGCAGGCCATGTCGGAAGGGAGAGGATGCTAGCTCTTCTTCAACAAGGTTATTGCTGGCCCCAAATAGGGGATGACGTACAAGAATATGAAAAGACATCAGCAGGGCAAGGTTGAATGTAGGAAGAAAATAGGGTTGCTAAAACTGTTGTCAATTCCTAAAAGACCGTGGGAGAGTGTGCATTGGACTTTATCACTGGTCTACCCAAGGTTAAAGTCTTAGGCATAATTCTCCTTGTCATTGACCGATTTAGTAAGTAGGCAAGTTTTATTGCCGCGCCAAAGTACTACTCCACTAAAGATACAGTGAAACTATTTTTCAAGTAGTGGTGAAGTACTGGGGTATGCTGCAAGACACTATTAGTGATCGGGACTCCCGCTTCACTGGGAACTCTTAGACATAAATTTTCAAGTTATTTAGATCCCGACTTTCCATGAGTTCGAGCTATCATCCAAAATTAGATGGCAGAAATAGCCTTTCAATTGCATGTTAGAAGAGTACCTCCGCCATTTTGTCTTTGCACACAGAAAAATTGGGTATAGCTTCTAGATGTTGCCCAACTATGCTTCAATTCACGCAAAGCTCCTCCATAGGGAAGAGTGCTTTTAAGATTGCAAATGGATAGCAGCCATTGCCACGCCGGAGTGGTAAATGTCCCTAACAGAGGAAAGTCTCCAATAGCCATAAGCTTCAGTGAATAATGGAGACAGAATATAGATCTAGCTCATCCTTACCTTGAGAATGCAGTGAGAAGAATGAAGAAACACGCTGACAAGAATAGAAGATCTCAGGAGTTCAACGTGGGAGTCATGGTTGAGCTATTAACACAAGACTGCAAGTTCCTGAGTGGAAGAGATTCTTGCCTTCTGCACAAATATGAAAGACCCTTGATAATTTTAAAGAAGATTGGCATGATGTCTTACAAAGTCAACCCACCACATTGGCAGAGCCGCCAGTTCCATCCCGTCTTTCACGTCAGCATGTTAAAGCCATTATATGAAGACAAAATAGACCTTTCGAGGGGTCAAGTCAAGGGACTATGACTCAAATCAAAAGAAAAAAGAAAATTAGTTGTCGAATCCAACTAGATGATAAAGTGATTACATCATCCCACAAGCGTCATCAAGAGTACCTTGTCAAGTGGTAGGGTTATACAGAAGAAGAGAACACATGGGAAAGAGCAGGAGATTTATAAACCTACAATGCACAAATTGAAGCCTACCAAATGAAGAGGTTGATGAGGGCTTCAAAAACTCTAGTAGAGGAGAATGTCACAGGGTCCCTCTTGGCACTAGCTATGACAAGCACAGCGCCCTGCGTCCGCCTAGCACAGTGCCTGCGAGCCCTTTTGTGCACAGCTCCCCTGTACCCACCCAAACTAGCCCTCGCACGCTCGCTTAGCCAGTGCCTCTATGCCCTTCAAGCACAATGCTCGCGTGTTCAACTATAGTGCTCGTGCACGCCATATGCCAAATGTGAAGATTTGAGATCCAGACGTGCATTTTTCTCATTTTTGGTGGAGATCATCTTTGTACATATTTAACTTTCCACGTAAAACTCAAGTCATTTCGAGTTGTATTTTTTAGAGAAAGGGCACTTTGACCCCTCACACATGGGAACGTCTATTACTGTCACTTTGCATCTTTCTCCTAATTGTACTACATGGGAGTCCTGTAGCCTTGCGCAAGATGCCTATACCCGAGAGTCCCTAGTTTTGTTTGTCTAGCTATATTGCAAATCATGGATGCAACTAAAGGCTCTTTGTAATTTGTAATGGTACTTTCAAAGTAATGAGAATTTATTGAACCGTTTTGCCATTGCGTTGAAAATTACTTTTTATACACTGTTGATTTGCAATGTTGATGCACCGTTGCCTATAAATTGTTGAGAATTGTCGGCAGGCTCATCTTGTAAGTGGCAAGACAAGTACCACACACGGTTTTCTTGTGCCATCAAGGGCCACCATTTGTCACACCCCCCATGACATATCTGTATATTTGAGCTTTTTCCTATCATGTTCTCCATTTTGGAGTGAGAAAATTTTAAGTTGAGTCGTGTCACGTGTCCCTATCAAGCTTTATGTCATACATCTTGAGCAGTTGCTTGAACAGCCAAAGTGCCAAAGAGTTGATTTCTTATCGAGTCTGCAAGCAATTAATTCGGGATATTGATGCATTTTCTCAATACATTTGACAGCTTTATAGCTTAACCACCACAGTTTTGCAAATTGAGTCGGTTGTTAAATTTAAGTCGAATTTGGGATATTGAGGTTTATTTGTTTGATGGTTGTCAGATGGTAAAGATGAAAAATGCTTTAACTCGACCTTCGTAATCCCATAATCATATCCCAAAATCATGATCTTGTCACTAAATATGCTTCTGCGGTGTTCAGTGGCATGAAAATGTAGGTTGAAATCCTAAGAAAAGCTCGCAAGACGTGGGTAGTAACAGGTGCGTTGCATTTTACAATTTGGCAAATTACACAAAATACTCCCGAGGTTTGCATTAATTACACTCAGCTCCTACTATCTTTTATAATTACACCCCGGTCCCTGAGATTTGTACCCCCATTTCACGAAGCTACACACATTTAACGGAAAGGCCAACTATGTTAAAAGATTCCCTTATGCTCCACTTTTTGCTCTTTATATACCCAAAATACCCTCAACCTCCCAACATACTCTGCATATCCGCACACCAAGATCCATAACGCGTCATCACCGAAAAGCCTTCAGTGAGAAAGATCCTGGCTTAACCGAACACACATATCGCCTCTGGCGACCACCACCGGCGACACACAGAGACAAACACGCAAATAGCCAAACACAAAATAACCGTGACAACATTAAATGGAAAACCCACCACTAAACGAAACCTAAATCTGGACCACCCACCGACCCAAACCCACCACTGTAGCCGGCGACCACCATCGGTGATACACAGACACAAACACGCATGCACACACATATTACCCACCACCAGTTAGTCAACACACGTAATTATGGTTGCGCGATTGCGATTGGTGGCTGTTGGGCATCTAGTGGCGGGGCTCGGGAGTCATGGGTGGCTGGTGGTGCCAGGCTATTATGACGGCCAGAAAGGCGCGGTGGCCTGGCGGTCGTCTATGGGCTGATTAATGGTGGCCCTCGGCCCTCGCCAGATATGGTGTACGACGACGAGCAGGAGTCTCCTATGGGCTGTTGATTAGCGGTAGTAAGCCATTGGTGGCACCGTCTCGGGGGCCGTGGGTGGTTGGGCGATTGGCGGCCGCGTCTTGAGGAACGTTGGTGGCCGGCGATTGGTGGTCGCCCTCGGCGTGCGACCAGTAGTGGTGGTGGTGCTGATGTGTGTGTATGTGTTGTGTGCGTGAGTTGTGTTTGTCTGCTAGTGTGTTTATGAATTGTGTCTGTCTGTGTGATATGTGTGTGTGCGCGCGCGCGCGCGGGGAAGGGGGGGGTTGTAAGAGGGTGAGAGTGAGAGTGAGAGAGAGAGAGAATGAATGGGCAGTAGATAAGGAAATGATTGGGTAAAAAAAAATTACGAGGGATATTATCGTCTTTTTGTTGATTCTGTTCACTGAAAAATAAAAAAGTGTAACTTGGTGTAATTATCAAAGTTAATAGAAATTAAGTGTAATTAATTAAGGTAAAACTCAGGTATACTTGTGTAATTTCTCCTTTACAATTTGAGTGTCACTTGGTGCAATGAATATCTTAACCCTTGTTCCACTCGAGTAAAATTCATATTATATAGAGCGAGTATAAGGACAGGCCGCCTTGACTTGGACCGCGAGTTGCCAATCTAGACCAATATATTATTATTTCATTAGCCCACCCTCCTTGGAAGTTTGCATTGAAATTCAGATTTCAAGAGTAATGGTCCTCGGTCCACATCAGGTGACCCATTGGTAATTCAATACTTGCAAGTAAGATGCTTTGGCCTCTACTTCGATGCCTTTTTTTTATTTTTTTTGGCTCTATCAGACGTGCTAACTGAAGTCACAACTTCAACTTCTCAATAGCAGTCCAGCGAGAGAGAGAGAGAGAGAGAGAGGGGGGGGGGGGGGGGGGGGGTTTCTAATCTTGACTAATTAACATAAATTTGTACGAGTGTATACGTTAACTAGACTTTAGGCAAAAAAATATGTGATTGATCATATAGAATCAATTCGAATTGAGAGGACAATATAGAACTTCTCACAGGATGTATCCAGTAATCAATAACCAAGAACACTATGACCAAACAAGAGTAGGATAGAAAAATATTTCCTTCTAGTACATGCTTATTGATTATCAACTAATTAGACTACTCTCTTTATTCGATCATATCATAATCATTCAGGAGAGTTGTTCATGATGTCGTCAATCAAACGTCCCACCGAAGTGTAGGACGATCCACCCTCCACCAAAGCCATCCTGGTCTTCTCCTTCATCTCTTTCACCTTCTTCCTTATTTCGCTCCCACCGTCCATCAGGCATCTTATGCCACTCTCTATTTCCTTGGCTGTCACAGCAATCCCTGCACTGTTCATCGTATAAAAATCCTTCTTAAAGTCCAATTTAATCTCCACAGCCAGTTCAAGCTCCTTGACCATTTCAAACGCAAGGATCTGCTGATCCCCAAACATCGGCCACGCCGCCATGGGGACCCCATACCACAAACTCTCTAGAATGGAATTCCACCCGCAATGGGACACGAACCCTCCCACAGCCGAATGGGATAGCACCGCCACCTGTGGTGCCCATCCTACAACTTTTCCAATGCCTGCTGTTCGTTCTAAGAATCCTTCTGGCAATACTTCTTCGGGGTTGTCATACTCTCCAGACAATTCCCGTTTCTCCTGCGGTGGTGGCCGACGTAGAGACCACAGAAACCGGTGTCCGCTGTGCTCTAGTGCATGCGCTATCTCCTTCACTTGGTCCGCGTCAAAGCTTCCCAAACTCCCAAAGCACAAAAAGACCACAGAAGAAGGTGGCTGGTCATCCAACCAGGTAATGACCGGATTGTCCGAATTCTGGTTGTCAGTTGTTCCCTCCCCACTGGGGATGTTGAGTACGGGTCCCACGGAGTAAACAGGCGGGGTCTTGCCGTCAGCAAGGGTCATGACCGCATGAGTTTCCAGCTCCAAGACAGTGTTGAGTATAATTCCCTTCGTCTGTCTTAACCTTCGGGCAATGGATAGTATTGTGGAGGCAAAACCTTCTTTATCCAAACCCACAGAAGGCAGGAATTTAGCCGGCACGGGGTTCAGAAAACACGGGACAGAAAGACTGGCTTCGGTGTCCTGGTACTCTGTGATGTCCTGGCCATGGTCGTCACTGAGGCTCTGAAGATAGAACGTGAGGCCAAGAAAAGCAGCACTTGATACATAGAAGACATAGGTTGGCACCCCAAACTCATTAGCCACATCAATCATGGCAGTGTTGAGAAAGTCGATGACAATCCCGGCAAGACGGGTCGAGTCAGAGCGAGTCACTCTATCAGCAACAATATCTCTGACATGAGCTTTTTGACTGTTAATGAAGGCAGAGAGGAAGCTCGCATGAGACTCCCACACGAGCTTGAAAATGGAGTCGTCTAGAGGGAGCTCCACGACCTTCATGCCGTCAGTAGCATCTCTCTGCAGTGATTCGGTGTATTTCGCCACACCTTTGTCCATTGGCATCTTCATGATGAGGACTGTGATGGAAAGCCGGTGGTCTCGCTTGATGAGGAGCTTCGCACTCTCCACCGCTGGTACAAGATGACCAATAGCTGGAAAAGGAATGAATATCAGCTCTGTTTCCCTCATTTTTTGTGCTTCCATTTTTCCCCACGGAATGATGAAATTGAATACAACCCCTTTTATACATGAACACACTGATTTATCTTACCACTCCACTATAGTTTGACAGCAAAAACAATGTCAAGTTTTTTGCTGGCAGAGGCTCTTGCAGTCAAAGATGGCTTCTATATACATGACTCTTGACTTTCCAGATTCTCCCCAGAGGCTTCTAGAAGGCTTGACAAGTCCTCTTGTCCATGACAAGTAATTCAAAAGGAAGCACTGTACAAGAATCATAGGCACAGCATAATTATGACCTTTCCTTCCGTTTCCTTCCAAATTATGCCCAAGGAAAAGAAAGAAATTTGGACTACACGTACCATGTTAAGACAATAAATTGAAGCCTCAGCATCCGTATTCCACGGTGAACACATTAAAATTTTCAGCGGAGAGAGCAAAAAAAGATCAAGCAAACTATTAGATTCAGGTACTAATGAAGTAAAATAGGAATTCAAATCTGCTAAGAAATTGCCTCCTTTGCAAAAAGGGGAGGTCCCGCCATTGCAGGGTCGGAAGAAGATATAAACTTCAACACACATGGGCCATCACAAAGGAGATTGATCTGTTTTCATCTTGGCAATTATGGGTAAGAAAAAACAATATTTCCTTGTTATTGAGACCAGCAGGGCACATGCATTTTACGCTTGTCCAAGGTTCCTAAAAAGAAGGCAAATTAGTAGAGAAATTTTTGAATGCATTACCACAACAAGTGACATCATTGGGGAGGGCAACATAATAAGTTGCATAAATGTCATAGCATCAACATCAGTTATCACATAACCCAAATTTACTGCTCTAGGTTCAAGAAATAAGTCGAATGTACTATTGCTACTAAGGAATCCCTAGTTCGTTGACTAACCTTATGAAATCCCCATAAATACTCCGCTAATTGACTAAATTACAAACATTTTCACGGATGTCAAGAAGATTTATAATAGATCACTACGTGAGACTAGGGAAAAATATTGGTTGACATACTTACCAGCTTCCAAATTATAAAATTATAAGAACTACCACGATCAACAGAAACTTCTGCAACTGGCCACAAAAGAAACCAAATTCTTCAGTTGCCTCTACTTCGGTAAAGTAGGAGGAAGGATGTGCCAGACATATTCGACCCGAATATAAAACATGTCGAGGTAGTAGACGACCGTATGTGTATAGATATACCAGAGGTAGCTGAATGACAAACGGCAATCGACTATATCTTACGCTCTAGATAACCTCAATTCTTTACTCCATATGATTATGATGTTCACCAGTTTTTAGCTGCTCGAACAGCATTATGATATTCAATTAGCTTAACTACCTACTCTATGCTTCATCTTTCACAAAATAGACAAGGAATTGTGAACTTCATCATCTTTCACGATAAATGGTGAGCCCACTGAAATAAAGATTATTCTTACAATACAACGAATACATGTACGATAGTGTATAGGATTCTCTATCGATGCAAGGCAGATCATATGAGACACTTGACAAAAATAAAAGAAAATGATCGGTACATTCTAGACTTGATTTCTCTAAGTCTAGTTTGGTTTTGTGAATTTGACGACCCTTGCTCCGTTGTCTTTCTCTTCCTTTTATACTCCCTTGTTTGTAATCGTTCTTCTATTTTGCAACTGTCTACTTCTATCTTTAATCAAGAGCGGTTTATCAACTGTTATCGTCAACAGCTTCCTACCGACACCTGTATTTTTCATGCAGTTCGTCTGCTGACCACTTTCATCGATCGTTCTGCTCGTGTTGACAACTGTCTACTTTTGTGCATTTATAAGAACCGTTTATCAACTACTGCTGCCGATCTTCCTATTTTTTATGATAACCGCCTTTTTCCGTGAACCCATGTCGATCGCTACTCCCGATTGTCTTACATTAGTTGACAGCTGTCTTCTTCGTACAATTTATTCAAATCTTGTTTCCCGCGTATCTTTCATCAAATCGTTTGTCTCTGTTACACCACTACTGGAAACTGATGGTATATTAATAACCGTAACAGTTACGCCCATTTTTGCATGTTTCTCAAAGCACTTTCTATGGTCCTTAGCATGCCACGTGTCTGTGCTTTTATTAGCTATGTAAAAATATTTATGTAGCCAACATTGCCCCCTTGTCTCGTATGATGTGTGGAGTCGTGTGAGTTAATTCCTGATCCGACTGAACTTCTAGCGGTTTCATCTATTACTCAACCGCTTCAATGAGGTTAAGTTTAAGCTTAACTTTTCAGCCTGCTCATTTTTAAACAGGATTTTGTTTATAGGACTTTATATCTTGCTTCTTCCATAACCTAAAAACCCCTTATTTTTTCTCTTACTATAACTCTCAAGAATTATGGGAAAGAAGAAAGTCCTCTTGAAAGGTGACGAAGGTGATGGGGTTACTTGTCCACCCAACGCTTGATGGGGCATTGGCGCTTTTATGGCTCATATTGAACCAATCAATACACGTGTTTAAATTCCATCCAAGAAATGCCCAAATTATACCCATCGGCCCTCATATTTGGGGTCCCTCTTTCAGGGCCAGGCCCTAACCTTTGAAGGGGTACCCAATTGATGATTCAGAGAAGTTATTATTGAGCTTGCCTTACCTGAATTAAAAGGGTTGACATGAATCTGGGTTGCCGATTAGATCTTGGCCCACCCTTGTTCATGCCGAATGGGGTTTGTGGGTTGATCGATTGTCAACTTCTTTTACTGATCAATGAGACGACAAGGTATCTATGAGTTAATTCACATTTCTAAGACTCCTCCTAAAATAGATCGATGGCTTTTGGCCTCATCTTTTTGTTCTTGGTCCACTACTATTAATGCCTTTATGTTGAGGACCAAAATGATGGCCCCTACTATTTTTTATGTGTGTGCCCTAACAGGGATTTTGCCAATTAGTCATGCCAACGCGTTAACCAATCATAATCCTATTGGTTTATCTTTTGACCTCTCCTACCTCGAAGTATTCTGAAATGTTTGAACGGTGTTTCATGAAATCGCATTCTAAACATGCTGATACCTCACCGAATTTGAAGGAGTTGGCTATTTTCCTTTGGATGTGGCTATCTCGTCACATATTTTGGCCATCATCCTGGCTCATGCTAGGAAGTACGCACTTGCACCCATTTTGCTAGGTAGTCTGTATAGGGCGATGGTACATAAAAAGATACATTGGAGTATTGGTGGCCCCTTTTGGTTAGTCTAGTTGTGGCTTCAGGCTTATTTTCTAGAGTTCGCGCCCTCGATTCCTTTCCAGCCTTCCACTCCCTTTTTTAGCTTTGGTCATCGTCTATCTTTGGGTGAAATAAAACTTCATTCTTTCATATCTTGCTTCACTTCTTCTTCGACTTCACTCATATTAAGTGTTCACATCCATTCCTCTCCAAAGAATTTGGCCCTGATTGGTTTAGGAATCTCCCAACTCATATAGATGAAGGGATGTCCATGGAAGCACAAGACTTTACACGAAGAGTGTGGGCCAATTTCTTGTGTGGGAGTTTCCTTCATGTAGGTGGTCAAATCATCAGCTCACCATCGGAAGTTCGCAGCCATGAACGATACACTCCGTCTCAGTTTGGCCAGTAGTTTGGATTGATTCAAGGGATTCCATCCCCTTTCTTCATAAAAAATGTTTCTTAAAGGCAAAAGAAAGACTTCAAATGGTTACTCCAAACCACATTCGGGCTATAGACAAGGACGTTGACCGATCGATGGACAGTTTTATCATGTCGAACTTTGCAATCCGCACTGTTAAATCAGTTCGTCCCATTGATGCGTGGTACCAGGATAATGTTTCTAAACTGTACGATGGCCTTACGTATGTCGTTTGCATGGTTTATCTTGCTCCAGATAATCCAGATCAACCAGGTATCATATTTTGGTTTTCAATATTGGTTCAAGCTACCATTATCATTTTCTCACCATGTTTTGGTTTTACCAATATAGGAGGAAGCAATTATCCCAACACTCCAAAGAAAAGAAACAAATCCTCTTCTAGAGAAGCGTCTCAACAAGTGCGGGCTAAGAAGGGAAAAGAACCAGCCATAAAGTCTTCACCCGATGAGGCTACAGATGATTCATCCCAAGAATCTTTAACAGAAGAAGAGGCTGAGGACGCCAATAAAGTGGATGAAGAAGAAGATGATGGTGTACCTCTCATTCAGAGGCGGCAAGAAATCTGGGAGAATAAGAAGAAAACAAGGCAGGCCTTTGATGAATATGCTTCAAATCCTCAATTAACAGAGCCGATATCAGCTGTTCCTTTGAACATAATTCCTCCCACACAAATCTATTCGGCTATTGTCAGCATACCAACATCTTTGAGTGTTCCTAAGTCAAGTAAGAACTCCTCTACTGATTATATACTTTTATCGGCGATGGTTATTCAAGAAAAATCTGACCATTAAACTTGGTCTCTCCAACTAATGAAAGTGCTAGACCAGTTAAGAAGTTAGTCACTGGAGCAAGGACTCTTGTCAATCTAAGTGGAACAACTGAGAAACTAAAAAGACTGTTGTTGCCCTAGTTGACCAGCATGAAGATCTAATGATAGCCCAAATTGGTGCAACCTCGCTCAAGTCGAAAGCCACTCGGAGAAAGAGTATAGCTCATAAAACCCATTTTAGTGCAAGGACTAGGACTTTGAAGGTAAATTTCTTCTTTTAACCAATTTATGTATTAGCTGTTTTGTCATATCTCTTGTCTCCTTTTTAGGATTTGGGTGGTATCACCATCGATTTGACTCAAAAAAGCACGCACAAGAAAAAAAAACCTCAAGCGACAATGGTTCTTCTGATACCCCTACTGAAGCACCAACTAATACATAAATTATCGGTGATGAAGGTCCTTTGATTACCTCTGCTCATCAATCTACATCTCCACCTCAGCATGTGCGTTGATATGTAATGCTTTCTACCTATTATCGGTGACTCACGTCTCATTTTGCTTTCTACAGGGTAGTAATGAGTCTTGAGATATTTAAGGCGAAGAAGACTCTAGTGACCACCACTCCGATCAATCAGAGAATGCCCTATCAATCGTCTTTCTTAATCCCGAGATTCATTCATCAACTGAAGTTGTTTAGCCTTTGGCAATAAGTCCAATCAGGGACTCGGCATTAGTTCCTCCATCAACTGCCCAAACAACTACTCTCTCTGTCGTGAATAAATTGCCTGAGCCGTCGTCTATCCCGGTCATCCCAAGTTCTCTAGTGATTACCCAGACAACAGAAAAGGCAACATACACCTTGATTGCGAAAGACGCAACCCCTTATGTGCCAACTGTTGAGGATATTAATAAAAAATCTCAACAGCTCCAAACAGCTATTAACACCTTTTCTTGGCCCCTTACATAGACATCAACATCTGCTTCAAATGTTGATGTAACTGCACTGCTTAACATCTTCAAAAGTATGCTTAGCCATCGACTTTCATATGTATTGGCCAACGAAGATGCAATGTCAAAGCTAAATGACTTGATCGACACCTTTTATGTTGAACAGTGCCCAAGCAGAGTTGATCACCAATTTGAAACTACAGATTTTGGTTGTATCTTCCTCTTGGAGACAAGGTATGGACATCATGTCAAGTATCCAAATATTGGATAAAGACATTGATGCTTTGAACATGAAGATCCAACAAAAACATCAAGCCAGCCTACAGATCTCAAAGGATATTGAAGAAATCGCAGTCAAAATGAAGGAATTAGAAATCAAAATGGCTACTTTAAAGCAGAGGGAATAAGATTTTCTTAAACGACAAGGCACAATCTGTCACAAAGCAGTCGACCTAGCTAAAGCCTAGGAGGAACCCCTGAAAAAGCAAGCGAAGGCTCACTCTTAACTTGCTTTTGCAGATCAGATCATTTTTAAGGCTAAAGCACAATGTGAAGATATACAGATTGCTTTTGATGTTTGAACTTATTCGCAACTATTTTTCTTTGTAGTTTCTTTTATCAAAACAATTTTCTCTAGTTTTTTGTCAAATCGTTCTCTTCTAGACCACTGTTTCAATATTACAGTATTTCTGGTCTTATCTTGCATTCAATAGCCTTTATCAGGCAAATGTAGACTATCTCTATCGATTGGTTCAATCCCCTCCCACATAGAAGGAATATATTTTTTTAAATATCGACCGCTGATGGGTTTGGCATGTAACTGCCTCTCTAAAGATTTCAACAAATATGCTCCCCCTTTTAGGATTTATGCACTTGAACGTGTCTTTCTCAATTTGGGGATCATTTTTCAAATTTGGGGTCTTTTGATCCTATTGGAAGGATAGTCTTCCAAACCAAATCTTCTTCAGACGATTTTGGTAAAACCTTTTTATTGTAGGACCTACTTATTTTTAATTTTTGATGATGCAACTTATCTAGAGCGTCCAATCGATGGTCATCTAGATCTTCCAATTCAATTGTCATGGCCTCATTGTACTATGTCACATGAATATTATTTTGCATGGCTACTCGAAACAATCTTATTGTTATTTCCATCAGTAATATAGGATCATGTCCAAATGTCAACGCATATGGAGTTACTCATGTGCTAGACCTTGGAGAAGTTCAAAATGCCCATAGAACCTCAGACAAAATCGGAGTCAATCACTAGGGATATCTTCAATTGCCCTTTCCATGATGTATTTGATCAATTTGTTTGTAGCTTCAGCTTGACCATTTTCTTGTGCATAATATGGAGTAGAGTTCACTATTTTGAATTTGTATTCCTTAGCGAACTCAAGTATTTGCCCTCCAGTGAAAACAGTACCTCTATTGGCCGTAATCGTCTGAGGTAACTCAAATCGATGAATTATGTTTTCTTTGATGAATGTGATGACATCATCTTGGGTGACTGTTTTCATCGGCTCGGCCTCAGTCCATTTTGTAAAGTAATCGGTTGCTACGATAATAAAACCATGTTGTTTGGATGAAGAGGGATATATTTGGCTTATCAAATCCATAGCTCATCCACAGAAAGGCCATGATTTTACTATCGATTGCAAATCTATACAAGGTGCGCTATGAATTCCGCCATGTTTTTGACAAGTTTGGCATCATTTTGCATGTCTGATGTAATCCTCCATTATGTTGGGCCAATAATGACCATGTTGTCTAATCAATCATCTCATTTTCACACCCGCTTGACGAGCACCACAAGTACCCTCATGCACATCGGCCATCACTTGCATGGCCTCCTGTTGCCCCAAACACCTTAATGCAAGCCCTTCTAGAGTTTGTTTAAACAAATCACCGTCTAGGATAAAGTATTTAACTTTTTGCAGCTTTATTTTTGTTCTACCCTCGACTGAGGGTTTTACAAGAATTGAATTATGAGCGTTCGACAATCATCTTGAGTTAAATCGATTGGGTTAACCATTTCTAACTGTTTATACCTGTCATCAATTAATGGAAAATGCTTCGACACTTTCACCCATTGTTCACTAACTCCATCCAAGACTCTTAGCTCTGGAGCCAATTAAGCCATAATGTTGGCATTCCCATTGTCCAGTCTTGGGATGTGAGTTATAGTCACGTCATCAAACTTTGCTAAGAGATATAAAGCAATACTGAAATACATTTCCAAACTAGGAGTATTACATTTAAATTCCTCAGTCAATTATTTTACAACCAACTGAGAGTCTCCAAATATTTGGACCTTTGTTATACGCATATCCAACAGTATTTCTATACCGATAATCAAAGCTTCGTATTATGCTTGATGATTTAAGCAATCTTTTTTAATTTGGAAAGCAAATTGCTCCAGCTCCTTGACTGATTTTTGATCCATCAAACATCATCTTCCAAGGAATGATGCGACGTAAATTATTCCCTTCTCGATTTCATGACTTGGATGATCAGCCAGAACTTGTCCTTTCACGGATTTCTGAGGAATGTAACTCAGGCTATACTCTATCAGAGTTGGGAACAATTTTCCTATTTTCCCTCGTAAAACCGATCTTTAGCATGTATTTTATTAAATCGATTTGTGCTATAACTAACACATCGAAAGGCAGCATATAGTGACGAAGCTTAATTGAAGTAGAGTACAAAGTTAATTATAGTTTTTCTACAGTAGAGTACTTTTGTTCAGTTACATTCAAGCCTCGACTAAAATAGTAAATAGCCTGCTCAAAGCCTTGATTGTTTTCTTGAGTTAGCAAACTGCCAAGCGACGACTCCACGGCTGATACATATAATTTTAGTGGTTTTCCAATTCTCGGTGGCATCCAGAATAGGGCTTGATCAAATATTCCTTTATTGACTAGAAAGCTTGTTGATGTTCTGCTCTCCAACGATATTTGATATCTCCTTTTAACCCCAAAAATGTTGAGAAGGCTTTTGTTTTTCCTACTAGGTTAGTAATGAATCGACGTAAGAAATTGACTTGGCCTAAAAAACATTGAAGCTCTTTCTTATTGGAAGGAGTTTTGGCGTTAATAATAGCATTTGCTTTATTTCTATCGATTTCAATTCCCGTTTGATTAGAAAGTTTCCTGCAGAATGTTTAACTTCTGAAGCTCACTGTTTTTTTTTTTTTTTTGGTTCAAAAATAAATTAGTGCTAACATTATTTTAAATAAAGTAAATTTATTATTTGATGTGCAATAATTGATTATTTATTGTATGCTTTAATTTTTAAATACTGTATTCTGTACACTTCAACATTACTATTATTAAAAATCCCGAGTATAAAAAGAAAATTGAACGATTACAAAAATGTATGCAAATCACAAAAATGTATTAATAATACAATATTGTAACACGACATGTTAATTTGTTTTTCTCCATTCAGGTATGAATAGCCTCACCCACAATGTATTAGGCGATCCTGATATGACTGTGCAAATGATATTCACCAGATTCTGATACATGGCAATTAAAGGAGAATATAAAGAACTAAAAATTTATCATGTTAGTGAAAATAGATATATTGTTACCTTGACAGTAGTTTTAGATATATTGATAATCTATTAGCGTAATTATGCACCAAAATAAGATACATTTTCAGTATTTTATATATACAGTTGTTGTCAATATGAATCTAATCGTCTTAAGTAATGGGTTAAGTTATCCATGAAATTTATATAGATGAGTGATTTCGATGATTATGTTTTATCATGTATATATGCATTATCTCAGTGAAAGTCTTTCTATTTTATTAATTTAGAGCACAATTGACTATGTTATAGGATACGATTGACAAGAAAACCAAATTATATCTCAACCCAAACAAAGTACATCTCAGTAGGTGCATTTGCACGGGTCCAGTAGCTAGTTAACATAAGTTTGAGTATATGTTAACCGAGTATAACTGGACTTTAGGCAAAAATAATATACAATTGATCATGTGGAATCGATTCGAATCCAGAGGACAACAGAGGGGTTCTAGAAGATGTAAAAAAAATGCCACATCCAGCTAGACCTGGCAAAAACTGATCTGGACCTGGGTCTACCCATACACATTCAAAAAATCTGGATACGGGTACATAATTAAGAGACTCGCTGAAAACAGACTCGTACCCGAGCCGACCGGTAAAATTCGGGTCAGTTTGGGTCGGTTACCGGGTACCCAAGTTTATCCGGTTATATGAGTATATATATGACTTTTAGGGTTAAAACCTCTCATCCTCTCCTCTTCGCACTTCCGCCAACCCTGCCTCTCAAGTCTCTCGTCCTCACAGGTCCCTTCTCTCTCTCTCTCTCTCTCTCTCTCTCTCACACACACACACACACAGATCTACCAAAGTCATGACCACCCTACTCCACCCATGGCGCCACGTCGTTCAGTCACTCTCGGATTTGTCGCATCTCCGCTGTCACCGGTCGGTCACTCAACCACTTCGTCACATCATCGTCGCCTGTCGATCACTCCGTTGCCCCGTCGCCACCGATCAATTGCCCCATCCCCACTGATCGGTCGCCCCGTCAACACTGTCGCCGACCGTCACTCCATCGCTATGGTTGTTTGGTAAACTTTCAGTCACTGGATCTTGATGTTTGTCGGGTCAATATTAAGAAATTTTTTTTCTTTTTGATTGAAAAATGCTCAGATTTTATTTTTTTATTATTATTGAAAGATGTTCAAATTGTTGTCTAATGAAGTTTGATGGAAAAAGAATAAATTATTTGATTGTTGGAGGTTAAATTATGTCTAATTAGCAAGTAATTAAAATCTGTTTATTTAAAAAAACAATTAATCAGAAATTGGTAATTTACCTGCGGGTAATACCTTACCCGCAAGGGCAGGATACGGGTTCTCGAAAAGCCTACTCAGAAAAAACGGGTAAAATATACCCATCCCATTTTTACCCGGACCCGACGGGTATATCGGTTTGTCAGGTCTACATCCAGCAATCGATAATTTGGGAAACAACAAAAACAAGAGTATGATAGATTAATATTTCCTTCTGGTGCATGATTATTGACTAACTAATTGAACTACTCTCTCTTTTCGATCATAATCTTTCAGGAGAGTTGTTCATGATGTCCTCAATCAAACGTCCCACCGAGGTGTAGGACGGTCCACCCTCCACCAAAGCCATTCTGGTCTTCTCCTTCATCTCCTTCACCTTCTTCCTTATTTCACTCCCACCGTCCATCAGGCATCTTATGCCACTCTATTTCCTCGGCTGTCACAGCAATCACTGCACTACTCGTTGTAAGAAAATCCTTCCTAAAGTCCATTTTAATCTCCACAGCCAGCTCAAGCTCCTTGACCATTTCAAATGCACGGATCTGTTGATCCCAAAACATCGGCCACGTCGCCATGGGGACCCCATACCACACTCTCTCTAGAATGGAATTCCACCCACAATGGGACACGAACCCTCAGCACCGCCGCCTGTGGTGCCCATCCTACAACTTTTCCAATGCATGTTGTTCGTTCTAAGAATCCTTCTGGCAATACTTCTTCGGGATTCTCATATCCTCCAGCCAATTCTCGTTTCTCCTGCAGAGGTGGCCAACGTAGAGATCACACAAACCAGTGTCTGCTGTGCTCCAGTGCACGCGCTATCTTCTTCACTTGGTCCGCGTCAAAGCTTCCCAAACTCCCAAAGCACAAAAAGACCACAGAGTAAGGTGGCTGGTCATCCAACCAGGTAATGACCGGATTGTCCGAGTTCTGGTTGTCAGTTGTTCCCTCCCCAGCGCCCCCCCCCCCCCCCCCCGCAGTGATGTTGAGTACGGGTCCCACGCAGTAAACAGGGGTCTTGCCGACACTAAGGGTCATGACTGCATGAGTTTCCAGCTCCAAGACAGTGTTGAGTATAATTCCCTTCATCCCTCTTAATCTTCGGGCAAGTATTGTGGAGGCACCACCTTCCTTGTCCAGAACCACAGAAGGCAGGAATTTAGCTGACACGGGGTTCAGAAAACACGGGACAGGAAGACTGGCTTCGGTGTCCTCATACTCTCTGATGTCCTGGCCATGGTCGTCACTGAGGCTCTGAAGATAGAACGTGAGGCCAAGAAAAGCAGCACTGGATGTATAGAAGACATAGGTTGGCACCCCAAACTCATTAGCCACATCTACCATGGCAGTGTTGAGCATGTCGATTACAATCCCGGCAATTCAGGTCGAGTCAGACCGAGTCTCTATATCAGCAACAATCTCTCTGACATGAGCTTTTTGACTTTTAACGAAGGCAGAGAGGAAGCTCGCAGGAGACTCGCATATGAGCTTGAAAATGGAGTCGTCTTGAGGGTGCTCCACGAACTTCATGCGGTCAGTAGCATCTCTCTGCAATGATTGGGTGTAGTTTGCCACACCCGTGTCCACTGGCAGCTTCATGCTGAGGACTGTGATGGAAAGCTGGTGGTCTCGATTGATGAGGAGCTTTGCACTCTCCACCACTGGTATAAGATGAGCAACAGATGGAAAAGGAATGAATTAGCAGCTCTGTTTCCCTCATTTGTTCCATTTTTCCCCACAGCATGATGAAATTGAACTCGCCCCCTTTTATGTACACTCATTTATTTACCACTCCAATATAGTTTGACTGCAAAACCAAATGTCATGATTTTGCTGGCAGAGTCTCTTTCAGTCAAAGATGACTTGTATATATATGACTCTTGACTTTTCCAAGTTTCCCTAGAGGCTTCTAGAAGGCTTGACAAGTCCTCCTGTCCATGACAAGTAATTAACACATAAGGCACTGTACAAGAATCAAAAGCACCTATGACCTTCCCCTCTGCTTCCTTTCAAATTATGCCCTAGGAAGAGAAAGAAATGGACTATATAACATGCTAAGGTAATAAACTAGCCTTAGCATCCATATTCCACGTTAAACACATTAAAATTTTCAGCTGAGAAAGCTAAAAACGATCAAGCAAAGTATTACATTCAGGTGCTAATGAAGCAAGATAGTAATTCATGTCTGCTAAGAAATTGCCTCCTTTGCGAAAATGGGAGGCTCCCGGCATTGCCGTGTCAGAAGAAGATATAAACTTCAATCTACATGGGCCATCACAAAGGAGATATATCTGTTTACATCTTGGCACTTATCGATAATATTTCCTTTTTATTCACCGGGGCATATACATTTTATGCTTGACCAAGGTTCGTAAAAGGAAGCCAAATTTATAGAGAAATTCTTTGAATGCATTACCACAAAAATTGACATCGTTGGGGAAGGCTACATAGTAAATTGCATAAATGTCAATAACATCAAATCAGTTATCACATAGCCTGAATTTACTGCTCTAGGATCAAGTTATAGAGAAATTCTTTGAATGCATTACAAATGTTTTCATAGATGTCAAAATGATTTATAATAGATCACTACATGAGACTAGGGAAAAATATTGGTTGACAAACTCACCAGCTTCCATAGTACAAAATGATGTTCATATGAGAACCATGGCAATCAACAGAAACTTCTGCTACTGACCACAAAAGAAACCAAACTCTTTAGGTGCGCCTATTTCGGTAAAGTGGTGGAAGGACGTGCCAGACATCATCCACCCGACTATCAAACATGTCACAGTACTAGATGACCATATGTGTAGAGATGTACCAGAGGAAGCTGAAAGACAAAGGGCAATCGACTCTATCTTACGCTCTAGATAACTGCAATTCTTTACTCCATATGATTAGATGTTTACCAGTGTTTAGCTGCACGAACAGCATTGTCATATCCAATTATGAAAAATGATCGCTTATCACTGAACTTAACCACTCCCTACTTAGCTTAAATACCTACCTTATATTAATAGGTGTTTATTCTAATTCATGAGCATCATCTTTCATAAAATAGACAAGGAATTGTGAACTTCATCATCTTTCAAGAATAAGACAGTGAAAATACAAGTACGGAGACGTCAAAAACAAGGAAAATTGTTAGTTACCTTTGGAAACAACACAAGATGCCCAAGAAAGGCAACCATTCCCTCATAATGAAACACATTGTTGCGGTCCAGATGGGAAATCTGGTGCAACAAATTCCTTTCTCTTACTTCCAGGTGAGATCCAGACTATGTCCCAAAACTGCAACTGCTGGGACGACTTGGAGCAGAGGATCTCTCTGAACCATCAAATGTAGGTCCTGGCATTGAATGAACTTGGATTTCACAGGTTTCTCTAATCACATTGTATGCAGCATTTTCATGTTAAGGCATATATAAAAAACACATTTGTGTTAAATGTCATTCTTTCTAGTAGCATGCAAAGACGTTCTCATTTATTGCGCGTATGAGTTGTTCTTATTGTTGCTGTTGCTGTGGTTGGTGTTGGTGTTTTTGTTGTTGGTGGTGGTGGTGTTGCTGTTGTTATCATTGTTGTAGTTGTGTCCGTGTGTCCGAGAGTGTGCGTATGCGTGTGCATGCCTGGTTCTATTTATAGGCCCAATCACTTAGAAACCACAAAGCTTAGGGAAGATAAGAATTTTCTACTTCGAGACCTTTTATAACATGAAAATTACAAAAAGCTATGCAATCAAATCTTGACCTTTGTGGAATTCACCAGCACATATTATAACTCACAGACTTCTATCCCCTAAGTAACCTTCAATCTATTCAGGTAATCACGATGAGTATGACTTTGTCCAAGGAATAGGTGAAGTTAGAGATTTGCTTGTTGTCTAATTAACACATTGGATTGTGTAAAGCACCACTAGTGGACACAACAATGGCATAAAGTGAAGTCCTTCGCCATAATAACAATAAAATCTCTTTGTAGTTGAAAGAACCATGTAAAAACAAGTGCATAAATTTCAAATGTGCACAACTGTATCAGCACCGGTAACATATTAAAAACGTCCAATACCCTATCGCCTTCTTTCTTTAAATCGCACCATTTTAATTCTCTGATAATGGCATTAAAACAAGGATTAAGATTTTCTGGTCTTGATTCAAGGGTCCCATTGCATCTAGGGAAGCTAGCATACTCAAACCAACAAAAAAAAAGTTTCCAATTTCTTGGGATCGGCTACATATGAAAGGACCCATGAAAAATACACTCAAAACTAAAAATCACGAAACCCAAACAGCAAATCAGCATATCTAATGTATGAAGTACAAAGAATCTCAATAAGCAAGCGGGAATTTCCCTTGCATTAAAAAATATTCGATAGGAGATATGCTTTATAATGGACAGAAATTAATGATCTGTGCAGTGACCTGAGAACCGGGGTTAGGCTTCTTTTAGTTGAATTCAAGTGTCTGATGACAGCTCCGATCATGTTGCTCAGGATCCACTCTGCCTGATATCCATATCAAAAGAGCACAGTAATCCCCCTGCGTACAATGTAAATGCACTTGGACAGTATTTTAAGCCCGACAAATCCAGAAAAGGAATCTTATCTATTTCTCAGGCTCAACCACGTTGCTCGGAATCCACTCCGCGTGACATACATCCAAGAAGCACACTAATTGCCCCAGACAAAGCATGTGTACTCAGAGTGTACTATAAGCCATACAAATTACGAAAAGTAGTCTCATTTATTCCTCTGGCTCAGAAGTCCACCCAAGGTTAAAGTCAAGACAAGGCCTATAACCATCCTTCTTCATCTTTATAGCCAACTCATCCAAAGTTACATATATTTCATAGTACTGAGGATGCTTTCTGTCTCTTGAAATAAAACAGTTTAAGTAACCAGCAATATCAATCCAACTGCAGCCAGCCTCCTTTGCCAAACCTTTCTCCGACATCCCTTTTCTTATTTTTTTAACGTATTCCCAATTTCCTTCCTCTGCATAAATGTTTGAAAGCAAAACATGATAACCTGCACTGCTCTTTCCCTCCTCCATTTCAAGCAACCTCTTGGCAATAGTTTTTCCCAATTCAAACTCTCCATGAACTCTGCAAGCAGCAAGGAGTGATCCCCAAATTCCTAGCTTATTACCATCTTCACCCAGTTCTTGGACAAATTCATAGGCTTCCACCAGCCTCCCGACTCTCCCTAGCATATCTACAACACAACAGTAATGCTCAAGCGAGGGCCGAGATCTATATTCTCTCTCCATTGACTCAAATATTTGAAGGCCTTCATCAACCAACCCAGTGTAACTGCAAGCAGAGAGGACTGCAACAATGGTTATGGGATCAGGATTGACGCCACATGGCCTCATTGAGTGAAATACCTCAAGCGCTTTCCCACCCATCCCATGTTGTCCATAGGCCAATATCATATTTGTGTATGTAACAGAATTTTTTTCAGGAAATGTGGCAAACACTTTTTCTGCGTAAACAAGTGAGCCCAATTTCGAGTACACATCCACCAGAGCAGAGACCACAAACACATTTTTGTCCAGGGAGCTACGAACGGAGAATGCATGGAGTTGCTTAGCTAGATCTGTGCTCAATGCTGGACTGCAGGCAGGGAGAATGGATGCTAAGGTCACAGCATTGGGGGGCACATTTTGCTCAAGCATCTGCCCGAACACCATGAAAGCCTCCTCAATCAGCCTATTTTGAGTGTTCCCAGCAATCATAGCATTCCACGTGGCTTGATCTCTATCACGTGCGCAGTTTCTCTCGAAGAGTCTTTGTGCAGCTTCAATCAGACCAGATTTGGCGTACATGTCTATTAGATAACTGTCCATTCCCACAAATTGAATAGCATGCCTAAGAAGATAGGCATGGGTCTGCTTTCCGATTTCTTGGTTTCTCAAATTGGATGCTGCTGAGAGCAGAGCAGTTAATGTAACAGAATCAATTGCGAACCCTTGCTTCTGCATCTCATACACAAGCATCAAACCTTCATCGTCCAGTCCATTCTGCACTAAAGCAGAAACCATTGTATTCCAGGAAACATTATCTCTTTCAAGCATTGCGTTGAAAACTTTAAAGGATGTCTCAATAGAGTTGCACCTTGAATACATCACAATAATCGCATTTAGCAAAATTACACTTACAGCCAAAGAATTCTTAATTAGGTATCCGTGTAGCTGTTCAGAAAATTTCAACTGCTGCAACTGTGAGGCTGCAGTCAGAGCCGAGAGAAACGTCACATCATCGAGAACGACACTATCCTGTGACTCCAGAGCTTGAAGAAAAAGATCAAGAGCTTCAGCCGGATGGTTATTCTGAACGTACCCAGCAATCATAGTGTTCCAAACCTCCGTATTCCTCTCCAAACTGTTGTCAAATACCTTTCTAGCAAACTTAAGGCAGGCAAGCTCGGCATACATGAAAACAGCTGAACTCACCGCAAACATATCATCAACATAGTCACTCCCCAATTTAAGAAGCAAACCATAAAGTCCATTAGCAATCCTAGCGTTACCCATCCGTGAAATACCAGGAAAGACATTGACAAAACTTACAACAGTCGGTTTAATACCGGTTTTCATCATCATTATAAATTGCAGAAGGGCTTCTTCAAACTTATTTATTTTCACGTACCACGATATAATAGTATTCCAAGCCACCACATTTCTTTTGGGCATTGTATCAAACACCTTAGGCACTATATCATATCTAGACAAACTGTGCTCCGTAAAACCCGCTTCGTCATCGTTCAAGCTTAAGCAGCTGACGTACATGTTCAATAGCGAGTTGCAAACAATTCTACTGGGATGCAAATGGGAACGCACAATGTGGCAGTGCACGGCTTTCCCTATATGAAGCTGCCGGGAGTCGGCACAAGCCTTGAGAGTGGAAGAGTAAGTGTAGGGATCACACTGCGATGACCTCGACCTCATCCGCCCGTAGAGCAGTATGGCTTCATCGGGCATGCTATTACAGATGAACCCAATGATGATTGTGTTCCATAAGACGGTAGTTGGGCGGGGAATTGCGTCGAACAGTTGGCGTGCAAGATGGGGCTGGCCTTCTCGGCACAGTTGGCTGAGGCGGTACCGTATTGTTCGGGGTTTTGTAGGTGGGTCGGTAGTGATGTGGCCATTTTGAGTAGGAGAGGGTGAGTTTGGTGATAATGTTGAGGGCTTGTTGTGGTTGTGAGTGTGAATGGGAGGGGTTATGGAGATTGGAAGAGGGAGAGGAGAGGTGGACATGATAAGGCGTATCCAGTGCCGAGCAGTCCCGCCGCGTTCGAGGTGGTGGTGGTGATGTGATTCGATTGCGTGATTTGGTTGGATGCAAGCTGTGGAGGCAAAATCTCTACCACTTCGGAAAATATAAGAGGCAAATACAAGGGATAATATCTTATGACTTCCTTGGTTTAGAAATATAAGTTTTTGCTATAATATCACATGTGTCTTTTTACTGAACGGGATGGTGTTAAAAAATCTTTATAAAGACTTTGCTTGCATTCCTCCTTCTCATTCCTGTCATCATGTCACTCTCAGACCCTTTCTCGTCACCGCCACTAAGCCATCGGGAGTCCACGCAGTAGCCATGCACATTCCAAAGCCACCACCAATACCCATGTTGATATATGTCTTGTATTTATGTCTCATATCGGTTACTCAAAGAAGGTTGCAATTTGGTTCTTAGTATATAAGACATCCTGTCTCACATTGCTTGGAAAGAGAAGATCACTGCTTTCTCCAAGTATAAGTAAGGTGTCTTGTATTGTGTTTAAAGGTAAGAGAAGAGAGTCTTTCTTTGAATAGGAAAGAAAGAAAGAAGAGTCCTTCTTTGAGTAGGAAAACAGTTGAGAGATACACGTGAGGGAGCGTTGTAAATCTGACTTGTGCAAAGTGGATTTGAGTTCTCTCATATTTCTTGTGTTTTCTTATTTGGTTATCGTGTTCTATACATATTTATCTAGAGCGATTTCGTAACAAGTGGTATCAAGAGCTTCCAGGTTTATTTTTTGGGCAAAATTGAAATCGATTTGAGAGGATAAATATGTCGAATAACACGACCATGAAGTATGCTTGTGAACAATTCGATGGGAAGACAAATTTTGGCATATGGTAGAGCACAGTGAAGGATATCCTTGTGCAGCAAGGATTGCTCAAGCCTTTGCTGGGGAATAAGCCCGAGTCAATGGATCAGGACGATTGGGAGGAATTACAGGCTAAGGTTGTATCTACGATACGGTTGAATCTAGCCCCGAAGGTTAAGTACCAGGTTTTGACAGAGACTTCTCCAACAACTCTGTGGCAGAAATTGGAGAAGATATATATGTCAAAATCTTTGTCGAATCGGTTATATCTGAAGAAAGATTTGTACCAGTTACGGATGGATGAAGGTTCAGATCTGGGAGATCATATATCAGAATGTAATCGGTTGGTGTCCCAATTGTCGAGTATAGATGTTAAACTCGAGGAGGAAGATCAGGCGATTTTGTTGTTATCTTCGCTTCCAAAATCATATGAGACCTTGAAGACTACGTTGCTTATTGGGAAGGAGACATTGCTTGTTGATGATGTTATGTCGGCTCTTATGGACTCGAGCAGAGTTAATGGGACGAGTTCAAGCAGTCAAGGCGAAGCTCTGGTGATAAGGTATGAAAATAAGAATGGTCATGGAAGAGGCAGAGGTCGATCTAGAAGCAGAAATCCAGGACATGAAAAAGACAGGTCTAAGTCTCATGGAAAGCAGGACAAGTCCAGTATTGAATGCTGGTATTGTAAAGAGATTGGTCACATTGCAAGAAGGTGTCCAGAAAGGAAGGAGAAGAAGAACGGAAAGAAACATGTGAACAATGCTAATGTTATTGAAGAAGATGACAAAAGCAGCGATGGTGATCTCTACTTGGTTTCCTCGGTTGAGCAGCAAGAAGGTAATCTCTTATCAGTTAGAGACAACAGTTTTTCTACGGAATGGTTTCTTGACTCTGCATGTTCATTTCATATGTGCCTACACAAGGAATGGTTTGATTGTCTTACTCCATGTAACGGTGGTACTATGTTAATGGGAAATGACGTTGTTTGTGAAGTCATGGGGATAGGTACCATTAAAATTAAAATGTTTAATGGGATTGTGAGAACCCTAGGTGATGTAAGGTACATACCTGACTTAAAGAAGAATTTGATTTCCTTGGGCACACTCGATTCTATAGATTGCAGTATATCTATAAAAGGTGGAGTTATGAAAGTTAGCAAATGTGCCATGGTGATAATGAAAGGTCAAAAAACTGGAAATTTGTATAAACTGATGGGGAAGACAGTTATATGTGGAGCTTCAGTATCAACTCATGCAGGTTCTAGCAATGATAACTCTGAGTTATGGCATAAACGGCTTGGACACTTGAGCGAGGGAGGTATGCTGGAACTTCACAAACGCAAGTTGTTGCAGGGAGTGAAATCATGCAAGCTGGACTTCTGTAAATTTTGTGTGTTTGGGAAGTAGAAACGAGTTAGTTTCAAAGCTGCTTCTCATACTAGTAAAGGAGTTTTGGACTATGTGCATTCGGATGTTTGGGGACCAATCAGGCATATCTCAAATGGGGGAGCTTGTTACTTTGTTACGTTTATAGATGATTTCTCAAGAAAGGTATGGGTGTACTTTATGAAGCACAAGTCTGAAGTTTTCAACGTGTTTAAGC
Source organism: Escallonia rubra (assembly GCA_033065855.1). NCBI lineage: Eukaryota > Viridiplantae > Streptophyta > Magnoliopsida > Escalloniales > Escalloniaceae > Escallonia > Escallonia rubra. The sequence goes on along the minus strand of JAVXUO010000417.1, from coordinate 187,981 downwards.
AGTAGAAGGCTAAAGTTAAAAATCAGACGGGTAAGAAGCTTAAGTACTTCAGATCAGATAATGGCATGGAATACAAGGATGAGGAATTTCTGCAGTTCTGCAAGGATAAGGGTATTATCAGACACTTTTCAGTGAAGAGGACTCCAGAGCAGAATGGGGTTGCCGAAAGGATGAACAGAACCTTGCTAGAGCGAGCTAGATGCATGAGGTTGAATGCAGATTTGCCTAAGAGTTTCTGGGCTGAAGCTGTTAACACAGCTTGTTATTTGATCAACCGTTCTCCATCATTTGCCATTAATCACCAAGTTCCCGAGGAGGTATGGTCCGGTAAACAAGTTAATTTTTCTGCAATGAAATTTTTTGGCTATCCTGCGTATGTTCATCTTCAGAATGAAGAACAATCCAAACTTGATCCTAAGTCAAAAGAATATATATTCCTTGGGTATGAGGAAGGAGTAAAATGATACAGGTTATGGGATCCAGTGGCCAAGAAGAAGGTGATTAGTAGAGATGTGGTATTCAATGAAGCATATATGTTGAAAACAAATGCAACTTCTAGCGAGAGGCAGGGTCACACAGTGGAGATAGAGTTGCATGAGGAGAGGACAAAGTCTATAAATGGATCTACATATGAGCCGTCTTTAGAGGATCCAGATGAGCATCCTAGTGATTCTTGGAATCTAGTCAGAGATAGAGAGCCACGTACTAAGAAACCAACTCAAAGGTATGGTTTTGAGGACTTGGTCTCATTTGCACTAATCGTGGGAAGTGGAGATCCTACCAGTTACAACGAGGCTATCAAGGCAGAGGATGGTAACTTGTGGTTGACAGCAATGGATGAGGAGATGGAATCTCTACGAAAGAATCAGACTTGGGAATTAGTTAAACTTCTAAAGGGTGTGAAGGCTATTGGATGCAAGTGGATTTATAGGAAAAAGGAATATCAGAAGTACAAGGCAAGACTGGTTGCAAAAGGGTATTCTCAAAAGGAGGGAATTGATTACAGTGAGATCTTTCCACCAGTGGTGAAGCACGCTTCTATCAGATTGATATTGTCCATTGTAGCAGCGCAAAATATGGAGTTGGAGCAGCTTGATGTGAAGACAGCTTTCTGTCATGGTGATTTGGAGGAGAGGATCTACATGCAGCAACCCGAGGGATTTATTGAACCTGGAAAGAAGGACTATGTGTGTAAGCTGAAAAAGTCCTTATATGGTTTGAAGCAGTCTCCTCGGCAGTGGTACAAGCGATTCGACACATTCATGGTAACTCATGGTTACTCTCGCTGTGAGTATGATTGTTGTGTGTATTATCGAGTCCTTGATGATGGTTCACTGCTGTTGCTCACATTATATGTGGATGATATGTTGATTGCTGCGAAGAGTAAGTCTCATATTCTGCGCTTGAAGAAATTGTTGAGCAGGGAGTTTGATATGAAGGATCTTGGTTCTGCCAAAAAAATCCTTGGTATGGAGATTCATAGAGATCGAAAGGCAGGAAAGTTGTGGGTAACTCAGAAAAGTTATGTTGAAAAGGTACTGGAGAGGTTTAGTATGCTCAATGCTAAACCAGTTAGTACACCATTGGGAGCTCATTTTCAGTTATCCTCACAATTTTTTCCTAGTACAGAAGAAGATGTTGAGTATATGTCTCGAGTACCGTATACAAATGCGGTTGGTTGTCTTATGTATGCCATGGTGTGTACTAGACCTGATATCTCACATGCAGTTAGTATGGTCAGCAGATATATGGGAAATCCAGGAAAGAAGCATTGGGATGCAGTAAAGTGGATCTTCCGTTATCTAGCAGGTTCGACCAACTTTGGCGTCATGTTTGATCGTGATGGGGCAAAAGGTGAGGTTTCTGGCTTTGTGGATTCTGATTATGCTGGGGACTTGGATTCCAGGAGGTCCACGACTGGATATATTTTTACATTCTATGGAGGGCCGATATGTTGGAAATCAGTGTTACAGTCTACGACAGCATTGTCAACTACAGAGGCAGAGTACATGGCATTGACAGAGGCAGCTAAGGAGGCAATATGGTTAAAGGGACTAGTAGAGGAGCTTGGCTTCAAGCAGCGTGGTGTTTTGTTACAGTGTGACAGTCAGAGTGCATTGGATTTGGCAAAGAATCAGGTTTTCCATGCAAGGACCAAGCATATTGATGTACGTTATCATAGGGTCCGGGAATGGATTAATTCTAAAAAAATTGTTGTGCACAAGGTTCACACTAATGAAAACGCTGCTGATATGCTCACGAAGACAGTCACGACAGAGAAGTTCAAGCATTGCTTGAGCTTGATTCATCTTCTTTCTTGTTGAGTTCAAGGTGGAGTGTATCCCTACCTTAAAGAGGATGCATGGTGGAGTACCTGAAGAAGGTACTGAAGGCATATTACACTTTCCTCATGGAGTGGTTTGTTAATACAAGCCAAGGTGGAGATTGTTGATATATGTCTTGTATTTATGTCTCACATCGGTTACTCAAAGAAGGTTGCAACTTGATCCTTAGTATATAAGACATCTTGTCCCACATTGCTTGGAGAGAAAAGATCACTGCTTTCTCCAAGTATAAGTAAGGTGTCTTGTATTGTGTTTAAGGGCAAGAGAAGAGAGTCTTTCTTTGAATAGGAAAGAAAGAAAGAAGAGTCCTTCTTTGAGTAGGAAAACAGTTGAGAGATACACGTGAGGGAGCGTTGTAAATCTGACTAGTGCAAAATGGATTTGAGTTCTCTCATATTTCTTGTGTTTTCTTATTTGGTTATCGTGTTCTATACATATTTATCTAGAGCGATTTCGTAACAACCCACCAGCTCACAACCCACCAGCTCACAACCCACCTACAGTCAACGCCAAAAACCACCCCTATCATTCCCCCACCACCACCACTTCCAATTTGAATTGAAACCCTTAATTGGTTTTGGGTCAATGCTAGTCAGATCTGCAGAGAACTGATTTTAGGGATGAAAAAATTTATGGAATTACATCGTAGTTCCATAAATTTCGATAATTTTTCTGAAATCATAAGTGGGATGTACCAAATTCTGGATAATTCACTTCTTAACCAACAAATAAATTGATTTGATCTTTTTATCAATGATAAATTATGGGTTATACTTTCGGCATCTATCTGCCTCCATCGGCACCGTCCTAGTGGTGCTCACGATAACTCGTTGAAAAATACCGGTTGAAGAACAACTCCTGAAACTGTTCTGAAGTCCTCTCAACCAACTGCTGATGAGTCAGACTCCTCTTTACCATTTTCCACCATTGATTCGCCTCATCCCTCGGTTTATAGATAACAAATTCAACATTTTTGTGGCACACTGCCCCGAAAAAAAATCTAATAACATGATTTTAATTGGAGTCACCATCTTATTTAATGAGGGAAAATAAGGGGAAAAACCTAAAAATGACTCTAAAGTGTCCACAAGGACGACTACCCTATCAAAACCAAGATAGGGGTCTGGGGACTCAGTTACGCAACAGGAAAGTGTTTGGCATCTGTCGCGCCCTTTTGATCTATTTCCTTTTTAGTGAATTTTAGCCTAAATAACACATAGCATGTAAGATACAACAGGACTCATCCTAAGTTAATTTTAAAATTTTTTGCTTGAACTCGACATCCGAGGTCAAGTGATATACGTATCCGATCAGACAAATCGAAATTTTAAAGCCACTGTAGTTCGACTCTGATCATATGGGAAGTAGTCTACACTTCGATGCTTAGATTTAGACAAAGAAATGAAAAAAATCTTTTTGTGTTATTGAAAATGAAATGTGACTACAGGATTGGAGACGATCTAGATTATTATAATGTAAACTAGTCTAGAAAGCATGTAAATATACCTCGAGAATGCTTTACTTAGAAAACTTGGGAATACTTTGACATGGATCCTTGATGCAAGGAACTCAAGACTATTTAAAAATGAATATGAAATGCTAAATTGCCCTTAGAGATGATCTACCACTTCTAAGGAATAAATGGTATAAAAACTCTAGTGAGAAAAAGATTGTCCTTGAAAATGTAGCCTAAAGACCTTATTTATAAACTCTGGACGCCTAAAATGATAAGGATGACTATCTCAGTCTGCGATTTAGTGATAGAGCATAATATCTGATGAAAATTCAAAACTTGAAAAAAGTCAACTTACCGACTGGTTAGGCAGTAACCAGTTGGTTAGGCCAGCTGGTAACTGGTTAATTTTAGACTAACAGGCCGGTTCACCCAAAAAAAAAATTCCCAAATTTTAGGACATTATCTGCCCTAATTCCTTAATTATCTCTAAAAATACATCTAGGATGAACCAAATTCAGGAATTATCTTCAGATTTCATATAAATCAATGATTAAACATATACAATAAAGATAAATAACATGAACTAGGCTAGTTTAACCAACTGAACTGGACTCAAATTGGATTGGACTGTTCCCCTTATTGGACTTAATTGAATAGATTAGGCTAACTATTATTAAGCCTAAGCATATAATAATAACAATAATAAACTTAACTAACAATAAAGTCCAATAATCATTTAATAAATAAAAAGACTACAAAAATGGGGTGTCTACAGAGCCCCTTGATGAAGGAGCTTGCATGTGAGCAAACATCAACGTAAAACAACATATTTTTGTAGTAAAAATACAGAAAAGGACCGCATGACTCAAGACCGACTCAAAGACTCACACAAATATGAGGTTGAACCTTTGCAAGGTTTCCTACGTATCCCTGGAAATGAATCAGACCAACGCGGTTCATAAAAGAGGTGATGTTCAAAGTCGAAGCCAACAACACATAGAAAACGGATGGATGTTTAGGCATACAGAAAAGACATGTATGAAAATCGGAGTCATCGATGCTTGGTAGTGATTGGACGCTTCATGTGCAGAAGTCGGAGCCAACAATGCGTAAAAGCGGATGGACATTTAGGCACACTAAAAAAAGACTCATGTGCAAAAATCAGAGCCACCAACGTTGGGAAGTGGTTGGATGCTTTGACACCAATGGAAAGGTATCCGTAGGCGCATAAGAGTTTTTGTGGATACGCCAACTGAATTAGAACTGGACTGAGAATGAAACTGGGATAAGAAGGTATGTGATCCACACATCGACCTAGATTGAGGGTTTCTACCCTCTAACAACAGACTTAGACTGGGACTGGGAAAAATATTGCACGTGACTTTCACGTACTAAAGCGGACTGGGAGCATAATACTCTCGGCTGGACTTAGAGAAAATAGTATATGGGACTCTCACGTATCGACCTGAAGAGAGGGTTAAATACCCTCGGACTTAAAACTGGACCTAAAAAAAGAAAAGATAGGAGCGTGACTGAAAGTCACAACAAGAATCATATTTTATTTTATTTTATTATTATTATTATTATTTTTTGTAAAATTTATTATATGATTTTTTTTTCAAATTTTATCCTTGGAGACTAGGGGAAGGAGACAGAATTCTATAGTTTAGACTTAGATGAGGCAAAGACGTTAACCCTGAGTGTCGGGATGAAGGAATCACATGGAGCCCGTAGACAGGAATGCATACAAACTACAATGACTATGCAATAAACTAGAAAATGGCAGACTCTACCATGACTGTCTCGAAAAGGGTATCACAGGGAGCCCCTAGACAATATGCATGCAGACGACACTAACTATGTAGTGAACTGAAAAACAGACTCTATCAGGACTGTCGTAAAAGGGGTATCACAAGGAGCCCCTAAACAATATGTATGCAGACGACACTGACTATGCAATGAACTGAAAAATAACAGACTCTATCATGATTGTTGTGAGAGGGAACCCATAGGGAGGCGCTAGACAAAATGCATATAGACAAGATTGGCTATGAAATAGACTAGAGACAGACAGACTATCATGACTGTAGTGAAGAGGGACTAACAGGGAGCCGCTAGACCAAAAATAAAGTAGGGTTGACTCTAGCATAACCCTAATGGAAAGGATCAGAAGAGAGACCCAATTACGACTGTCAAGATGAGGGACTCACATGGAACCTCTAGACCGAAATGCAAGTAGGGTTGACTCTAGCATAACCCTAAGGCGGATCAGAAGGAAACCCCTTAGGGCATCTACAATGAAGAACCTATAACAAAGATAATATCCTTTCACAACTCGAGAGCATGTTTAAATTAAAAATCATTTAGGTTGCCCGATATGATGAATCGACCATTCACTTCAAGATCTATCATTTTATTATTTAGAATTTAAGGCAATAGTGCCCACTCTGTTGACATGTCTATCTCTACCCAAATAGAGGAAGATCACTGGAGTTTTTAATTGAAAACATTTTGATCCCTCATCATTAAATGTCATGCAACTTCACATATAAGTTAATTCTTAACTTAAACACTCTGGTTGAATCCTCAAGACTACCATGACAAGGTTAGGCTCAAAAGGTTGATAATGAGGATGTATGGAAATGGTAGTGTATGAACTGTGAGGCTGATGTGTATGCTATGGAATTGTATGATCTGCGAGGATGATAGAGTCTGGGCTTAGGATTTGCTAATAGATCAATGTATACGACTCAGCTGAGCAAAAGTATATGCCTGTCAAGTGGTGATAGAAAGACACAAGATAAAGTCGTAAGGCTTCTCATATAATCCTTAAAGTGGCAACAAATATATAGCTAACTAAATTTCTGAATAGGGTAGGCCAAATAGGTCACGTAGATCAATGGGTCATCCTCATGTCAGAAGGAGATGGACACATCAGGTTCGGAAAATTGGGAACTGAAGGGCCAGCAAACAAGCCAATATATAGCAAAAAAAATTCTTCAGTTTTTGGTGCCCTAACTTTTGCCTAGACCGCCCTTTTTAGGGCTTTTAGTCTAGCAGGCTTTTTCTTCTTCCTTTTTTTCTCAAGATAAATGACCCATTCTAGGAGAGAGCGTAATTGAGCTTTGAGCAAGAGAAAATCTTGACATCGATATGACACCTCATTATCTTTGAGGATTGGGCTTACTTTGGGTGAATGAGGGTTGTGGGAGATTGATCGAGAGAATATAAGTTGTGGCCATTTCATGATACTCCCCCAAATTCTCACTCGAATGTCAGTTTGTAATCAAATTCTCCTGTTAGTTTTTTTTTTTTTTTTGACATTCAATTTTGAAGGAAATGAAATTATGATTTTTACACTTGAAAAGACAATGAGTCACCACCCCCACATATAAAGAATAAGTGTCAACGAGATAGACCACTCAACTTAAATTCAAAAATCATCTTTTGTATAACTCCTCGAAGTGATTGGCCAAATATGAATGTCAGTCAGTATGAAACCGGGCAATTCTCTCTTGCTCTGAAAATCGTCATGCTCTCAACTTGCTAAGGATAGACTCTTATACTTACACAAACTTTATTTGACTTAGACCCTAAAAGAGACTTCTAAGAGGGGAATAATTTATTTTTGACTTTTTGAAAATTTTGTGTTGTTTCTTCTTCTTTTTTTATACCATTAGCTGCAAAAGACTAAATCATTAATCAAAGAGTAAGGAGAAACAATGACTCATTATTTATCAAAAAAACAAGTTCGAAAAGATAATCTGGGAACTACTAAGAAAGACAAACTAGGGATGAGCGAAGATTGTAGTGCAGCATCGGGACAATCAATCGGAAAGCAAACACGCTTTGTCTTATACTTGGATGATCTGACTAACTAAACCCATGATATCCTCTTCTTAGTTGAGCACAGAAGGATCTAACACCAAGAGAGATGTCTTAATTTTGTCCACGTAGTGAATCGATAAAGGCTCTTTTTCACATTGGGTTTGGCAGGAGGGCTAATCTTACCCTCGTCAATGAAATTCTGAGTAGCATCCCTCAAGGTCATACACCTATCTGTATGGCGCTCGGGTCCTTGGTGATATTAGCATCGAGCCTCCACATAAGGCCTTTTTGGTGTATCAATGGGGGAAACTTGGCAATCATATTACTGCGTAGCTCCTCAAACACCTTGGTCATTGAGGCGTGCAAATTGGAGAACTTTCGCTTGGTATTTAGCTTCTGCGAGACCTCCTCTTGAAACTCAACTGTATTCACATCATTGTCTATGGACATGTTAGGATTCCTTGATCCACTCTTGTATTCTTCCTATTTTTCATCTTCGGTTATCGTCCCTTTGTTTATGGCGTCCTCAATTTGACTGAGAGAACCCATCAATATTTTGAATGTAGTGTCATAGTGGCCAAAGATGTGCTTACGATATGTCGGCAGAAGATTCTCCTTAATTATGCTCACCTTCTTTTCTTTTGATGGGCGATTGAATATTTGCATAACCTTCTTTCTCCATTGGATAACGAATGTAGATATGGATTCAGTGCGCTCATAATAGGTGGTCTCCAAGTCTCCCGAGTGATGTCGAGATCAGAGTCATAGTTGTATTGGTTCACAAATTCTTTCACTAAATCTTCTCACATTCGGATTCGAGAGTCATCGAGGGTAAGGAACCATCGAGAAGCAGTTCCTACCAAGGTCTAGTGAAATAGCTGGGCCAACTGGTTATGGCTAACTCTATATGGGGCTAGTGCAAGCATGTACACTACAAGAAAAAGGAGCTTTAGCGACCGCCGTCATTAGTTGCTAAAGATGCAAAGGCGGTCGCTAATCACTTTTAGCGACCGCAAATGGAAATCGCTACAACAGTCATGAGAGGCCAGGTCGCTAAGTGTTAACGACCGCATTTCAGTGATCGCGTTGACCAATTTTAGCGACTTGCAGTCGCTAAATACTTTTTTAATTTAAAATATTTTTCATTTAGCGATCGGTGTCCAATTTAACGATCGCAAAAGCAGTCCCTAAAATTTTTTTACTAATTTTTTTTTATTTAGCAACCGCTGTATCCAATTTAGCGACTGCTCCTGCGGTTGCTAAATACTTTTTTTACTTTAATTTTTTTTGTATACCGACTGCCTTATCCAATTTAGCGACCGCGGAATGCGGTCGCTAAATCTAGGTTATTGCTTTAAAATATTAAGCTCTATTTTAACCTCTGGTACAAAACCAATTCACACATTCAACCTGCTATCCAAAAACCCCTCGCACATTTAACATGTTGTACACATCCAAAAACAAGTCCCGCATTCATTCTAAAACTCATTCAAAACAAGCACATCAACAAAGCTTTACATCATCAAACCATAAACATAAGCCATTACAATCACATCAAAGTGACAAAGAAAAACATCAAGTCTTCATTACATACACAGTCTTGAACCAAAATTGAAAAAATGAGTCAAGTATATGTTCACGAGCTACATAATTATCATAGGACCCCAAGAACATACTAGTCAGCAGACCCATCAACCTCGTCATCATCATTTTGTTCATCCTTTGTTGAAGGCACGTTAGATCCAATATTGTCTTCTCTGCCTTGAGAATCACCGGCATTAGGCACAATACCGCTCTGCATGAAGCCATACAAATAATTCAACACAATTGTAGTAATACCTTATCCACGCTGATATAATCAAATCAAGATCACTAACTAAATGACCATGCACAATATATAACTACTTAAGAAAATTGGTATTATCTGGTGTCTGGCTCCGGGCATAATAAAACCATGTTGGAATAATAAAATCGTGTTGGATCATTATAGAAAATTTCTCTTCAACAAGTCTGTCTAAGCGCTCTTTCTCCGTCTCTTCAAACTGAGAACCACTACAATTGGTCGCACTTGATGACTTTTGTCTGCCTAGCAATGAACGTGCAGACTGAAGAGAGCGGCCGAGGATACGGTCCTTCTTAGGATCCCCTGTAGCTTCTAACCACGAAGAGATCTCGTCCACTGCTAGGCTACCATCTACCTAGGAATTGACCTCAAAATTTTCCTTACATGCATTTTGTATAAGAAAGTAATAAATGTTATAGTAACCAATAAGGATACAATAAGAATGCAAAAGTGAAGAATAGTTGATTGCTCACCGTAAACTGCTCTGCCTGATCTGAAATCCAAATCCCATCTTTTCTTGTATGTGTGACCTCAAAGCCTTGGAGCATAGTAGGATCCCTTTTGTCAGGGACTTCTTATCTTAGCTTCAAATTGTGCATAGCATATGGACGTGATCCAGCACTATGCTTCATCTTCTTCTCACTACTCGCCATATCCTTGCCTCACTCATTGAGCTTGGCCCATTCAGTTATAGACCAATGATCCACTAGTTGCCCCTAGATGGCTTTTTAGAAGTACTCGGGATTGAAGTTCCTGGCCATAAAAATATCAGTCCCATTACACCGAGCTAGGGCATGCCTCCTTGCATTGAGCATCCACTTCTTGTAATTTTATGAACAATGCTACTCCCAAGCCTGTCTCCCAAGTTCTTCGTCTCTGTCGGACTCGAATTTGAAGTAGTCCAAAACATAATTCAACATAATTTCAAACAATTAGCAAGAAAATTTCAGCAATAATGTACTTCTAAAACCAAATAAAGCAATGAAAAGTATTCAATAGATGATTCTTACCAAGAACTTCCTCCGGACAAGTTCCTTGTCTGATTCGGTCTACGCCTTCCACGTCAGATAAGGTCGTGGGAGGTGGGCTTTGATAATAGGACCGATTTTGGTCCTAATGCAATCTTCAACAAAGCTAATTAAGTTGCATCACAAGAGATACGTCAATCCCAAAAAACAAAGTATTAAGTTAGATAGGTTAGCTAAAAAGATGGTAAGAATTGAGTTTCGAAAATAGGAAACATACTAAATATTGAGAACATGAGTAGTAATTTTTTGCTCCGGGGTGGCTGGAAGAGGCATCCCACATGTGATACCTCTATGTACAGATACAGTAGAAGCTACAAATGATGAAAAACAAGATGTTATATATTTTGTAACAAATATGTTATAACAAAAAAATATTATTGTCTCACCATGTATTGAAGCTACTAATGACATCGGCTGCTCATCAATAACATCGTCATCAATCCTGGGGAGGGGGGCTGATTGGGCCGGAGCATGTCTGCGGCGGCCGCCTCCCCGACCTCGGGGCGCACTAAACCTCGACATATCTACGAAAAGCACTCAGGAGTAACATAAGAAAACTTCAATAACAAATATCATAACTAAAAGCAATTGATATGTTTACAGTTCCAAATATAGTTCACTTGAATAATAAAAGACTTAAGTGCAAACTGTTTTGATAACAATGTTTTAGCTTTATATAGTCAACCATCGTCACTAATAGACAACTCAATTTAAATAATAAACACCATAAGTGCAAAAATAGATTGATAAGAATGTTTTGCTTTACACAGTCAATCATTATCACTAATAGACAACTCAATGTCTTCCTCCTCCTCCTCCTCGTCATCTTCATCCCCTTCATCTTCATCATCATCTTCTTCTTCTTCAGAATCATCATCATCATCCACGCATTTTTCCAAGTCCCCAATATCACGAGGGCTTTAGCATCGACCTCTTCCCCAGCATGGCCTAAATCACAAAGAGGCTCATCAACAAGATCGTTATCCTCATGAAGCGGCATCACTATGGGAGCATCATCCTCTTGGTACATCTCAACGAACACGTCATCATCAACAAAGCCTCTTTTGGTCTTGATAACATTATGCCAATTTGGGTCACCCTTTGCATAAAAGACTTGCATTGCTTGAGCTACAAATACAAATGGTTTGTATGATTCGAGCCTTGACGTCATATTAACGTCTACAATCCCATGTCGACTAACTCGGATACCAGATGTAATGTCAAACCATCTGCACTTAAACATTACCATTCGATTATCGCCACCATAATAATCTAATTCAACAACCTCCTCCAACTACCCATAAAAAACACGCTCACTATCATTATATCAGTCACCTTTCACTAAAATTCCACTATTTTGGGTTTGTTTCGTAAGGTCAACTTCCAACGTGTTAAACATAAACCCGTTGACAATGTACCCGTTATAACACGAAACTAATCTACTAGGGCCAGTAGTAAGAAATTTGAAACGAGCATCAACTCCATCTTGGGCGGTCTATAACAATAAACAATTTGCACAAAATATTAAGTTATTAGATCACATATATCATCTCACTATATTAGAAATGGGATGTGGTTTTAGAACTTATGCTCTTTTGGAACCACTCAGAGAACTCGATGTTTCGCATTGTTTCAAGTTGTTCATCTGATATCCTAGGATTTGCGAATACCACTTCCTTATTGTATTCATTGTATGTTATATAGCATCGTTGTTATATTATGTTCTTAAACTATGAGATGTAAGATATATACACAACTACTTACACTATAAATGGTGCAACTTTATTTTAATTCATGAGAGCATACAATGTGGCGATAATATACTCTTTGTCGGATATATATCGACCGCTCCTTGCTCAAGTGCACGACCAAGATGCATGAATATGGAAAGATGCCCTTCTAATTCTATGTTAACACTATTGTCATTACGACTAAGCTGAGTCATCTTTGTATCATCATCATGCTCAAAGTAAAGGGAGCAAAAGTTGGTAAGCTCCTCAAGAATATAAGCCTTTGCAATTGAAGCTTCAACGCACGCTTTGTTACGCACATTTTCTTAAGGTCAACATATACCTAAATAAGAAAGAAGTCATTTTTCAGTAAACAACGCATGTCTGCAAGTGTGAAATACAGTTTAAAGATGAACGAGTGACATCACCTCTCAAATAGATACATCCACAAATACTGCACAGGTCCGCCTACTCTAGCCTCATATGTTAAGTGAATGGTCAAATGCTCCATCGAATCAAAGAATGACGGGAGAATGATTTTTTCTAGCTTGCACATTATCGCAACAATGTTTTTCTCAAGAATGTTAACATCACTCTCTCGGAGCACCTTTGAGCATAAATCATGGAAGAAATTGCTAACTTCGGTCAATGCTTCATTTACTGGCTTAGGCAGGAGGTCACGAAAGATAATTGGTATAAATCTTTCTATGAATACATGCAATCGTGACTCTTTAAACCATAAAATTTACAATCAGTAAGGTTGCAACAACGTGATATATTAGATGCATATCCATCTGGCAGCTTCAATTGTTTAACCCATTCACACACCTATTGTATCTGCTTTTTATCCAAGGTATATATTGTTTTGGGCAATACCATCTTACCATTAACTATTTGTGGATGCAGTTCACGTCGTATACCCATCATCTACATATCTTTTCGTGCTTTTAGGTGATGTTTTGATTTGCCCTTAACATTCATGACTGTATTAAACACATTTTTGAAAATATTTGTCTCCATGTGTATAACATCAAGATTGTTACGGAGAAGGAGGGTCGGCCAATAAGGGAGCTCCCAAAATATACACATTTTCTTCCAGTTATGTGTTTTTCCAAACCCAGGAAGTTTGAGACTAGCAGCACATTTTTTAAAAGGTACCACATCCATGTCAAGGTCCTTTATGCACCTATACATTTCATCCCCAAACAATCTGTCACGTGTTTCAACATGACGCTCCACAGTTTTATCAAACTTATATTTTTATCTTCGAGATGAATGATTAGGCAGTAAGAATTGTCTATGATACCCCCAAAAATAAGCCTTTCCCTCGTGCTTTAAGGTGAAACCTTTACTTACTTTTATACAATAAGGACATTCAAACCTACCATGTGTAATCCACCCACACAACATACCGTATGCAGGAAATTCATTGATAGTTCACATGACTGCTGGCCTTAAGCTGAAGTTCTGTTTAAGAGATGCATCAAATGCGGGGGCTCTAACTTCCCACAACATTCTTAACTCATCGATCAACGGCCGCAAGTACACGTCTATATTTTTACCTGGGCTCGTAGGTCCACGAATGAGTAATGATAAAAATATGAACTGCTTCTTCATACACATATATGGAGGAAGGTTATACGGAACAACGATCACGGACCATGTAGAGTAAAGTGCGCTAGAGGGCCCAAAAGGATTAAATCCATTGGTAGCGATGCCAAGTCATACATTTTGAACCTCTGCAGCAAAAGATGAATGTTTGTGATCAAATTCCTTCCATGCCTCTCCATCAGCAGGGTGTCTCAATAAATTGGGAACTTTACTGTGGACGTTGCTATGCCATCGCATGTATTTTGCTGTTTTAAAAGAGTAATACAACCTTTGAAGCCTTGGTGTCAGTGGAAAGTATCACAATATCTTCCATGCTATCTTCATTTTCTTCCCACTGGCTGGTTTATATATTGCTTGGCCACAAACTGGACACTCCTTCAAAGTATTGTTCTCCTTCAAGAATAAGACACAATCATTATTACATGCATCTATCTTCTCGTACCCCAAACCAAGTTTCATCATCATTTTCTTAGCATTATAGTACGTGTCAGACAACGTTTCATCATTTGGCAACATTTCTTTATTAAGCTTCAGAAAACCATCAAAACCTTTATCATTTAGACCATACCCAGTGTTTAAGTGTAGCATCCTTGTTATAGCAGATAACTTGGTGTGCTTTGTACTTCCTTTCCATATTCACTCTTCAGAGTCTTTTAACAATTTATAAAACTTCTCAGCACTTGGGTTTGGCTCTTCTTCCACATTAGGATTACCATCGTTAAAAAAGTTATTCCATTAGGCCCAGCTTCCATTATCATATGTTGATATTGAGAAAATTCCAGATCTCTACGACTATCTTGTCTAACCTCAGTGGGCACCTCAACTAGCACCCTCAGAATTAGTTCCCCGTGTTGAGTCCAATTCGTATAATTACTCATAAAACCTCTACGGAAGAGATCATAAGTTACATCGTCGGGCATTTTCCAACTTAATAGCTGGCAATCATTGCACGGACATTTAATCGTGTCGTCATCTATAAAGTCCCCATGGAACTCCACTCCGAGAAGGGGGTGCCAACATAGTCCTTCGCAATCCAGGGGGTGTTACCACATCCATATCCTTCAAACTCGCATTCCTGGTATCCAACAATGAAACTGAGTACGAGGCCCTTGTCATTGGCCTCATGCTGGCTACCATTATGGGGGCTAAATCATTATGCGTAAAAGGGACTCAAATTTGATCATGAAACAGGCTGACGGAGAGTTCGCAGTCAAGGAGCCAGCATTGGCACCTTATCGTGCCATGGTACAACACTTGGAAGGTAGAGTTGGTCATGTCCAATATGAACATCACAATAGGTGCCACAATAGACATGCGGATAGCTTGGCCACGATCGCGTCAAAGATAGAAGTTGACGGCGAACAACGCATGCTAACCATAATCAGGCAGACAGAACCATGCACAACATTGAACTTAGTCCCGAAGGACACTACTGCAGACGATTGGAGGCAGCCGATCGTCGACCAACTTAAGGCGCCATCTCTTGCTTCTGCCTCTACCCTTACAGAATTTTTGATGTTAGGATACGTCTTGTACAGACGATGTCCCGGAGGCACGCTGGCCAGGTGTTTGGCACCGAAAGAAGCAAAGCACAAACTACAGCTCAACCATCAGAGGTGTTGTGGCCTCGACGGCCCCCCTATACCGTAGCCTCCAGCGCATGGGCCTCTTTTGGCCATCCATGGCCAAGGATGCTTCACATGTACAACATGATTGTCCTGAATACCTATATGCGCCAGATAGTGCGGAAGCTCTTGTCATCAACGTCGAGGGCGACTGGCGCCAGCCTTCCATCCAATATCTCTCTCATGGTATTTTACCCTCTGACCGTAGCTCGGTACGATCCATCAAACAAAAATTGGTCAGATATTTTGTAACGGAAGGCGAGTTATTTCGCAAAGGGTTTTCAGGACGCACCCTGCGATGCTTGCAAGGTGCTCAAGCCGTGGAAGTGATTAATGAAGTGCATAATGGTGCTTGTGGGGAACATCGAGGATCTCAAAAGCTGTACGCATAACTGCTAAGGTTAGGGTACTATTGGCCGACTATGGAATCTGATTCTATCTCTCATGTCCGAAACTACCAACCCTGCCAGAGACACACTGACAGAATGCACACGCCAACGTCCAACCTTCGCATGATCGTGGCCCCTTGGCCATTTCACTCTTGGGCTCTCGACCTCATCGGTCCCATACATTGGTCGTCGAAGGGTCACATATGGATCATGGTCGCGATGGAGCGTTTCATAAAATGGATCAAAGCCATACCTCTGCGAAGAGAAATGGGGGGCGCCATTGCCAACTTCTTACGTGATAACATCATCTGTCGCTTTGGCATCCCCCGGTGTATCATCTCCGACAATGGCACGCCATTCATCAACCGAGATGTTCGGACTCTCATGGAAGCGGACGACATCAACCACGCCACATCAACCCCCTACTATCCACAAGGAAATGGTCAAACTGAAGCCTTCAATAAGACTCTATTACATGTATTGTCACGAATGGTTCGTGGCGCAAGCGGTTCCTGGTCCGAGAAGCTAAGTCTGGCACTTTGGGCTTACAGAACTTCCAAGCATACAGCCACGAAGGCCACACCCTTTTCCCTTGTCTACAGGGACGAGTGTGTGGTACCAGTCGAGATTGCAGTCACCTCGGCTTGACTCTCCTTAAGCAATGGTCTCGGG
The DNA here is from genome assembly GCA_033065855.1 of Escallonia rubra. NCBI lineage: Eukaryota > Viridiplantae > Streptophyta > Magnoliopsida > Escalloniales > Escalloniaceae > Escallonia > Escallonia rubra. Next base: position 171,454 of record JAVXUO010000417.1, on the reverse strand, counting down.
ACGGAAGAAACCAGAATGGTGGCCCTTGAGGGCCTTGATGAACGGAGAGCCAATGCCATGCGTCGAATGAAGAAATATCATGAACAGCTTGTGAAAGCCTACAGGAAGACAGTCAAGCCTCGCTCCTTTGTAGAAGGCGACCTCGTCCTCCAAGCCGCCAAGCATGTGTGTGCCAACCTGTCAGCCCCTAAGTTCACACCAAACTGGGAAGGACCATTTGAAGTGCATACAGCCAGAAGCAACGGTTCCTACCTCCTGCTCAATCCAGAAGACGGATAGATCACAGCCCCTATCAACGGCCGCTACCTGAAGAAATATTATGCATGACCAGTTGCAAAATGTTCCCCCCAGCCTTACCCGCCCATAGTTTAGAACACTTACATACCATTTTTTTTGTATATGCACACATGTTTATGACTTGTAACTTTTGTTGCTTATTACAAGTTCTTCCTTATGTAATGACATTTTGGTCCAAGTACTATTAATACACAGTCATTCTGCTACATACGCTTGTATTTATCATACACTTATTTTCATTTATGGTCACCAAGTCATTTGCTATCGACGGGAAGGGGGGAACATTCGTAGGCAGCCATATGCAAGACATTCACCCATCACAACAGACAACAAACAAGCACACAATGCATCAACCACATGAAACAACTACAGGACCACAAGCAGCCATACTCATAACATCAACATATACACTACATATCTGGAGTTTGCTGGCCACTGTCGGGCGCTATTACTACATCAAAGTCTCAATCACCCTACAGAAGCCTAGATAATAAAGCTGCATCCGGATGCGAGCTAAAAGCCTCTAGTGTCTGGCGCTGAGTCTGCAGCGCAGACCATCCAGCCTCAAACTCGGCCTATCGCCTTAGTCGCTTGGCCTCTCGGACCTCCACATCGGCACGTCGCCTCTGTAACTCGCCCAGCTGTCTCTGCAGATCAGTCAGCTGCATCTCTATGTCTGTGACCTGCCCATCAATCCTGGTCAGCTCCCCAGCAATCTTTGATCGCTCCACCTCCAACCCAGTTTGCCGCCTCTCCAGCAACGTCTCCTCCATACGTACAAGGGCCCTCATCTCCCCCATAGCTCCTCCCTCGTTCCTCGACCTAAATAAGTCCACCAGCCAGTCCAACTGTAGACCCAGCGATGTAAATGGCGCGAACTCTGACAATGACCGACTGATGAACTCTGCAGTCCAACCTGTCGGTGGCACACTAGCAAATGGAAACAACCACTCCAAAAATCCCACATACACCCACCTCTGCAGTACCGGGTTACCTACCGTCACCCCCTCAAATGTCTGAGGGAACGCTACCTTCACCAGCTCCAGTAGGCGCACCGTCTCGATAGGAAACTGGAGACCCTCCCACGATGCCACGTCTGCCTGCCCACTCGAGGACCCCCTACTGGCCTCTCCGACTGCTGCCCCACTCTCACCCACTACAGGCGTCTCCGGCACTCCTCCTACCATCTGCGCACCAACAGTCTCCGAGTGCATCGCTAACAGTGTCGCACTAGCCTTAATCACCGACCCCGACGACGCGTCCTGCTGAAGCTCCGCAATAGAATGAATCGGCATCTCCCGCTCATGCGCCAGGGCTGCAACCACAGGCTCCAGCTCCGTCGGGTCCTCATGCTCACCTACCGCGGCCTCTGTCTCTGTGCCCGTCCACCAGTAGCCATTGGCATCAAACATCAGGGACTCGTCCACCGGTTCCCCATACAGGTCCTCCACTGTCTCCTCAACGCCCGATAATGGACTCACCCCGACCTCTAAAGTGCTGGCCGCCTCCGTCTCATCCCTCTCTGCTGGCCCACCAGCCTCGGCTGCCATCTCTTCCTCTGCCTCTGGCTCCTCTGATGCCTCACGCGGCCTCTTCGACCCTGATAGGCATGAGCCTGATGTCCTTGCACTAGCTTGACGAGCAATCTCTATCATCCCCACTCGAAGTGCCGATGGCGGACCCTTGCCAGCCCCTGGCACCCTCGGCGCCTACACCACCGGCTCCTCTCCACGCTCCTCCCTCGGCGCATCATCATTAGACCTCGTGGCCTCCTCCTCTATATCCCTCTCCGAGCTCACAGCAGCCAGCATGCCCGACTGTTTCGCAGCTGTAGCCGATATCAAGCTCAAGGCCCGGTCACATACAAACACATCAACACACCGACGTGTAGCCACCGGCTGTGCCAACCAACCCACCCAGCTACCTCGTAGCCGCTCCCACCACCGTGTATACTCCACTGTCACTGCCCCTGCTACCTCTGTCCCCGGCCGCCTCCACTCTGTCACCGGTGCCGGCCACTCACGAACTCTGTCATATCACGTATACCCCAAGGCGGTCTTCACATTCCACGGGCTACGATACCCGCACAGCAGCTCTAAGTCATATCCAAATGCCAGTGACAGCCAATCCGGGCTATACCTCGCCATATAGTACAAGTTCTCGGCAGACTTCCCACCATCATCTGTCATAACCGGAAGCCAGCCTGGAAAATAGGCCACCAGAAATACGAGATGTGCCGGCCCCAGGTCTCCCCTCCTGGTCAGGTCTGTCGTCATCTCCTGTCTGTGCAACCAGGGTGGTACTCCATATGACGTATGCATGCCTCTATACGGCCGCACCACGCATGCCTCCCGTGTATCTATGAGCTGCGCCAACAGACACTCCGGCCTCCTGATGCCCGCCCATGCAAATGCCCATGACCCACTGCTCCACACCGCAACCTCCTACGATCTACCTACCCGTGTCACTGTCCTCATCGTCGGTACCGAATGCTCGAGCGGATATCCTGTCAGTCGATAGTTTGGGAAGCACTCGTACAAATACATCTGCATGAACATCTAGTCCACGTACGTCGCCACCTGATACCGCCCATGTGACCGCTTCACATCATTCACGAATTGATCTAACGGCGAGTACAGTGTGCCCAGATATACGGGAGCCAGCCCGACACGCTTGCCCTGTGTCATCCGAATAGCCAGCGAAAACACCCTTGGGGAAATACCATCCTCCGGCGTCCCCTCAAACACAAATCTGCAAGCATACAGCAACTCATTATACATGACAAGACTAACATATCGCATAAACAAGCATACAGTAAATCGACAGTACCACGCTTACCTCGATAGGAACATCACCAAGAACGCCACTACCTCGTACTGCTCATTCTTGTGATACGGCCCTATCAAAAAAATGGGTGGCATTGCCTAACTTCTGCCCTGACTTTGCTTGCGGCGTCCCATAGAACAGTTGGAGCCACCCACCGTATGTCCTCTTCTGGTGTTGCCTCGTCTCCGACAGGATATCTACTAGTTGTGTCTGCAACAACCGCTCCTCTGCACTCAGTCGCGTCACCTACGCATCCAATTCCCCGTGCATCGGTAGCCCTGTCAGCATCAGCACATCAAGCAGTGTTGGCCCGATCTCTCCAAACTCGATCACAAAGGTATGTGATTGTGTGCTCCACCTCCCCTGCTGACCCCCCCTCCCCTACGGACCCCCCCCCCCACGAAGGGCGAAGCACTCTCCCTTCTTTCCCCATTTCCCCTCCCCCCGTGCCAGCTGCACTCGCCACACTTCCATGACTGGCCGGCCCCCTAGGGTTGTTGACCCTCCCCGAGCGGCTGACACCCCTCTTCTTCCCCCTTCCCCTCTTCCTTCTCTTTCCCCTGCACTGGCCTACCCCCTGGGGTCGCAGACCCTCCCCGAGCGGTCGACCCCCCTCTCCTCCCTCCTTCCCTCTTCCCCTCTTCCTTCCCTCTCCCCACCACCAGCGCCGACCCCTCGGCCACTTCCTTTCCCTCTGTCACCATCTCTTTTTTTCTTCTCTCTCTCTCTCTCTGTCTCTTTCTCTCTCTGGATGTAATGTGCAAATGAAATGGTACAAAGACTTCTTCCATCCCTCTCTTTATATATAAGTGGGCCAACATTCAATCTGGACCACCCATTCAAAATTCAAATCCAAACCTTTTCCCCCCCAAACCCAAACTTTATTTTCACATGGATAAGCTTTTCAGCACTTAATTTATTTTTGCGCGCTATGTTTCCATCAAACAATCGTCACAACATTTTTCACAAAGTTTATATTTCCCGATTACAAGCTACACCATTTATGCGTGCGGTGCCCGCTTGGGTTGCCCCTCCGTGTACACCACACGCAGGGGGCTTATGTTCCCAACCTATTCTGATCGCACCCCAAGGCCTGCTAATGGACCCATTTTGCGTGACACATCACGCATTCAATGGTCAATTATTCAAACAGTCAGCGGCACCAACACTTAAAAAACATGCAAACGAGCACCGTTGCCTCGAAGAGCTCGACCACCTTGCTCAAGAGGGGGGTCGGCCACCCTCTTTAAACAGGGGTCGACTACCCTCTCCAAAGGGGGGTTGGCCACTCTTGTCTTTGGAAGGCTGCATGCATCCCCTTTTCGCATCCCATTCAGAACACACTCTATAATACTCTCACCACTAGTGGACGCATGACGCTCATTGTCGCCCGCGCGCCATCGCCGCGACAACCGTCACTTGCGGCCATGCACATCGGGATGGGCTCGTTACCACAAATCCATCGCCGTCTTCATTCCGGGGGGCTCCGCTCGTAGTGTTCCGGCACGAGGACCCCTTGCAGCGGGATAGGCTAGTTACCACAAAGCCATTGTCGCCACGGGATGGGCTCATTACCATAAAGCCATCGCCGTCTTCATTCCGGGCGGATCCGTCGTAGTGCTCCAGCACGAGGACCCTTCGCAGCGGGATGGGCTCATTACCACAAAGCCATCGCCGTCTTCATTCCGGAGGGCTCCGCTCGTAGTGCTCTGGCACGAGGACCCCTCGCAGCAGGATGGGCTCGTTACCACAAAGTCATCACCGCCACGGGATGGGCTCATTACCACAAAGCCATCGCTGTCTTTATTCCGGAGGGTTCCGCTCGTAGTGCTTCGGCACGAGGACCCTCCTAGCGGGATGGACTCGTTACCACAAAGCCATCGCCGTCTTCATTCCGGGGGGCTCCACTCGTAGTGCTCGAGCACGAGGACCCTTCGCAACGGGATATGCTCATTACCGCAAAGCTATCGCCGTCTGGGGTGAATTGCATGACACTAAGTACTAAGCTGCGACCATGTTCACTTATGTTACCGGTGATTGTCGGCGCCCCCAGGACGATGACCATCGGGTCACTCCGGGACGGGAGCAGTTCTTCAGAGGGCATCGTGCCTAGTCCATCTGGCAGTTGGCTACAGGGGCAACCCTCACCACTGCTGGGTCCTCTGCGCGTCTCTTGACGCACCTTATGGGATTCAGTAAGGGCTTGGATCGGTGGTTGGGGCAACGGGCTTACTCCGATCATGCTACCGCGGTGTGGTCAGTCTTCTCAGACAGGTAGAGAGATGCTGCGTGGGCAAGGCAGTGCAGATTTAGGGACCTGCAGTCCGACGGAGAACCGATATTTATGGACCCCCTGGTGACGTGTCACTCCCAGGGGATGACACATGTCGGCTGATGACACATTGATGACGCATCGCACTTTTGCCAATAAATAGTGGACTTTGGAACTCATTTAAAGAGGCTATCTCATTTGACATTTTTCACTTTCTCTCTCTAAAAACCCATTCTCTCTGAAATTCTAGTGAGAGAAACACATTTGGACTTCTGACATTGGACCCCTGACGCTGCACCCCTAACTTAGACCCTAGCTTGGATTGTCAACTGCCGGCCCTGTTTATCGTCGCCCTGTCTGCGCAGCGCTGCCAGCCCTCGCGGACTGTCTGAGGAGCCTTGCTCTCTGCCCTTACTCCGCCCTCACTGTCTCTCACTTTGCATACTTGGAAGCTGACTCGGACTGCAGCCTTTGTGGCACCTCCACGTAGGCACGAACTCACTTTTCTTGGCATCAAAGTGCTGCTAAGAGTTGTTACTGAAGAGACTAGTAGAAATGACACTAACTATATCTAGCTACTATTATTGTTGTTATATGCGAAGTTGTAAATATCTTCCTACAACCCTGTAACATCAAAGAATTTCCTAATGAGTTTATGACCAATGGATACTAAGAAATATTAGCTAGTTATAAAATAACGACATTAACCCCTTATGGTTCGCCCGTTAACATCTATCTAAGTTCGGCGTGCATATGAGATATTTAGTGAGGAAAAGTTACAGAAGCAAAAAATTCGTTAGTTAGAGTCCAATTTACAAAAATTTTATTAAAGACGATACACGAACTCTGGTTCACATATAAGTATTACGTGGTCGATAGTAGATACAATAATGCTGATGGTTATTTAGCCCTATATCGTGGCTAGCGCTACCACCTTCATGACTTATAGGGACTAAGAAATGCACCGAGAGGACCCAGGAACATAATTATGAATATCGTACCAAAGTGCGTACTATTTTTCTGAAAATGGTACATATCTGTACCAGTACCGTCTCGGTTCCGTCTCAAAATATTCATCAATATTATATATATGTAATATTCATTCATTAACGAGCTAACAATATATACATATATTTTCTTACCCACAGCTCCTCTAAAATAAAATATTTGTCCTATATAGCTTGAATTATCTTAGTTTTCAAATAAATTATTAGTTCCCAAATAAGTTGTTTATCTCACCCTTTTCGACGATCTCGTTTGCAAATTCTTATGTTAGAATAAGTTGTTTGTTCAATAATAATGTCTTTGGGTTCAAGAATAAACTGTTTTTCTAGGTGTACGCGCACACGCATATGTAAAGCAGTACATCATGTAGATGAAAGAATACGATCAAAACTTTCAGGTTAAAGTACATCAACGATAAGTGAAGATTGAAAACTTATCGGGTAAGATTTTACAAATTGTAATGAATAATATGAGTAAGAGGCTACAGAGGCTTTGATTGATATAATAGAACTTAGAATATTTTTCTATTTAGTCTTTATATGATCAATTTATAAAAAAATTTAACAAAATTTGTCACTTTTACATTTTTTAAGGGACCGGTACAAAATACACTATTTCGGCCAGTACGTAGTTCTCGACCGGTATCACCTGTACCGGCCGGTACAGAGCGATATTTTGACCGGTACAAAATATAATGGATACTGTACCAGTAAAAGGCAAAAGCGGCATGTACCTACCAGTACCGGTACGGTATTGATAACTATGCCCAGTAAAATATTTTACTACAGACACGCATCTTTGCGTAATGTTATTGAACGATGTTTCAGAGTTTTAAAGGCCAGGTTTCCTATTTTAAGGTTAAATTCAAACTATAACCTGATGAGGCAAAACAATATCGTCAACACTTGTTTTGTTCTGCACAACTTCATCCGCCTAAATTAGCCAAACGACCTTCTTTTCAACGATTACATGGCAGAAGGAATTCGAGTACTTAGGGATAAGACAACTATTTTTTAAAGTCCCGACTTGTCACAGGTAGCGTGTAATGACTTCCCAGTACAACATGCTTTTTAAGGAAAAACATGCAGTCCACCATTTGAGTTAAACGAAGAAAACAATAAATTGATTGCTACTTATGAGACTTGGGAGAGAGTTTTAAAGGTACATAACATATGTCACAAAAAAGCATTTCCACATATATGATAATGTACATTTTTTTCTCATTTATCATTGTTGCTACATTCTAAATAACATTTTTATTCATTAGATTAACCCACCTTAGTAACGATGGCGCAACCGAATATTACCTAATATGACTGATCTTAAAATGTTTTTTCCTTGTAATTAAGAGAGTAAGAGAGCCTCACATTGCTTTTTTCCTTGTATTTTGCTATTTTAAATGTTGTGTTTAATGGCTTTACGTGTTACGCCACATCCGCAAATATTAATTTATTTGCACATTGTGAAGCTTTTAGTGGTGGTGTGAATAATCGAAGTTGTTGAAGGATTTTTTCTTTTAAATGTGTTTTATTATTTTTTAATGTTTTTATTTATGGCTTTATGTGTCGCGCTACTTCAGTAGATTATTTAATTCACTGCACGTTGTAAGGTATTTATCAACGCCGTGATAAACTCATTAAAAGTATTTTTCCTATTTTTGTTTTTCCTTTCTTTACTTATATACTTAAAAGGTAAACAATTTGTAAAATAAGTTATGGCAAATAATGACTACGTACAGGACAGGGGAAGACTTAGGGAATTTATGGGGTGGGGTGGGCAGATGTAGGGAGTTATTGGGAGATAAATCAAGGTATAATAATAATTTGTTGGGTTAATAGTAGGGATAAAATGAGAAGATATGAGTACAAACAGCTAGGGGTGAGCATTTAAACCGTAAAAACCAATCCAACCGTAAAAATCGAACCAACCAATCCGATAAATTTCAAACCGATCGCAAAAACAATTGGTTTGGTTTTTTTTTTTCACAAACCGCATGTCCGGTTCAATCGGTTCGGTTTGGTTTTTTTGAAACCGATCTAAACCGAACCGACCGTATACAATATAATATATAATTTTTTTTAAACTAACCCCAGTTAGTTTTAACTGAATTAGGTAGTTAAACTTAACCCTTCATATAAAATATCGGTAACCCTAAATCCTAATCCATCTTTTCTTCAATCGCCGCCCACTCCCAGATCTACTCCACAAGGACCACAACCTCACACTCCACACCTCATCTCATCCCTCAACTCTCAACTCTCAAGGCAGGACCTCCACCACGGCAGCGCCTCCACCAAGGCAGCGTCTCGACCACGGCAGCGCCTTCTTCAGCGTCGTCTCTTCAGCCGCCGCCTTCTCCAGTCGCCATCTCAACCTCCCACAGCTGCGCATCTGTATCTCCTCCTGCCGTTGCCTCATATTTCCTCTAGCCTCCAAGGTAATGTCTCCCCTTTTCTAGATTCCTCATTTCTTAGCAGTTAGCTCAGTTAAGCTTCCCCATTTCCCCTTCATCTTCTTCCCTGAATCATCAGAAATTGTAGCATATTCATCCGTAGTACAGTGCTACTTTAGACTTTAGAGCCCCCAAAATGACGTAGGTGGGTGATGGGGGAGTTGGTCACTTGGTCATGATCAATTTTGGTGATTAGTGCAAAAATGCAATTGCCCTGTACATTTATATATTCGTCATTGTTAATATATACAGAAGTGATTGCAAGTAGTTGGGATGATTGTGCCTGAGAACTGCAGTAGAGCTAGGGCCACCCTTTTGAGAATGACAATGCAAATAAAATGTCACAAACTCACAATTGCTTAAAAAGAGTACATATTCTGAAATCTTTGGTTTGAATCAGTACACTTGAAATGTCACAAACTCATAATTGGTTTGATTCAGTATACTTGTATCAGTATACTTGATTTGAAGGAAATTCTCAATAACTAGTATCATATCAGATGGTTATGATGAAATAATGTTTGTGAAAAAAGTAAGGAGATTTAATCTCACAAATTTTTTAGTAACCAGTATACTTGAAGTAGATTTAATGATTTCTTATCATTGTATTGTATCAGATGGTTGATGATGCGGGTGCAATAGGTGCTGATGGATATATTTGGTGTGTAATAATGTGTAATTTGATTAAAAGCTTAACAGATGCTATATATGTAAGGAATTATTTTCTTTTGAATGTTATGTAATTTTCATTAGAATTTTAAGAAATGCTATGTAATGATTTGTGTGTAATGAGTTATTTTCTTTGGATGTTATGTAATCTAATTAGAATTTTAGTCTTATGAGCTAAGATTTGCTGAATTACTTGACTTTTGTTACAAATTTTTAGTTGTTTTGGGCCCAAAATGGAATCTAACCCAAACCGATTTAATCCGTTTAAACCGAATCGTTCAATCCATCTAATCCGTTCAAACCGAACCGTTCAACTACTGTTCGGTTTATTTTTTTCCAAACCGATGTTGGTCGGTTCGGTTTGGTATTCAACCTCAAAATCGAACCAATCGAACTGTGCTCACACCTACAAACATCATTAAAAATGCAAAAGATACAAGAATGAATCCAAAAGAGTTGATGAAAATGAAAATGATAAACGTACAGAAATAGATTAAATATATATATATATATATATATATATATATATGAAAAAGTGACAAACGATTTCGGAACTGAACCAAAAATATAAGGGGAAAAAAACAATAAACAAAAACAGGAAATCAGAAAGTGTAAACATACGGCCCCAATTTTAGATTTTGGGAAAAGAAGTTGAACTCTCTCTTCTCAGTTTATCTCACATCGCCAAACAGCAGAATCGCCCCACCATCTCGGCGTCAGGTGCTTCTACGGGCTACACACACATCTCTCCAATCTGTTTAGCTCATCCCTGAGATAATCTTTCCCCGTTTACTCTTTCAGTATAATCGATTTGTTATTTTTTCTTTCTTTCTTGGTCCACATTGCTCAGATCCACCACCAACAAAGAAAATCATTTTTGGATTTGACAACCTCGTGAATTCAGTTGCTAGATCCTCCAAAGCTGCCAATAAGTTTTAGAACACATCTTTCTTCGCTTTTAAGGCGGTAATGAGTACGGAGATTTGTTGTGGTGTGGTCAACTCGAGATGGATTTTGGATGGTTGGAGGTGTTTAATGGTTGTATTATGGTGGCTGAAAGGTATTTAACGGCTATGCTGCAATGGCCGAAGGTGTTTGATGTGGGTGTCGGTGGTGATGTTCGGTGGCGGTGATTTTTATTCATAATTTTTATTAGGTTTTTGACTACCAAAATTTCTAGTGGCCACTAGTTTTTTGACAAGTAACTAATTGTATAATTAGTTTGAATATTTTAGTAATCTGACTTAGATGCGTTTCGTGGACGGCATGTGCTCACATCCGTCCACGAGATTGCACTGAAATTTTCATTTTGAGTCGAATTGCTAGAGTTTTAAGCCTGTAAGGCAATTAGTTGTCCGATTTGAACTATCAGCGACTTATTTATTAAAATGTGCAAATAGAGTTGAATGTCATTTTATCCTATTTTTAAAAATGTAGGGTGTGCTTGATATAAAATCTTGAAATTTTTACTAATTTATTTATAAAATATTTTTACTTTGTTCACTTAAGGATTAATATTTGCCTAAATAAGACCAAGATTCGAAGCAAAACAGAATGACTTAATACTTAATTTGAAGTTGTAAAGGCTAAAAATTATTACTTCGAATATCACGTAAAAGTAATATTTATTTATTATGTAACAGTAATACTACGGAAAAGTAATATTTCCTCCGTTCCATAAAAATCAGTCATATTTCTTTTTTGGTTTGTTCCACAAAAATTGCTCAATTTTCAAAACAAGAAAAAATTTGTGGGTATTTACGCTTTATATATATATTTTTTAATTCTATTTCTTTCTATATATCTAACTCTCTGTCAACTCATTTTCTCTCTCCTGACCCACTTTCTTACACTTTTTTATTATATTTCTCTTCCACATCTAACACTCCACTAACTTATTTTCTCTCTCATGTCCCACTTTCTTCCCCTCCTCTCTCTAACGGGTAAAATAGTAAATACATAATATATGACTCAAATCGTTAATACTCGTGTCAAGTCAAAATAGAGTAATTTTTGTGGGACCGAGCAAGTACTACGTAAAAGTAATATTTATCACCGTGATGCAGTAGTAACTGTCACAAAACCACCTCCTCTACACACATCATGTCCACCACCCCACCATTACCATAACCATTGCACCACGACCATAAACGTCACCTCCACCATACTAGAACCTCCACAGTTATTCAGCCACCACTCCCACCACATATCAAGTCACATCCACTCACCATTACCACCACCATCACAATTACCACCTACCTGCCACCATCGCCACACCATCATGTTGACACCATAGAATGATATTGTCACGTCCACCACACCCTGTCACACTACCGCTAGGATAATATTAGAACCTCCACCACATCGTCATCGTCGATGTCTCGTCAAATCCATGCTGCCGCTTGTTAACCCTACGGTTATTTAACCTAAGATTATATTTGATTTTGATGATAACTAACATTGATGATTATGCTGTCTAACATGCATTGAGTTGATGAAGCAATATGAACAATCTCATACTCATGCAAACGGATTATTAGACGAGCAACACGATCAAAGACTCTCAACGGAACGCATCAAAGAGGAAATTTGACGATTGAAGTTTTCATGCTTTTATTTCCATCTTTGTAAACTAGACATAGAGAGATGATCGTTACGATGACTGTATACCTAGAACTTGCCCATAGGTTTCCCTTGCATGCATAAAAAATTTTTCATGCTTTAAAAACAGGAAACTGCATTTTCAAGGATGCAGTCGACTGCATGTTGGGCAGTAGGGTATTACAGTCGACTGCATTGAATGCAGTCGACTGCAATACTTCCAGTAGCCCATTACAGTCGACTGCATTGAATGCAGTCGACTGCAAGTTGGAAATTTGAATTTCCAACGGCTACTTTTTGGGTTACAGTCGACTGCAATGGGCATTGCAGTCGACTGCATTTACCGTTTGGCTCATTTAATGCCCTACCTAACCCCAAACGGTCATATTTATTCCCAGCTCTATAAATACTCATCTTGGGCATTGTTTTCAATCATCAATTGCATTCAAAGCTCTCCTATCTTTCATATTCTCAAAGATCAAAGCAATTGTTCAAATCTCTCTTGTTTTCATTGATTTCTCATCCTTTTCAAGATAGCATTTATTGTGAGCTTACATTAGAGAGAGATACACTTTCATAAGTCATCATATACCCATCACTCTTGTTCTAGTACTTCAACTTGTACTCATCTACTTCTTAAGAGTGAAATCTTGTACACATTTCTTCATTGAAAGGTTCTTGTATCAAAGCTTGGGGTTGTCAAGCTTTGGAGCTTTGGGTTTGTCAAAGCTTGTTCTTGATGTGGGCATAGCATCAAGGGATTGTAAGAGGTTCGATCTTGACCCGTAAGGAAGATCATACTAGTGGATTCTAGGGCCTTTCAAGGGACTTCCTTGAAGGGGTGGACGTAGGCTTGTGGGTATATCAAGCCGAACCATTTAATTCTCATTGTCAAGTATCTCTAAACCCTTCTCTCTTTACATTATTGTTTTACATATTATGTTGAGGTTGGTTGTTTGTTTACTTGAGTTTTTGAGATTAAGGTTTGTTGGTTGTTATATTTTAAAGTAGTCTTAAAACCCTATTCACCCCCCCCCTAGGGTTATTTTATTGGTTTCAAGTGGTATCAGAGCCTCGGCTCTTGTTATATTGGGTAACGTCAAGAGAGTTAATCGATCATGGCTTATGTTGGGGGTATGGAGGGTAGTTCTACCACTAGGCCTCCATTGTTTAATGGGACCAACTATAGTGTGTGGAAAGTCAAGATGAAAATTTACTTAGAATCTCAAGACTATGAGATGTGGGATATTGTTGAGAATGGCTCATTCGTTCCGATAAACGTGGTTGACAAGGTTGGGAGTATAGTGATCATGACAAGAAGATGATTTGTATGAATGCTAGAGCAAAAAATTGTCTTGTATGTGCTTTAGACACTAATGAACTCAATAGAGTCATTATGTGTAATTCCGCTAAGAGTATTTGAGATACTCTTCAAGTCACTCATGACGAGACTTCTCTTCTTAGAGACTCCAAGATGAATTTATTGTTTAGAGATTATGAGTTATTCCATATGCTTCAAAATGAATCTATTACGGATATGAATACTCGTTTTACTAACATTGTGAACCCTTTGAAGCAATTGGGTAAGGAATTCACTAATGGTGATCTAGTGAGAAAAGTGATTAGGTCCTTACCAAGAGCTTGGGATGCAAAGATCACCGCCATCCAAGAATCAAAGAATCTCAACATCTTTCCTCTTGATGAATTGATGTGCTCACTCATGACGTACGAAATGCAACTCAAGACCTTTGATCAAGAGGACGTCAAGAAGAAGCCTACATCAATTGCTCTTAAAGCTTCATCTTCAAACCTTGAGTCAAGTGATGATGATGAAGAATTTAATGAAGAGGATATGGCATTAGTTGCAAAGAACTTCAAGAAGTTCTTAAGATTTAGAAGAAATGATGGGAGAAGGCAACGAAGAGAGGCTTTGCTACAAATGCCACAAGCCGGGACACATGAAGATGGATTGTCCCATCTACAAAAAGGAGAAGAAGGAAAGAAGAGATGTATGGGAAAAAGCTAAAAGAAGACAATTCTCTAAGAAAGAGAACAAGGAGAAGGAAAGAGCAATGAATGCCGAACACACTTCAACATGGAGTGACTTTGATTCAAGTGATGAAGAGAATGATCAAGCAAATGTGTGCTTCATGGCAAATGATGAGGTAAGCTTTTCTTCCGGTAGTGATAGTGATAATGAAAGTTTTGAAGATGCTTATGATAGCTTATATGAGGAATCCAAGAAAATTTTCAAGAAAAATATTATTTTGTCTAAGAAATTTCTTGAAGCTAATAAGCAAATTGAAAAGTTGATAATGGAAAATGAAAAGTTGCATGCCAAGAATGAATGCATGTCTAGCCATTTATATGTAGAGCATGTGAATAACAATTTGGTTGATTTACTTGTTAACACTCCTAGCTCAAAACAAATCTCTTCCAAAACTTTGGCTTTAGAAAAACAAAATGAAGATTTACAAGTTGAGATTTGTGATTTAAGAAAATGTCTTGAAAATTTTGTTGATGGTCAAAACAATTTGGATGTCATGCTTGGACGGCAAAGAATTGGCCTAAACAAAGGCGGTCTTGGATTAGATCCCATGGCCATGCCTCCTAAAGTTTTGCAACAACAAGCTAGGTTGAATATTCTTACAAAACGACCAAAGAACTATTGCACACCTTTTACACATTGTGGTTGGTGCAACAAGAAAGGGCATACGACTAATCATTGTCCTTGTAGAATTGTTTTTGTTAGAGGTAGAAAGAAAATGTGGATTGTGAAAGGTCAAGAATACAAATGCAAGACTAACACCCAAGGACCCAAGAAAATTTGGGTACCAAAAGTCATTACTTGATTTGTGTTTATAGGTATGTCTCAAAGCAAAATCTAGTAGCAAGAAGTGGATTCTTGATAGTGGATGCTCAAGACATATGACCGGCAACATATCTCTTTTCACATCGATTGATCTTAAGGAAGGAGGAAATGTGACCTTTGGTGACAATTCTCAAGGAAGAATCAAAGGTAAAGGAACTATTGGTAAGGAACCACATTCAATTGAGAATGTGTTATATGTTGAAGGATTGAAGCATAACTTGCTTAGTATTAGTCAATTTAGTGATAAAGGTTTTAAAGTTATCTTTGAGGCTTCTCAATGCACTATACTATCCTTGAAGAACAATGAAACTATTTTGGTTGGTAGTAGAGATAATAATGTTTACTCCATTCAATTAAATGATTTAGCTAACCAAGATGTCAAGTGTCTTAGTGCTATTAGTGAAACATCTTGGCTTTGGCATCGAAGACTTGGTCACATGCACATGGAGCACTTGAAGGATATTTCAAGCAAAGAACTTGTGAGGGGTCTCCCGAAGATCAAGTTTGAGAAAGATAAAGTATGTGATGCTTGTCAAATGGGTAAGCAAAAGAAGGTCTCTCACAAACCGAAGAAAATGGTATCTACTTCTAGACCCTTGCAATTACTTCACATGGATTTGTTTGGACCAATCCCAACTACGAGTCTTGGTGGTAAATCATATTGCTTTGTTATTGTTGATGACTTTTCTTGCTATACTTGGACTTTCTTTTTGGCTACCAAAGATGAATCTCTAAATGTGTTCACTTCATTTGCAAAACGTGTTCAAAATCAAAAAGGTTATTTGATTACAAACATTCGGAGTGATCATGGTAGAGAATTTGAAAATTCAAAAATAGGAGCCTTGTGTGATGACTTTGGGATATCACATAATTTTTCGGCTCCTAGAACTCCTCAACAAAATGGTGTTGCCGAAAGAAAGAATAGGTCTTTGCAAGAAGCGGCAAGAACAATGCTTAACGAATATGGTTTACCTAAATACTTTTGGGCGGAGGCGGTCAATTGTGCATGCTTTGTTCTTAATAGAGTTATCTTGCGAAAATTTTTGTTAAAAACCCCTTATGAGCTTTTTAATGATAAGAAACCTAAGGTGAGCTTTTTTAGAGTCTTTGGTTGCAAATGTTTTGTTTTAAATACCAAGGATCACCTTAGCAAATTTGATTCCAAAACCTTTGAGGGTATTTTTCTTGGTTACTCTAATAATAGTATGGCTTATAGAGTTTATAATAAAAGTACTTTGGTTGTTGAAGAATCCATTAATGTTACTTTTGATGAGACTAATCCTTTTCTTCGGAGGACTAACATTGTTAATGTAGATGACATGGACAATGACTTGAGAACTTTGGACATAAGTGATACACTACCAGGCAACCCCAAAGAAATTAATTTAGGGGAGAAACCATCAAGTTCTCAAGGGGGAAATGAGGAAGCAATCAATGATGCTTCAAACTTGGACGACTCTCAAGAATTACCAAAAGATTGGACTTACAAAAAGGATCATCCAAGCGATCAAATCTTAGGTAATCCTTCGAGTGGGGTAAGAACTCGACGTTCTCTTCAACAACATGTTAATATAGCGTTTCTTTCCCAAATTGAACCAAAGAAATTTTCCGAAGCTCTACATCATGAATCTTGGATGCTTGCTATGCAAGAAGAGCTAGTTCAATTTGAAAGAAATCAAGTTTGGACCCTTGTGCCTAAACCTCAAAACTTTAGGATTATAGGCACAAAATGGATTTTTAGAAACAAACTTGATGAATCCGGAGTCGTGGTTAGAAACAAGGCTAGATTAGTGGCCCAAGGTTATAACCAAGAGGAAGGAATTGATTTTGATGAAACTTATGCACCGGTAGCTAGACTTGAATCTATTAGAATGCTTTTAGCTTTTGCTTGCTATAGAGATTTTAAACTCTTTCAAATGGATGTCAAGAGTGCCTTTCTAAATGGTTTTATTTCGGAGGAGGTCTATGTAGCTCAACCTCCCGGCTTTGAACATGAAAAATTTCCAAACCATGTTTTCCGTCTTAGCAAAGCTCTTTATGGTTTAAAACAAGCTCCTAGAGCTTGGTATGAAAGGCTAAGTAATTTTCTTTTAGAAAATGGTTTTTCAAGAGGAAAACTTGACACCACTCTTTTTATAAAATCTAAGGGCAATGACTTATTGTTGGTGCAAATTTATGTTGATGATATTATATTTGGTGCTACTAATGGTTCCTTGTGCGAAGAGTTTGCTTCTTGTATGAGTAAGGAGTTTGAAATGAGCATGATGAGAGAACTCACCTTCTTCCTTGGATTGCAAATCAAACAAAGCAAGGATGGAATCTTTATCAACCAAGCCAAATACACCAAAGAGCTACTCAAAAGATTTGACATGGAAGCATCAAATGCTTTTGACACTCCAATGAGCTCTTCTTTAAAGATTGATAAAGATGAAAAGGGTAAGGATGTTGATATTAAGCGCTATCGAGGTATGATCAGATCACTCCTTTACCTTACCGCAAGTAGACCCGATATAATGTTTAGTGTTTGTTTATGTGCTAGATTTCAAGCTTGTCCTAAGGAATCTCATTTGATTGCCGTCAAGAGAATCCTTAGATATCTTAAGGGCACTCACGATTTAGGGTTATGGTTTCCTAGAAACACTTCATTTTTTGACCTAATTGGTTACTCCGACGCCGACTATGCCGGTTGTAAAATCGAGCGGAAAAGTACTAGTGGAGGTTGCCAATTCCTAGGTCACTCTCTTGTTTCTTGGAGTTCCAAAAAGCAAAATTCGGTTGCACTCTCTACCACCGAAGCCGAATATATGGCAGTTGGTGCTTGTTGTGCACAAATTCTTTGGATGAAACAAACCCTTTTGGACTTTGGACTCAAGTATGATCACATACCTATCTTATGTGATAACACTAGTGCCATTGACTTGACCAAAAATCCCATCCAACATTCACGCACAAAGCACATAGAAATCAAACACCATTTTATCCGTGATCATGTGCAAAAAGGTGATATTGTTCTTGATTTCGTGGACACAAATCACCAATTAGCGGATATCTTCACTAAACCTTTAGATTTGAAGAGGTTTACCGCTCTTAGAAGAGAACTTGGCATGTCTTCACCTATGTGACTAAATGTTATATCTCTTGTGCATAAACATGCTTGTTGCTCTTTACATGCTTGAGCATTATCTCATATGCTTATAGCAAGTTTTGGTTGATTTTTCTCTTTCCGAACAAATGTTGATTTTATTGATTTTTATGATTTGCACACACTTCTATTGCAATATTAATATGCATAATCATGTTCAAGACTGCTTGATTTTTTGCATTGAAGTCGACTGCATTAGGCAATACAGTCGACTGCATTGGTCATTACAGTCGACTGCATTCAGAATTGCAGTCGACTGCATTACGGGGAAAGGGCATAAATCGAGCCCAGATCTCAGATTTCTGCAGATTTCTGCAGATTTCCTCTCCCTCTCTTCGAACCGCAGCTTTCATCTCTCCTAGAACTCATTTCTTCATCGTTTGTCTTGATATTGGTACGTAAATCCTCCCGAATCTTATTCTAATACATGTTTTACACACTTTCTCTGCTCGTTTACACCTACATTGTTCAAAATCTGTTGAAATTCGAAATTGCTCTATACATTATATTTCTTCAGATCTACTCCATTTAAGCATGCTACTGTCTGATTTAACGCTTGATTCATGTTTAGGGTTGCTTTTTACATGTTCCTACATAGTTTAATTACATGTTTTCATGCAAAATTTGTTTTTCCCCAATTTTCATGAACTAGGGTTTTTCAATTGTCAAAATTTCTTCAAATTGATTATGCAATTACATGTTTAATCACTTGATTCATGCTTAGTTATGTCTTTTGCTCGATTATACATGGTTAATTTCATTCGATTTGTCCAAAATTAAATTTTCCCCAAATTGCATGAATTAGGGTTTATCTTTTTCTCAATTTTTTAAAGTTTTCCATTTTTTTTTTGCATCTTCATTTCTCTTACATTTATGCTTTCTTTGTTTAGACTTTTCAAGAATGGCAAGAGAGAAACGTGCACGTGCCAGTTCATCTCGTTCACGAGCTGCACCCGCGCCCGAGCCTGAGCCCGAGCCTATAGCGGTAGAATTTGATCAAAATCGATATCGGACCCGCGAGGCTGCCGATCGCTTTTCTGCACAACTCTCTTCCCTTCTGACTCCAGGTTTGCGACTGGATACTCCATTCCTTTTCACCATAGGTGTTCTTAGATCCCTTCAGGATAGTCTTCTAGATCGATTCACTGATAGGAACACTACTCTCTATTATCCTGATGCAATCCGCTTATTTTATGCGAATTTGAATTGGAGCATTGCTACTGAGTCATGTACCCTCACGTCCTATGTTTTTGGACGTCGCATTTCATTCTCTCAGTCTCGTCTAGCCACTATTCTAGACCTCCCCGATAGTGGTTTCTCATTTTCATTAGACATGATTCCTGTCGCTGGTCAGTCACATTGGTTTGACCGACCTTTTACTATTGAGGAGCAGCTTCGACATACACTTCATTGTCGACAGGTTCGGGTTGCGAGCAAGCCCAGCCTACGTGACCTACCACCTCTCTCTCGTCTGTTCCATCATATCATCGCTCACAACGTCATTCCTAGAACTGGAGGTCTTTCACTTGTTTCTTACTTGGACGTTCAGCTCCTGACCTTCTTTTGCTCTGGCACACCGCTTAACCTCCCTCGTCTCATCATGTTAAACATGATTAGGAGCGCCTCACATCCTGCCTTAGCTCTACCATATGGCCTCCTACTCACTCGCATTCTTGCTGCCTTTGACATACCTCTTATGGGTGAGTATATTGAGGTTACTAGGCACCTCGTACTAGACAGCTCTACCCTTCGTAGAAAGGGCCTTTTAGATGGTCATGACCGCTTCTTACCGGAGCCTGACATGGACGATGTCCCTGTCGATGATGATGAGGATGAGGCTGATGAGGCTGATGGTGATGATGATGAGGATGTTGATGTTGATGTTGATGCTGATCGAGCTGCCGGCGATGGGATTGATCGTGATTCACCTCCATTGATCTTTTCGAGTACATATGAGGCGGACACTTCTTCCGGTCCTTCTACTTCTGGATATGACGCGATCCTCGTACGCTTAGATATGATGCAGCAGCATATGCATGCCGGTTTCAGTCGGATGGATCTCGCCCATAGCCAGCTCAGTCGACGCCTTTCTCGCATGGAGGATCATTGTGGGATTCAGTGTCCCGAGGAGGACTTCTTTCAACCACCCCCTCCACCATCGGGTCCTTAGGCGTTAGGACTTGATTTATGTCTTTATTTGCTTATGCTCTCAGACTCGTTTATGTATTTCAAAACTTGTCATGGATGTTATGCGTAGTATTATTAAAACTTGGTTTAATTTAGCACTTTGATTCTCGCTTCTCTTGCGGCACGTTTGATTTATATTACGTTTTTTATGTGCTATTATTACAAGTCTTGATATACCTTTTGATGTATATTCAAGTACTTATGTTTTCTTGTTTTTTGATTGCCCTTGTTGGCTATAATGATTATCTATGGATGAATACATAAGTTGATCACTGTCACACAGACCCTTGATCTTTTTTCAATGATGTCAAAAGGGGGAGAAAATATTGTTGATTCATATTTGTGTGGACTTGTTATGAGCATATATTACTTAAGTTAGGGGGAGCCCTACATTGCTTAAGATAGGGGGAGCGTTTTGTCATGATTTCTTCTCATGACCCCTTATGGTTTTTAATTGAGATTGTTATGCTTCATTTCGCATATTATCTTATATATCTCATATTATTTGAATCAATGTTTACCATCATAAAAAAGGGGGAGATTGTTAACCCTACGGTTATTTAACCTAGGATTATATTTGATTTTGATGATAACTAACATTGATGATTATGCTGTCTAACATGCATTGAGTTGATGAAGCAATATGAACAATCTCATACTCATGCAAACGGATTATTAGACGAGCAACACGATCAAAGACTCTCAACGGAACGCATCAAAGAGGAAATTCGACGATTGAAGTTTTCATGCTTTTATTTCCGTCTTTGTAAACTAGACATAGAGAGATGATCGTTACGATGACTGTATACCTAGAACTTGCCCATAGGTTTCCCTTGCATGCATAAAAAGTTTTTCATGCTTTAAAAACAGGAAACTGCATTTTCAGGGATGCAGTCGACTGCATTGAGATGCAGTCGACTGCATTGGGATGCAGTCGACTGCATGTTGGGCAGTAGGGTATTACAGTCGACTGCATTGAATGCAGTCGACTGCAATACTTCCAGTAGCCCATTACAGTCGACTGCAAGTTGGAAATTTGAATTTCCAACGGCTACTTTTTGGGTTACAGTCGACTGCAATGGGCATTGCAGTCGACTGCATTTACCGTTTGGCGCATTTAATGCCCTACCTAACCCCAAATGGTCATATTTATTCCCAGCTCTATAAATACTCATCTTGGGCATTGTTTTCAATCATCAATTGCATTCAAAGCTCTCTTATCTTTCATATTCTCAAAGATTTAAGCAATTGTTCAAATCTCTCTTGTTTTCATTGATTTCTCATCCTTTTCAAGAGAGCATTTATTGTGAGCTTACATTAGAGAGAGATACACTTTCATAAGTCATCATATACTCATCTCTCTTGTTCTAGTACTTCAACTTGTACTCATCTACTTCTTAAGAGTGAAATCTTGTACACATTTCTTCATTGAAAGGTTCTTGTATCAAAGCTTGGGGTTGTCAAGCTTTGGAGCTTTGGGTTTGTCAAAGCTTGTTCTTGATGTGGGCATAGCATCAAGGGATTGTAAGAGGTTCGATCTTGACCCGTAAGGAAGATCATACTAGTGGATTCTAGGGCCTTTCAAGGGACTTCCTTGAAGGGGTGGACGTAGGCTTGTGGGTATATCAAGCCGAACCATTTAATTCTCATTGTCAAGTATATCTAAACCCTTCTCTCTTTACATTATTGTTTTACATATTGTGTTGAGATTGGTTGTTTGTTTATTTGAGTTTTTGAGATTAAGGTTTGTTGGTTGTTATATTTTAAAGTAGTCTTAAAACCCTATTCACCCT
Organism: Escallonia rubra; assembly: GCA_033065855.1. Lineage (NCBI taxonomy): Eukaryota > Viridiplantae > Streptophyta > Magnoliopsida > Escalloniales > Escalloniaceae > Escallonia > Escallonia rubra. The sequence goes on along the minus strand of JAVXUO010000417.1, from coordinate 149,338 downwards.
CCCTCTAGGGTTATTTTATTGGTTTCACCGCCAATACCACATCCATCTCCACCACAACCACCATATTACCGTATGACGCAACCAAAACTACACCATCACCACCTCTCCAACCACCACTACCACTACCATAACAAGCACCTTCCATCACCACAACCATCATTATTGCATCACCACCGCTACCATCACCACAACCACCACATGGTTTAGGCCATAAAAAAGATTATATAATGAAAACAAGCTATAATTTTGGTAAACTGATCATAGTTGTAGGACGCAACAATTTTGAGATATTTGCTATTGATTTACCAAGCACGTCAACTTATTTTTCAGTGCTAGAACTTCAGCCACTTATTTTTTAAGTCCTTAAGTTTTCAAAAGTAAAATTTTAGTTTTATCAAAGAGCCCCATAATATCTTTCGTCTTATTATGTATTGTTTCTCCATGTAACGTAAGTAGATGTTTTTCGTAACGATATTGAAATTTAATATATTATCTATTAATGAGTTTTTTATTGCCGTTTTAGTGGGATGTCTTTTGCTATGATAACAATCTCAATAGACTAACTCGTGAAAGTGTGTAACTGGGGCCGCATTCTATAAAAATTGGGCTTATTTTGTAAAGTACGTCACAAACATCAGATTGAATGCAATTCTCTTATTACAAAAAATAAAATAAAAATGTATCCCATGTGAGTTATTAAGATTTTTTATTACCTTCAGTCTCGTGTTTGTGATGTCCATCATTTAGAGTTCTTTTTTTGCTCTGATATGAGAAGACTGAAACACCATGTAGAATTCAAAGGTAGAAATATTTTGGCGAAGCATGAGATTCTCACATTTCCCTAGCTAGCTAGAAGCTAGCTAATTTTTTGAGTCTTGTATTAAGACGAATGGGGATTGTTGTAGTACTTAGATCACGAAAAAATATTCTCCTTTCTTTTATAGTAACAAAAGGGATTCAAAAGATGTTAAGACTTGCTGCCAAACCAAAGATTGGATGGAGGGGACAGTGGAAAACTAAGATGTCTAGAATATTTTGGTGGAACGAAGTTGATAATCACACAGTTTTTTTTTTACTTTGGATGCTTCAGGTCTTGTGTGTAAAAATCTGTGTGATTGTCCTTTGCAGCTTGTTTGCTTCTCCAATTTTACTATGGCTATCCAAGAGATTTTGATTGCAACCGAGCGATAGAAATAACCTACAACACTCGCTAATTCTGTACGATAACTATCAATTGTAGCTAAATTCAATAAATAATATTTTTAGTGACAAGTCTAAAAACCTTTTTTTTTTCTTTTAAATTTAAAAGGTCGCTTTTTAGAAGGCACCAAGCTCAAGGACCACCATTTTTCGCCACAACAAGGTCACAGAAAAAAAGCTACAATCCCGTGCCATTTCGGCTACGGACGTGCTATTGTTTCACTGCTTTGTCACGGTTTGCGCAAGTTGCCCTTATTGCCTTTCGTTATCCATGATATCACTGTTACCTAACCATTGGGCCCTGCCGTCATCTGCTGTTCCCCATTGACTATGAACCCCGATCAACCACTCCAAAGTTAGAAGATAATAATTTTTGGTTAGGTATGCTCCCACGCGTGCTCGCAAAAGAAAAAGATATACAAATAAATAATGCCATTATAAACAAATCAAATCCGCTGGACTCTGGACTGGACTAAAATACGAATACACTAACGAGAGCAAGGAAGAAGAGGACAAATCCCTCCCAAATAACAAGAAAATAGAAAAGTCCACATCCACGTACGTATACACGAAATAAATCAAAGCAAAATTCGTTCAACGGAATCCATCAGAAGCACGCGTCCAACATACAGCAGCAACACAAGGCCGCACAACTGCATCAAAACGAATTACAAATTAGTTAGAAGCCTCAAGTCATTGTTTGTTTGTCAGCTCTCCTAGTTATCAGAGAGATCCGGCCGGGTTCCATGGCTTCGCAGCTCAACTGCAGAGTATTGTTGGACGCTAACGACAACAAACTCAAATTTTATTGCTGTAAGAACCCGGCCTGTTGTTGTTGTTATAGTATTTTCTAATCCACTTCAATCTAGCCAAGAAACAAACATGTTTATTTCGACACCCATCTATGTTTACCACACTGGTTATTAAGATATTTAATGATTGTGTGTAATATAACTTTTAGCAATATAAATAAATAAAATGATGAATAAAAGGTGTCCGCTTGGCCTAATCAAGATGTCAGCAAAAGAATATGACAAACCCTTGAACCGGCATCCTCGGCTGAAAATGCGCTGCGGTCAATTTTATAGCCACGGGATAACAACTATGTGTAGCTTAAAAAAAAAATACTTTGTGAAAAATTAAAATTTGGAGGGAGGGCTCTGTCACAACCATGATCCAATCGTTGCAAAAGATGTATAGTCGCAGGATATTGACAAAAGAAGATGTCGAAAAATCTAAGGGCGAGGTCGTAGGTGGCCGTGTTTTACAATTACGATCCGATCTCTAATTAACAAGGCGCAATTTGCCGATAGAGGCCCATATATTATAACCAAATTGATTGATTGATTGATTGACAGGAGAGCAAGGGAGAGAGAGGTAGAGCTTACCATCCTTTCCAAAACCCATCACCCCTGGACTGGGTTTTGCCCGAAGGGGCATGACCCTGAGGACCATCTCCGGTGGGATAACCGGCCGGTGGGGGAGCCTCCATTCGTGCCTCTTGAGGGTAAGCAGTCCCTGGTGGAGGATAAGACACTGCAAATCCCAAAAAAAGAAAAACAAATCAAACCCACAAAACTAGAAACAACATATATAGAGCCTCGACAGCCACATAAAAAAACAGTACCTGGGGGCTGGTTCTGGTTGTACTGACTCATGATGAAAGTTAAACTTGAAGAAGATGAGAAGTTTGACAAGGAGGGGGGAAGAATTAGAAGAGAGATGTGTATCGGAGATAGTGTATTTATAGATTGGTAAGAGAGAGAGAGGTGGGTGAAAGAGATGGTGGAGTTGTTTGAATGGAATTTGTTGCTTGTGGGGCGTTGCTACCGAGGGCGGGGTCGGCTCCCACACCGCGTTTATTTTATTTTATACGTGACGGAATCGGATTCGAAAGGCCATAAAGAGCCACATCATGTCAATGTGTACCCCCATTTCCGTTTATTCTACTTTAAGACTTGTTTATCCAAAGCTGTTGGGAGTGTCCCGGGCGTGGTGGCGTTACGCGTTCTTGAAGCCGGTTATTCTTCGGAACCTTCTTCGCTGCAACGCGTGGCTTCTTCAACGGTGTGACTCACGCGACATCGCCCGAGAACATAGAGTCGGTAATATATTTCCACACTGGGTGGCTCATCAAATAAATGCCCCCTATATTGACTTATCTTCTGTTTGTGTGTCATCACTTTTAGCCAGTTATCCTTGAACCACTAGATAAAAGCACGGGGATTGCATGTAAAGGCACGCTCTCACAATAATGAAGGTTAGATCATTTTTTAAAAATCTATAGTACCTATAAAAGTACGAATCTTGTAAATCTTTTTATTCCATTTTTGTCCTTCGTTAATCACTCTAATAACAATCTTATCCTTTAATAATTACTACTCCATTATTACCCTACCCTTTCATAAATACTACTCCATTATTACCCTACCCTTTCATAAATAGTATTGTTAATTACTAATTGTGTAATCATTTTGGGTTTTACCCTCCCGTCAGTTATTTCAATAACAACTTTACCTTCCCTAATTAGTTTTTTTGTACTGTGTTTAAGAAACATTATGTTATAAATTTAATCTAAATCAATATTTACATATTGGGAAACAAAATATGTAGTTGTTAAAAATATATTTATATATATGTATGCGTGTGTGTGGGTGTATGCGCGCGCGCACTACCTCTAAAAGTATAAATTTTATAAATTATTTTTTGACGATTATGTCTTCCGTTAATTACATTCTTACCCTTCTTTTATTACTCCTTTTTAAATTTTGATGAAATTAAAATAATATTGGGTAATGAATCTATTTTATACATTGATTGAAAAATGAAAAGTGTGATGAGAAAGAAAAACATAACAAAAAAGTTCCTTTATTATATTCTTTTAATTTAGTTAAAATAAAATAAATATTAGATATTGACCTGGTTAATGAGAATTGTAATTTTCTTTCTTCATTTTAGGTTAGTAAACAATTAACCAATTGAAAAAACTGAAAAACGAAAACAACATAAAGAAACTAAAATACGTGAAAAATCAATTAAGAAACAGAAAATTGTTAGGAAAAAAAAAAAAAAGGTTAAATAAAAAAACAAGGCTCAAATATGGTGCAAATTTGAATTGAAAATATGTTCGGTTATTGCAGTTGAAGACTGAGTGTTTTGTGTTTCTTATTGATGAAACATAAAGGACCTGGTCTTGAAAATTACAAATCTTAACCATTAACCAATTTAATAATTTACAAAAATAAAGACGTAGATTCATTCTTTTAAGTTCTCTATTTGCTTTTATTTTCAACAGTACCATCAAACATTTCTTCAATCCAAAGCTTTCAAAGAATATTTTCAAACATTAAATTGATTACAATTGCCATCATCAAATAACATTTCTTCTAAAAAATTCACAAAAAGTTGAGAACATAATTGAATTACATTATTTTTTTATCCCAAGTAAGATAATAATATCACTTCAAATATTTCTCTCGACTATATTCTCGTGCAACGCACGTGCTCTATACTAGTATCTTATATATCCGTAAAAGTTACGTGCATAGCTATGATATTATTTTTAGAATTTTACTTATGCTAGAGCTTTATATTATCATATAAGCTCTAAAGGCTCTAGATTATCTGTAATATAGCTCCAATAATAAAAAAAATGAACCAAAAGTAAATGAATTTTACTTTTGGACGTGGTTCATTTGGATTTAGAGTTTGAAACTCAAGTTTACTAACATATTCAGATGACAATTATAAACCTACAAGTTTTCGAGTAATCTTTACATGGTTCATACAATATAAGCCTAGTGAACTATATGTATTCCACTCACTCTGTTGTCTTACCAATGCATTCCAATTATATAAAACACGTAACGAAATATGTATCTACTGTTACCGATAGATTTTCATCACATTATTTGCTAGACAAAGAAATGATTGTTTCACTTATTTCGTCAACGAAATAACTATTTTAATTTCATGAAATACTCTCTCTGGATTGTAAGTGGCTCGAATTTACTTTTATTGCATTTTCTTCAGGAAATTTGTGTACTCAAATACGTGGACTACTAATGCACCACCTACCATTTTATGCCAGTGTGATACTTTATTGTTATATCTTCATCTGTGAATCGAATAGTCATCCTAATAGATCAAAAACAAAAAAGAAAAAAATACAGTAATACAACCTACTTTCATGCTAGGAATATGTAGATCTAGGGGTACCAGAGAAGAAATAAAGCTACAAATAGATTAACAATGAGATTTTGTCAATTGGAAATTACGGTATCACTTTTAAATTACATCGTCAAATCCTATATGCATATATTGATTTCAAGAAAAATTTATATCTCCATTCTGTAAGTACTTTTGCTCATTTAAACTAAGATCTCAGAGTCAGTATTTGCAACATACAAAATGCATATCTTGAAATTAAATTTGCTGATTTACTATAACATCAAAATTATGAAAATACAAACACTTGGCATATTCATCGTGTATTGTCTCTTTATTGCCTTTCACAACAAATAAAATACTTCAAACCATGAATGCCATCTATGATGAATTTGGTGTACATTTTTGTTGCCTTTAATTGCATTAGCATCAAGAAAATAAGGTCTAAAACCTACTTTAAAGATGGTGTCATTTTGGTTACTTGGAACAGAGTGAGTCCTAATTTTTCTATCAAGATTACGCTGATATGATGTTGCTAATTATGTACAATCCATTGTATTCTGCTCAAAACTTCCAAGGTTGAATGAACTATGATCAAGATGTTTTGTTAAGATGGGAGGCGTGAATAAGATATAAAGAGAACTATTATATGATGGTAATCCACTTTGATCATGTGCCAAATTGACGTGGTGGAGATCAAGAGTCACTTATTAGAATTTTGCTATAATTAATTCTTGAAAGAAAATAAGATAGAACGCGAATAAGAAGGAGATTATTTGATGCTGTCGTATTTATTTTGGGGGTGTGAGATACATAGAAGTGTTGAATTTAAGGGTGATTTTATGTGACAATTTAATGGCAAAATTAAATCAAGCTCCGGCTTCTTTTATAGAGTATATATGTATATATACATATTTGCTGCTAACTAAAAAAGTTGAGTGGTTGGCTAAAAGTTGAAGGGTTTCAATTATTTGGGAAGAATAGACCCATGCATCTGGCATTAGACAATCAACTTAAGAGAGGAATCATGCATTTCGAATGGACAGATGAAGAGTTTTTCGTGGGCCATGACATTAATTCATGAATAGTTAAATCCAAGGTCAATCATGGCGCAAAAAAGAATTGTTAGGATAGTTTTGTACAAGAAATGATTTATACCTAACTATACTTTTATACGTAATATATATTATATATTGCTTTAAATTATTTTATTAAGGGTATTGCAATCAAATAAAAAACAAATAACATCGGTAAAACAGCCCCCACATCCCTGATTTCTCTCATCCAAAATCTCCATAACCTCACCTCAGTCTCCTACTTACAATCCTCATTGACTCCTTGAAAGCGTGCAAAATTATTAAGTGTTCATATATTTTTTCACCATTTACCTTATCATGCACACGTATTGCCTATGCCCTAAATAACAATATAGTTAATTGGAGAGTGATTATCTACTTGAGTAAATTGAATATGGAATATTGCTTTCTCTAATTTACAAATTAAATCTCTAATTCACAAACATTTAATTTGCAAAATTAACTAGCGATTTAAAACCATAAATAAGAATAAACAACCAATAATTGGTTTTGAGTGAAAGATTGTCATACCGGAATACTATCTCTTTCACTTCATAATGATCTCCCTTTTCCCACTCCATAATTAACTACCTTACTTTTCATGCATAACATGCGATTTTAGCTAGTTTTGATGAAAAACAATAATATACCCTTACGGTAATCCGCGCTTATCTCGGTTAAGAGGACAAAGATAGTTTTACATAGAACACAATTGTGCTGCTTGGGCAAGTCTTTTACATGGATATATTGCTTCTTTAATAAGCATGAAAAGTTCCTCTTGGGCGATTTTTCAAAAGAAAACAGCCCATAAGTGATCGACGAGTCCGATATAGTTGGCGATAGAATTGACCCAATATTCAGCTGCAATTTGAGAGCCTTCCCGATTCATGTGTTTGCTCCAAAACTGTTGGTATACCAAAGGCTAATGTTGCTCATTTGGGGTGTAATTCTAATCTATAGCTTTTAGATTACCTAAATCTGTGTCTTATGATAAAGTCATGTCTATTTTAGGTAAATGGTGTATGTATAAAGATAAAAACTTAGTCCAACATTACAATTTCTTTCTAATTACTCTTCAATTGTCTTTTATTGGTCCTAGGGGCCTAAGTAAATGTAATTGAGGCCCAGTAAACGTAATTGAGACCCTGCTGGACCATTATCTTTTTTCTAGTTGAAGGTTATATGTTCAAATTCTTTATGCGTGCAGAATATTTATCACCCCAATAATGAAAAAAAGAAAAGAAAGAAAGCCAAACGTAGAAGCTATGCCTTGGTGGTGGATAATCCTCACACAATTGTTTACTTTCCCTCGGTTTACCCGAGTTAGGTGAAGATCAAAGTAGTTTTACCTCGGCAGCTTATTGTTAATAAATTTGGCCATTGTTCTATCTGCTTTGGCGGTAGAATAGTCAATAATTTGGCCATTGTTCATGCTTTGGTGAGCTCTGCTCCTGATGAAAGTTTTAATTCTATTTGGGTTGAAGTTACTCTAAAGTGACTTGTATGATCTCTCAGGAAAGATTGTGGCCTCTTTTTTTTTTTTTTGGTATTGTTTTGGTCGAATACTTAAGGTGTTGTCCTTACATCATAAAAACCTTTTATGGACCGGTTACCAGCAAAGAGGCAGGCTGCTGCCCTGCTGAACCAAAGTCCTAGGTTGAAGTTACCGTACAAAAATTTTATATTTGGGCTTCGACTTATGGACTAGGACGGATGTGGAGGCATCAAGGCAGTCTCCTAGGCCTTATGTCTCTGGCTTAGTTGAGTTGATTTTGGTGGTTTGGTCCAACGGCGAATTGTTGGTGCCAGTTAGTGGGGTGATCACCGACAAGAGAGCGGTTACGGTGGGGTTGCCACTGGTCAGGCCGCTGGTGCCGGCATTTCAGATTGTCACTCAAAGCTTTCACGCTAGCTTCGTCAACATTTGTTCCGTGGTTGTAAAATTTCAAGCAGGACTCTGATCTGTTGGGGGAGCTGGCAGGTTCATCTGAGGCGGGGAAGTCTGAGGTGATTGCTTTTTTGTCAGACTCTGATGCTGGGGAATCTGAGCCCCGCCGCACACCTGTTCAGGTGGATCGTGTTTCTCGATGTGCTTCGTCATCATCTACCTTCCATACGACAAAGTTTAAATCCTCAAGCTAGCAGAAAAATAGGGACGATACATAGGTCCAAATCCCAGCCCTCAGTGAAGTCTCGGGCAAATTATGTCTTCAACCCTTGCCGCCAGTTATCAAGGGCCATTAATCTATCCACATCAGGCACTCCTACGCTTTTGTCTTCTATCCCACCTCGGAGCATATGCAACGCTTTTCAATTTGTAGAGCAGACAAATATAGAGTGATTGCGTCTCGAGGACTTGCGTGCTTTGCAAGATAGAGTCGGATTCCAGTGTTTATGGATTAGGTTTTGCCTTCCCTGTAGGAATTTTTGCATCCTTGGGATGAGGTGTCTGCCTTTCATCTTCTCTACGGTTGGCGGTGGCAGGGGTTCGACTGTTTTCTCTTCTTTAGTGTTTGTGATAAGGCTAGTTTGGATTTGTTTTAGGTGGTTGTTATCAACTCTGTATAACTCTTGTTTGCTTGACAATATATACATACATACGTAGATATCGATATACTTATATATGAATATGTAACTATATACATGTGTATATAGATACTTACATGCGTGCGTGCGTGTGTGTATTTATATATCTGTTGGTAGGTTTTTCTTTTTCCTATAGCTGAAAAAAGCACGAAAGCTGACCGAGGAAATCCATCATCAAAATGATATATTCAAGTGCCTAGACACTGATGGGTAATTGCACCAAATAGACATAGTGGATACTCTGGGAGTTCTTATGAAACAATTTCGTGGCCACAAGGTTACAAATGAGGAAACACTACAAGAAAACAGGTTTTTAGTGACGGAATTTGCTCCGTCACCTAAAAATAATAATTCTAATTTTGATTATTTTTTGTTTTTTTTTTTAGTTTTGGAGAAATCCTCCAAATGTATAATTTAGGGCTTTTTTTTCTTTTTCTTTTCATTTCCCTCCATCTCTTTGAGCTCCCGCCGCCTCCCTTTCTCTCTGACTCCTCACCGCCGCCCCTTCCCTTTCTCTCCCTTTTGTCACCGCTGGCCAAGGGCGGAGCCACGACAGTCGACAGCCAGGAAGCCCGAAGCCACGACGAGACGGCGAGCGGCGAGCGGCGAGCGGCGAGCAGCTGGGTCTGAGCGATTCGCGAGTCGCGACAGCTTGTTGGGATCTAGATCAGTAGATCTACGGCCGACAGGCAGCCACCTCTGTTGACGGACGGCCACCTCTGCTACTACGGATGGCCACCTCTGCTGACGCCGGCCGCCGCTACTGCTACACGCCGACGGACAGCCACCTCTGTTGCATCTTGTTTGTTCTAAAGAAGAAGACCTTCGTGGCTCTGTCCTCCGGTCACTCCACTCCACCGGACCACCGGCGCTAACGGCTCTGAGGCTCTGAGCTCCCAGTCTTCTTCGGTCTTCACCACCGGTTGGCGAATCGGCGACAGAGGTATGTTCCGAATTCCGATTACTTTATTTTTTCTACTGTTCGCCACTGATCTTGCCAATTACCGTGATGCATCTCTACAACTCTGCAACTCATTACTGTAATCAACTAATCATTGCAGTCTAAACCTTCAACACCTACAAATCCGAAATAGAAATTCAATAATTTAAGGTTTGAATCTGTTAGAGCTGAAAGACCAAAATAAAGTGGATATTGATTATTGATTATCTGAGTTCCGAATTGATTGAAGATTGATGATTATTGAGATTATTGATTATTGATTGTGATTATTGATTATTGATTATCTTAGTTCCGAATTGTGATTATTGAGATTGTTGACGGAGGATGTGACCCAATTGGATTTAACGTGTGATTATTGAGATTGTTGACGGAGGATGTGACCAATTGGATTGAATGTGCGATTTAGTTGAATGATGGTTGAATGGTCGGTTGAATGTGCAATTTAGTTGAATGGTCGGTTGAATGTGCAATTTAGTTGAATGGTCGGTTGAATGTGCGATTTTGTTATTGATTATTTGAGTTCTGAATTATAATTTGGTAATTAGTATCAGAGCTATATTGTGTTATTCATTGTAGGGATTGAACTAGCAGAGATATTGGAATTTTTGATCTAGGTCTATGGGTATTGTGAGCATTACTATGTTGTGGATATTATTACGAGTTATCATGTTGGTTGTAGGTTTTTTCTATACAAGTGATCATGTTAGTTGATAGAAGCTGGATGTCAAGAAGAATTGACAGGGGTTTACTAAGTCAGGATTTTAGACAGGGAGTGATAGAATTCCTCAACTTTGCCTATAGCCAGTTTGATTTTGTGGACAACGGTAGGATTAGATGTCCGTGTGCGAGCTGCAATCTATTGGAGTGGAAAGAGGCTGTTTATGTTAGATTGGATCTTTACCAAAAAGGCTTTATGAATGGCTATACCTTATGGTTTCAACACGGAGAAGAAACCCCGGTGCAACAGACCTATACCTACACTATGCAAAATGAGGGAGATGATGAAGGCAATACGTATCGGGACATGCTAATTGATGTTGGTCAAGCTGAATTTAATCATGATGATCATCAGTCGACTGAGCCTAATGATATGGCTAAAAAATTCTATGATCTGCTCAGAGAAGCAGATGAGCCAATATGGTTTTGGCTCGAAGAAACATATTAGGTTGTCGGCGGTAACTAGGTTATTACACTTGAAGTCTAAGAGTGGGATGAGTGAAAAAGCATTTAACCTTATGGTGACTTTTATGAAGGAATTGTTGCCACAAAATGAAAAACTACCGGGTTCGTACTATGATGCAAAGAAAATGGTTATGCCTCTCATACTGGTGGTTCCGTACCACACCTTGTTCTCGAGCATAGGAAGCGTTTACAACATCCAACGATGACTAAAGCACAAGCCAAGCTGGTAGTTTACGAGGACACCCACCGTCTAAAGAATAAGCAAGGCAAGCCATATGTGACCGAGAAAGCGGAGAAAATCAGGGTAAGATCCAAACCGTTTCACTTTATATATTAGTTAATGCCTAAGATCATTTCTGCCCTCTTCACCTATCTAACATTCAAAGTGGTATTTTTAATTGTATAATTGTCTCAACACATGTATTGTATTGTCCGTAGGATACCTTTAAGTCTAAGGTAGAAGGTGCTCAGCCAATGAACTCTAAGAATGACGTTGAGGAACTGTGGCTCACTATACCGGAGGTCCTTGACAAGAAAGGACATGCAGTTGGTCTTGGAACACGCGGACCACCACCACGGTCGAGGTTGAGCAGCATGGGAGGATCATCTAGACGGGTCACAGCCACACAAAATGTGACTGAGGATATGCCCGATCACTGGAAGCCACAACTGCGTATCTTGTTTGAAGAATTTATGCAAAAACATAAGGAACCAGAGGCATGTCATGTGGAGGGACATCAGGCTGAGGTACATATTCATGTATGTGTGGTTATGTGTGCGTGGAAGGGATTTTGGGTGGGTTCTATCACCGTGGTAATGGAAATAGTGAGCTTGCTTAGATAATGACTTAAGTGTAGTCTAATTAGATTATGTGCGGGCATATATGATTCATGATTCTTCACCATATTATTTATGATGTGAATTTTTAGTAATTGTTAGTTAAATTTATCTTTATATGATTGTGCAGCCATCCAGAAATACTGAGGATGATGATGACAATGATGGTTTGGATGCCAATGAGGAGTATGACCTTGATGAGGATGGAAATTGAGTGACCAACTAATCCCCTCTCTTTAATTTGAAATGTTCAAACATCAACTTACTTTCATGTTTAAGGATGATCGCTACTATATGATAGTTTAGGATTTGTGTTGGACTTGGTATTTTATGTGTTTGTGGACTTGTGGAGTTTGTGTTGATGAAAATTGTGGAGGTTGATTTGGTAATGGATATTGTGTTAATGAATTTTGTGGAGATTGATGTAGTAATGGATTTTGTGGAGATTGATGTAGTAATGGATTTTGTGTGCTTGATGAGTTGATGGATTTGTTGTATACAGGTTTGAGAAAAAAATGGGATTTGAAAAAAATAGGCGGAACTATACTTCTTTTGTTTTATAATTTTAGCGACGATTATGATTTGTCGCTAAAAGCATAAAACATTGATAAAATACCTTTAGTGACGGAATTTTTCCGTCACCATTTATTTTAGTGACGTATTTCATGTGACGGAATTTTCCGTCACCAATTATTTTTAGTGACGTATTTATGTGACGGAATTTTCCGTCACCAATTGTTTTATACGAAATTTAAAAAAAAATATTCGAAATATAAAATACCTTTAGTGACGGAAATTTTCCGTCACTAAATGTCTCCATTCCGTCACTGAAGTTAGTGACGGAATCGTTAATTCCGTCACTAACTTTTTAGTGACGAGGGTATACGCGACGGAAGCGTGTGACATAATTTTCCGTCACTAAAACTTTTAGTGACGGAAATTGCGTTTTTAGTGACAGAAATTTCCGTCACTAAAAACCTGTTTTCTTGTAGTGAGAATATAGAAAGAACACTCGCTGATATTGCTAGGTTAATCTCAATTACTAATTTAATGCTACTTCCTGTAGGAATTTATTCAAAATTTGATGGATTAATTCAAAAATTGTCTCCAGTAATGTATTATTTTTGAAGGTCTTTCTCTGTATTTGCAACCTTTACGACAGTGTTCCCTGTAGTTCAAGAAAGTGTTACAAATCAGTCCAAGAGCTGACGTCCATCCAATTTCAAGCATTAAGTGAGCACGTACACAACACATGCCCTTTTTCCATGGGTAGTCTAGTACAATCACCACCACCATTACCATTTACCACCATCGAACACTACCCACCACTACTAACTGCCGACCACCATTAATCACCACCACTAATTGTAACCACCTTTCCCGCTATTAACGACCACCAATTAGTCTCTCTCTCTCTCTCTCTTCCACTGAATCAACAACCGATTACCACTAACATCACCATATTTGCCAACCCAACCAAACCTTCACCACCGCCAGATACCCATACCACTAAAACCCCACTGTGCATACCAAGCCTTCACAGCCCGAACCACACTCCCCACTCATAAAGCCCACCACCCCCACTCGCCTTCTTGTTCTTCTCCACCATACCCCATAATTAAAACTAAAGGAAAGTTACAAAAAATCATTTAAAATCTTCAAAAATCTGGGGTTGGGGGGGGGGGTGCGGTATCAATGTGTGTTGCAGGGATGCCGTGTACGTAGTTGATGTTTGTATGTGGTGGTTATTGCATGAGGGCGGTTTGGTGGGAAGGCTTTCAGACCTGTCAGGGGGCACTGTGCGATGCAGTAATAGGGGTTTATGAGTATGTGTGGTGGTCGTTGCATGAGGGCGACGACTTTTAAAAATCTTTGATGGTGTTCGATGACAGATGGTGGAGGTGGATCGATAAATGATTTGACAGATGCACGAGGAAAGGGGGTTTGGAAGGGAGGAGGAAAATGACATGTTTTTCCTTAATTTATACTAAAATCTCTTCTACATTAGTGGTATATTTGTCCAAGCACCATCATTTTGTGGGGTATTATTGCTAGGTCACATATTTACCTTTCACTTTGATCACAAAAATGTCACTTGACATGCACATGACCACTTTGACGATTATTTTGGACAGACGGTAGCTTGTGGATCGATTCACAATAGTTCGTTAAAACAGAAGGGACACAATTATAAAACTTGTAAAACACAGGGAAATACTTACAAAAATGTGTAAATTGTAGGGGACAGCTTTATCAGTAACCTAATTTTGTTCTTCAGCCCTTTTCTAGAATTCTTGCCTTCTTTATTTTGAGGTAGTATATATCAGCTATTTGTAGTAGTGTTTTCATTTTTATCATTTGCCATGTGTTAATATTGGTGGTCCATATGCGAGCAGGTCTTTGCCCAGCTGGTGGAGGGATGAAAGGATTAGTGTCGAAGGTTGTCAAACTTGCTCTTGCCATTTGGGTGCCTTTCACTAGTGCTGATGTTAGTCTAGTCTCACTTTGTCACTCCTAATTTCCTGCTGGCAAGCCCTATTGTGGTAGTAGGGATTTAGAGTTGCCATATGTTGGTAGCCCCTTTGTAGTGAACTGCCTCAGAAAAATTCCAGACTCAGGAAAGATTTAAATTAGGAGCCCCTGTATTTAATTTTATTAAGCAAAAGAAAATTAAGAAAAACCCTAAAAAGGACTATAACATGTCCAAAGACTACTAATTATTGAAAACAAGAAAATGGGTTCGGGGACTAAGTTATACAAAATGAAGGTGTTAGGCACCCGCCATACTCTTTCGATTTCTACTTCATTTCTGTTGATTTATTTTTGGCCATTTAACACATTCTAAATTATTAGTTTGAATTCGACAGCGGGGGTCATATGGCCTATGTATCTGGTCGAACAAACCATAATCAATACCACCGTATTTTGACCGGACCTTATGGGAGGGGACCTAAATTTCAATCTTAGGCTCGAACTAAGAAATGAAATGAAGGGACTCTTTTTGGACTGAAAATGTGGTCACTGTATCATATTTTAAACTAGAATAAAAAGCAACAAATATACCTCGCGAATACGCTTGCCTATAAGACTCGGGAATCCTTTGTGACAGATCCACAATGTAAGTGACTTAAGACTATATGAAAATGAGTACGAAGTGCTGAATTCTTTTAAGAGATGATCTACCAATTCTAAGAGAAATGGTATAAAAACTCTACGGAAGAAAAGCTTGTCCTTGATAATGTAGCCCAAAAACCCTATTTATAGATACTTGGGGCACCAAAAATGATAAAGATGACCATCTCAATCTGTGATATGGTGGTAAAACTGAACATTTGATAGAAATCGCAAACTGAAAAAAGTCAAGGAATCAGTACGACAAACTGGTCGGTTCACACCCTCGAACTTCAAGTTTTTTTTCCTTCTAATTTTGGTCCTTAATTCGGTAATTATCTCTAAAAAGATAAAATGGATGTACCAGATTTAGGAATTATCTTCATATTTCACATTTATCAAAGATTAATCACATGCGTCACGAATAAATCACAAGATATTTCTAAATCATCAATCAATCATAATCTTTTAACTGAACCTTGGTTAAACCTAACAAACTGGACTGGTTTAATCAACTGGACTGGACTCTAACTGGGCTGAACTAGACTGCTTATTGGACTTAATTAAATTAATTAGACTCATTATATTATTAGGCCTAAACTCCATAATAATAATAAACTTATTTATCACCAAGCCGAATAAAACAAACAAGAAATATAAGATAAAACAACAAAAATGGGGTCTCTACACCCTTCATCCACCTTTTTCTCCAGCAAAAATTCCATTACTCATGCTGTGGCCTTGGAGCAATACTAACTAACGGAATTCGAGTAGACCATGCTCACTACAGGAAGAAGATAAGCAAGGGTTCTACGGGAACCTCTACTAATTAAAATGTTAAAAAGAGCGCCACACTAAGTCTTCGTCGTCCCTTTGCCTATATACCATTTTCATAGCCATAAGATTATGTATTGCAACCATCAAATCCATAGATTGGTATTATGTTGCAAAATAAACTTGGTCCATTGTATTTATGTCATTAGAGTGCTGTATTAGTGAGATGTTAGGGGTCATTGCTCATGTGTTAATGGTGTGTTAATAATCTCTTAGTGATTCATATCTCACAAATGCATTCATAGTGTCTTTATGTAAGTTAAGTAGTTAGCTAACATATTATACGGAGTTAGTTGTAGCTTAATTACATGAGTAGAAGTTACTTAAAAGAATTATAGAAAGGTATATGGAGTAAAAAGGTGCATGTTGCAAGAAATTTTTATAGTCTAAATGTGTGTTCTCTTCAAGATCTCTCCATAGTTTATGAATGTGTGAGTTTGAGTGATCATTCGTCTTCAACAAAGTAGTGTTAGAGCCACAACAATCCTAGTGCACACTTTGACATTAGCTTGTTAGAGTCTCTAGGGTTTTGAAAAGCTATTTAAAATAGATATCTGGTGGGAGAAATTGATGTTATCGAGTTATGGGAGAATGAATAGAGTCTTTTCACTATATCTCAAATCCTGTGATTTATGGGATACGGTTTGTAAAGACAGTTCGGCAAAAGAAGGAAGAAAAGGCACCCCAAATGTTGCAAAAAGCCATCCATGCAATGATATTCCATACAATGATATTGATGTGCATTGGAGATTCAAGATCTCCAGGTTATGTTAATGATCGAGGTCATTGCTTTCACCCTTAGAGGTAACTTCTTACCCAAGGAGTATTGAGATCAAATTTGGAAAGAACACGAGCTCAAAAACGAAGATGGCAAACATCTTGAGGAAGAAACTCCAATGGAAGATGAAAACAAGTTTCACGCTTCTAAAACTAAAGAAATTAAGGAAGGAAGAGAGTTTAAGGCTTTGACGCCAATGACGAAAAAATGTTGACAAATAAAGAAGAGAAATATAAAAAATAAGGAGTGGATTGTACTGAATGAAGCAATTGATGAAACTTCTAAAGAAATTAAGACGGGAGAGCGAGGACACAAATACTGATTAGAATGCTCCAATTCTAGAAAGTGAGGATGGTAGCATTTACAAAAAGGTAGAAGTTCACAGAGGTCAAGACGTGAACAATGTTCCGGTGAAAATTTATGTCCTTGAAAAGAAGAAAATGTGTTTGGGTTGTTTCCACTCCATGGACTCGTAAAAAATGAAGAAAAAGTGATGATTATTTTTGAATGGATACGAATGTTGAGGTGGTGCAACAAGGATATGCCGTTAAGAATGATGTCTTGAAAACTTATATCATTGAAAATCATCTTAATAAGTTGTTTTGCAAGACTTCGAAGGAAAATGATTTTGTGAAAAGTCAAACAAGTTATTCTCAAAACTTGGTGTAAAGAATTTTTTAAGTGATACAGGCTGGGTGAATGTGGAGACATTCTTTGACCTGGAAGAGTGACAACAAATGTCGAGAGCAAATGGTCAAAATCAAGTATCCACACAAGCGATGAACAAAAGGTATACAAAGATGACCAACATGCGATACACACTAAAAGAAACAGAAAAAAAAATATTGTTTATGTTGATATTGACACTTACCAAGCCCTTAAATGATAAATAACATATGGAGACTTATGACAACAGATGTCGAGAGCAAATGGTCAAGATCAAGTATCCACACAAGTGATGAACAAAAGGTATACAAAGATGACCAACATGCGATACACACTAAAAGAAACAGAAAAAAAAAAGATTGTTTATGTTGATATTGACACTTACCAAGCCCCTAAATGATAAATAACATATGGAGACTTAAATCCAATTTAAAGAGGGTGTTGAAAAATAAAGTTTGACTTACTTTATTTGTGTCATTAGAGTGGTGTATCATGTTAGTGGTCATTAGTCATGTGTTATGTGGTGTGTTAATAATGTGTTAGTGGTGCATATGTGTCAAATGCATTACTAGTGTGTTTATCTAAGTTGAGTAGTTGGCTAGTATGTTATTGAAGTAGTGGGTTACTGCTTAACTTGATTGCATGTCTAGGGGTAACTTAGAAGCGCTATAAGAAAGTGTATGGTGTAAAAAAGTGAATGGTGCAAGTGTAAGAAGTAAGAGATAAAC
Organism: Escallonia rubra; assembly: GCA_033065855.1. Taxonomy (NCBI): domain Eukaryota; kingdom Viridiplantae; phylum Streptophyta; class Magnoliopsida; order Escalloniales; family Escalloniaceae; genus Escallonia; species Escallonia rubra. The sequence continues at coordinate 131,212 of JAVXUO010000417.1, read as the reverse complement.
TTTGAGTGCTATTACGCGTTCACTTTAAGATTTTCTCCATTGGCTCCTCATAATATTTGGGAAAAAGTGAGTTTGAGTGGCCCTCTGTCTCTGATATATTATTATCGATAACACCAAAATTGTGCCGCCACCCATCAGAGAAGTATGCAATTTGGTATCACTAGATTCATAAATAGACAAGGGCATATGCACAGAGATGAGTGAGTCATATGAATCAAGACAATTTATTTTTTTCTTGTTGTAGTTAGGACTATAATTTTTATATGGTCCTCCAGTATGATCGGAGATTAAAACCAGCAAAATTGAAGTTATTCTTTGAAGTTATCCCTATAAGTCTCTACCATTTATCCCACTCATTGAGAGAAATGGGTTGTGCATGCAGGAACTATCAAAAGGTGTTGGTACATCCTTGGTTATGACATGGCATAACTAACCAGAGTTTGTGGTATGCAATATTTATGAACAGGTTATCAAACTGTATATCCTCATGCTGTGATCAGATATCTGTTATAGGCCATGCAGCCATGTTCGCTGCAATTAAGAAATACGTGCCAGCAATGGTAAATCTTGTGAGCATGCACATCATTTCTTCCCTGCTTTCGTACGCCTTGCTTCGTGTCTTTACGTGCTTATCTCGTCTGCTATTGTCCTAGATTCCGTCCCCATGTTCTGTTCTTCTGAAGGTCTCAATGTTGTGAAACAATTGAAGAGAACAAATTAAAAAAGGTGGAAGTTCAATCACGGAACATTATAATATTCGTCGACGTGCCTGATGAATATTGTAATGTTTGTGGTTTTTTTACTAATGCTTTTTAGTCATTTGGCAAAAGAAGTAGAAAAATAAATAAATAAATAACTAAAGACATCAAGATATTTGAAAATCAATAATTTATATCCAGGCTACTCAAGCTCAGCTAGTGTCCACTTGTTTAGAATTTGGTTTGAGATAAGCTTGAAGACATTTAAAAGTTCTTTAAGTTATGAAGGTCGGCTTGATAAGAAAATTATTTATGAAAGTTCGGGCTCAACTCGTTTGGGATTATCTCAAGAGCTAAACAGAAAAATCTTGATGACAATTTAATTTTCAAGAATTGTATGAACCAAACTTTAAACTTGGCTTAACACAAAAGATGGCGCTTTAAAAAGAAAACTCAAGATTTCACGTTTGACACTTGCGACAAACACAATAAGAATTTGACGCATCAATGGTAACAAATCAAATTTGTCAACATCAACAAATTTGGGATAGACATCGCTAAGAAATTGGCATGGCAGCAACAAGAAAAAAAGATATGAACATGATTCCGGCGAAGAAGGCAATAAGATAACGACAGACTGATCCAGCTTGATGCCGAGGCTATTGAGCTGGTTATGAAAATTTAAGCATAATTCGGCGAGAACCTCGCTATATTTCAACAAGCAAATGAGGTTCCATCGACGAAAGGCTAGATCTTACACAATATCCTTGCCTTCACCTCGTAGCAAAAGATGGATCTTTCCATAATCTCTTGCCTACATGGACTTGCCCTGAAAACCAAGTGTTTTATATCGAAACTCGTTCATATTCTCGTTGAAAACTCGTTCGTATTGTGAGTTTGAAGCAATCACGAACTACAGCTTAACTACCGGGGTGCAAGCTGATTTGGTGGATAACAATGTAATCACTGAGATCGAATCACCTACCCAAATAATCTTCTTACTTCGCAAAAGAAGTCGCAAACCTACAGAGATACCTTTGATCCTCGCGTTTCTGCAATGAAATCACTATAGCATCCTTGCGTGTTAAGGGACCGGAAGGCCACAATGATTTCAACTTCATATTATCTAACACGACCCTTAGCCCTTATGTTTTCATTCTTGATCGAGTAAGTTACACTTCGAACCTCACAACTACCAGTTTTGATAAAGGCCTGACATTTTATTCGGTTAGTAAGACGATACCTAGCTGTGTTTCCCATCCAAATTGTTAACCGAGGCATGTCAACTGGGTCACACACACACACACACACACACACACACACACACACATATATATATATATATGGGAGCTGATCCGTTGCTAGCGCTAGCACCGTCCGCTATATAATGTAGCAGACGGTAAATTATCGTCCGCTACATTATATAGCGGACGGCAAAACAACGCTAGCAACGTGCTAGCGCTAGTAATGGATCACGACCCTATATATATATAAAAGGTCAAAGACACTAACACTCCTAGATTCGTCCTTGCCCTTGACTTTTTTATTTTGAGACAAAAGTTTAGGATTTTCTAATCAAAATATTTTATCAGTAATTGAACTTTAAATCAGCATTCACAAAGAACTTACATAATGTATAACGAGTTATCTTAACACACGCGATGCGTGTGCAAACATAAAGTTAATAATATGATATTTTTATAATATTGAGCATGACCTTTAGAATATAATTTCCTTATATTTTTTAATGAATTTTAAATTACAAAGAGCAAAAAAAAAAGTTATTAAGTTAAAGTTTGTTAAAAGATCAGGTTTTATATGAGTCTTGTAAAATGTGAAAACCAAACATGGCCTTAAAGTGGTTATTTACTACAGAGTATTTAAGTTATTATCTTTTTAACTTTTCAACCATTCTCTTGTTATGCCAAGTGTCATAATACTAAGTTGGTATAGTTATGTAACACAAAAAGGTGTTACACCAGACCATATTTTTTCTTCATAAGTAGTATAGATATAGTTAGATAACCGAATCGAGAAACACAATGAAACTTTATACTACACATCATCACTTCTTTGCACGATAAATCATCATAATTACATTTTCAATGTGAAATAAAAATTGTAAACAACTATATTAAATTTGAAGGTGTCGCTAAAGACCGGTCTCCAATATTATTTTTAGATTTGTTAATTTTTATATGAATAAGCCTTTTATAATGTCAAAACTAATTCTAAGTATTCTAAAACTCTACATAATCAATACAATAAACTATTAAGACTTAATTTTGACCATTATATTCCTAAAATGCCTATCTAATACTCCCAAAATTAGATATAACTCATGGTATTTAGAAAAAAGTGATACGGCAATTAATTTACATTTCAATAGGACCTTAATTTTTTTATATAAGTAACTTTTTGCAGGTACATGAATGGGGGTTACATTCACAAGCTGTACACAATATAAAAACTAGTTCTAATTACTCTAAGACTCAACCTAATTACTATACTACTAATTTTGACTATAGTGTTCTTAAAATGACTCTTTATTATGAACATAAAAATTCATATATTTAAAAGACGAAAATAACATGTTTGATGAAAAAATTGATGTAATAAAATTGAGATAATTTATGAGAATTTATTCAATATATTAGAATTTATGGAAATATTCATAAACTTATTTTCAATTAACGAAAATTTATTCAACACATGAAAACTTGTCTTTGCATGCTTTGCATGGTTACAATGTGGAGATTGTATACCAAATCCTTGAGAAAACCATCCTCAAGTTCCAAAACTAAACCCGCCTTCGGCACGACGTAGAAGAAATGCCAACACCACAACGGGAAGGGAGAGGGAAGAATCACGACAAGCACCATGAGCTGGGATATGTAACGTATACGATTTCTGATCGAGTGTCTCCATCTAATCAGAGGTTGTGGGTTCAAAGGGATCGGGGGGCTCTCAGAGGTACTTTGCGGAATAGTGCCTTGAGAAATTAAAATTGGAGGATGAGACACGGTAGGTGGGCGGTCGTGGTTTCTTGTACGCCGGAAAGAGGATTAGTCGACGTAATTGATTTTAATTTTTATTCATTTTTTTCCGACGAAAAGGTGTGTTGGTGTCTTCACTAGGCACGAAGGCCCACTTGAGAGGCTTCGGTTAAAAGAAGTTAGGTAGGTGCTACTTTGTTGACTCAATAAAACATTAGAATTTATGGGTCAAAGTTTAATACTTGCCACTTGAAATGGGACTTTTGGACTGATTTTTGGGTACCCAAGCCTATTCTAATCCTTCTTTATTAATGCATGAGCCGTCAAAGTTAACCTTCAAACTTCCTTCGTTGGGTGGAAAATATATATGACATGAATGGACATTGAAAAAGTTGGTTTTCTTATGCTTTTTTTTTTCTTTCTTTTTCTTAAAATGCTATTTTCACTCATGTACATACTCTTCTCACCCTTATTCTTCAATTAACGACCAAAAAAAATAATAGAGATATTCTCTCACCAAAAAGTTCTCAAAATAAGCCGTACATGTTTTAGAAATAAAACCCGTCTAGTGATTTGTAAATCGAAGAAAAGAGGCTCGTCCTTCTTAATCATGCAATTGAATTTCCTTCGCAGATTTTAATAGTGATTAAAAACAATAAACGAGAAAGGGACACAAAAGTTGATTTTGTGTGGATGAACATTTTTCTACGTACACCAATTTTATTGGGTTTTACATGCTCTTATGAAAATGATACGCTCTTTGCTAATTGTTACTAAAAACAATTACGATAACAAAAGCTCATAGTAATTGGTTGTTAGTGGAAGAACTTCTTCATACTCGAACTTTATTGCTCTCATACAATCTCACGAATGAAGAGGCGGACCTACGTGGTGACAGGAGGGGGGGGGGCTGACGCACCCCCTGACTTTTGATTTTTTGTTTTGTTTTCGAGAATTGCATCGAGACCCCGTTCCCAAGATCCCGTTCCCCGAGACCCATACTCGGCAGTCACATTTTTTTTTCTCTTTCTCTCTTACCGTCACTCCGTGAGGACCATGAGTGACCGCCGGTGGACTGAGCTCAGACCGTGACGAGGCTACTTTGACCAGATCTGGCCCCTGCAAGCGGTCGTGAGTCCATGATTGAAGCCGCTCAGGCGACGCGCCGACGAGCTTCGTTCTTCGACTGTTATTCTGAAGTCTGACCAAATCTGGCTCCTCACCCCTGCCGGCGACCGCGACTGAAGCCGCTCAGGCGACGCCGCGACGACGCCGATGAGGCTCCCTACTGGCTGCTTGACCTGCTACTGCTTATGGAGTTGTGGTCAGTCTCAGACTCTCAGTGTCTCGGTGGACAGTGTGCGTGTGCCTTGTGATTTGTTAATAAGTGAATGTGAGTCTATGTTATCAGTGATAACATATTGAATTGTGCAATGCATGTGATATATTGTGCCTTGTAAATTGTAATTTATCACTCAACCAGAAAATTATACAATGCATGTGATATATTGAATTGTTTAACAAAAATATAAATGGATAATTGGATAAGGGTCTGCATGGTTTTAATTAACTTAGAATAATTAAGATTGACTGAAAAAATTATCGAAATATCTGACTATAAATCGTTATTATAGACATCCTATTAATCATACATTATTAGGACAATTTGTCATACTCTGAAAAAGTTTTATCTGTACATGATCCTTTATAGCTTTTGACTGATTTTTTTAGAACAAAGTAAATTTTGATTTTTTAAACTGATTATAATTTAAGGAAAAGTTTACTTCTCGAAATCACATCTACTTACATGCGCCAAAAGTATCAATGATAAACAATACTCATAGTTTTTTGTTATTTGACAATACTATAATTTCTCATTTTTTTTTATCAAATTAATGCAGGCACATGGAGGTTTAGACCAACACCTGCATTGGTGGCTCCAACTGCTTATCATAACTCCTCATCAGCTGTTGTGACTCTCTGTGGTAATACTTTAGTTTTAGTTTAATATGTTAATATGTTAATTTTAGTTTAATATGTTAATTTTAGTGTAATATGTTAATATAATAATATGTACAGTTATTTAACTATGTGAATTTGTGTTGATAACTTGAGATATTGAGATTTTATTCCATTGTGTGTGTGTGTGTGTGTTTTTTTTTTCCAAAATGGAAAAGTTTTTTAGAAAGAAAGGAAAATTGGCAGAATCCTCGCAGCCTAATCAAGATAGTATTCTACAGTATCCAATTCTAACAGTAAGGACAAGGCTCCTATTGTGCACTGTGATGTTGATTCCGGGCATTCAATTAGAAGTCGCGATGAGTTCAACTCTGATGAGCTTATTGCGGATCCTGGGTTGCGTTTGAATATTATGGATTATAGTCCTAATATTCAAGATAAAGTTTGACGAGAGTATTGGTCAAAAGATCCTTGCCATCCTCGTAACCACAATTTTCCATTTAATTCGGGGCTCAATCTCGTTGTTTGTTTCTTCTTGGTTTGACCGTCATACAAGTTGGTTGGAGTATAGTGTAGCAAAAGATGAAGCATATTGTTTATGTTGCTCATGGGGAGCAAGGGGGTGGTGGTACTTTTGTCAACCATGGTTTTAACGATTGGAGAATGAAGGAAAAATTCGAAAAACATGTTGGAGAAGTTGATAGTGCACACAACCTTGCTTTAAGCAAGTTTCAAGCCTTTGATAACCCAAAGCAGAGTATTGAAGTTGTTTTGTCTAAGCAAACAGATGAAAGTAAGGTTCAATATCGTACTCGCTTGACTGCAACAATTGATGTCATTCAGTTGCTCTTACGTCAGGGTTTGTCTTTCTGTGGGCATGATGAATCTAACGAATCTGAGAATCAGGGAAATTTTCTAGAACTTTTAAAGTTCCTTTCGGATCACAATGAGTGTGTGAAAAAAAGTCACGTTGTCAAATGCTCCTTAGAATCTCAAATTGACATCACCAAAAGTTCAGAAAGAAATTGTTAGTGCCATTACTGGAGATATAAGAGATGCAATTGTTAGAGACATTAAAACTGAATTATTTTCCATTTTAGTTGACGAGTGTCGTGATGTCTCAGTCAAAGAGAAAATGGGAGTTGTTTTGAGATACGTGGACAAAAGAGGACGTGTCATTGAACGTTCTATTGGTATTGTCCATGTTGAAAGTACCGCTGCCATATCACTGAAAAACGTGATTGATGGTTTGTTTTCAATGCATGAATTGAGTATTTGAAACAAGGCTATGACGGAGCAAGCAATATGCAAGGTGAATTCAATGGTCTTAAAACCTTAATTCAAAGGGAGAATGAAAGTGCTTATTATATTCATTGTTTTGCTCATCAACTTCAGCTAACGCTTGTAGCCGCTGCAAAGAAACACAATCAGATTTCTTTACTCTTTAATTTGGTTACTAAGCAAGTAAACACCGTGGGAGTCTCATGCAAACAAAGAGATGATCTTCCAGAAAATGAAGCCGTTAGACTTGCTCATGCTCTTGCAAATGGTGATATTGCTAGTGGTCGGGGTTTAAATCAGGAACATGGCATCAAAAGAGCAGGAGAGACTCGTTGGGGATCACATTATGGTGCATTATTGAATTTTATTCTTATGTTTACTTCAGTGATAGACGTGCTTAATAAGGTTGCTGACGATACTACAGATTATGATCGAAGAGGTGAAGCATTGGGCCTTTTGAATACGATGCCAACTTATGATTTTACCTTTAACATGCATTTAATGAAAATCATTTTGGGGATAACGAATGAACTTTCACAATCATTGCAAAAGAAAGATCAAAACATTGTGAATGCAATGAATCAACAAAGCAACAATTGCAGAGCTTGAGAGATGATGGGTGGAAAGACTTGTTGGAAAATGGTTCACGATTTTGTGTAAAACATGAAATTGAAGTATTGGACATGAGTGGCGCGGTTTGTAGCCCCGGGGAGGCGAAAACGTAATGATAAAGAAGGTACAAATCTTTATCACTATCGTGTTGATACTTTTTTAGCTGTTGTTGATTTGCAAATCAGTGAATTGAATAATCGTTTCAATGAGGTAACTATAGAGTTTCTTATTCGTATGGCATATCTCGATCCAAGTGATGATTTTTCTGATTTTAATAAGCATAAATTGATACACCTTACACAGTTTTATCCATATGACTTTTCCCTAGTAGAGCTTAAGATACCTAAAAGTCAGCTCGAGACTTTAATTATGGATGTGTCATCCTGTGAAGAACTTCATGATGTCAAGGGAATTGGTGAACTTGCTATGAAGTTAGTCGAGTTGAAAAAGGATGTGATATATCATTTTGGTGTACTTGCTTATAAAATTGGTCTTACTCTTGCGTGTTGCAACTGCTACTGTGGAAAGAGCTTTCTCTACAATGAAGATAATAAAGACTCGATTTCGGAATTGCATGAGAGATGAATGGATGGATGAATGATAGTTTGATTTGCTACATTGAGAAAAGTGTCTTCAAAACTATTGGGAACGAGGCTATTATAAAGCACTACTAGTCTTCGGGGCCTCATCGAATAGTAATTTCGTTTGTAAACACTTGGAGTATAATTTGTATTTTTTTTTCTTTGTATTGTACTTGTAAAGAGTCTTTAAGGGCTCTCGTGAAACTTAATAATACTTTTTGTATACTTTATAAATGCACTTTGTTTTTAATATTATTTTAATAAAAAAAATTTGGTAAATTCGATATAATTTTTGCACCTCTTGGAAAAAATTCCTGGTTCTGCTCCTGATAACACGTAAAGTCCTTTTATATTACCTTAGGGCACCCATGGACTAAAAACTCTTATTCTACTTGAAGTCAGCAAACATAATTTTTCTATATAACTGAATTATGTTACCTGGGCAAACCCCTTACATAAATAGATTCCTTCTTGAACAAGCGTCAAAAGTTTCTCCTGCTCCGACTTAAAAAAGGGCCTAAAAAGTGGATAACCAGTCTTGTCAAAGTTGGGAAAAAAAAGATGATCCAAACTAGAGATGTCAAAGGGCCGGGCTTGGGCCAGCCCAGCCCAAGCCCATCGGGCCTGCTGTGAGGCCGGGGCCGAGCCAGTGGGGCTGCCAACCGGGCCGGGCCGAGCCGGGCCTGCCGAAGGGAAACCTAGGCCCAGTCCAGGCCCTGGCCCTAGGCCCAATATCTAGGGCCGGGCTTGGGCCAGGCCCGGGCCCAAAAAATTTTTTTTTTTTTTTAAATTCTCTGGTTATTCAAAATAAAAACTTTAATTGCGATATTTTCTTGTTATTATGTACACAAATTCTAATTTAATAATGTGTATAAGCAAGTAAAGTAACAACAAATATTCTAATTTAAACCATTTCGTTAATTACACCTAGAAGAAACATTTTGCTCCAATTACGGCAGTAGAAGAAAATTTTGTTTATTGTTAGTGACATGTAGGTCCATAAATAATTTGTTGTTACTTAATTGGCATAAGTGTAGACGGATATAACAATAATCATACAGTTGAAGCCAATCTTTCCTTGTTGGATACAAATTGCATTCAACAAAGGAAATTTATTTTCTATTTGCGAGAGACCAATATGCAAACAAATTAGCGAAGGCTTGTGTTTTGATTCTTGTCGAATTTTGGATGCTTGACAAACCTCCAACCAGCTTACTGGAAGACCTGGATAAAGATGCGCATGGTGAACGGAGGCTAAGGCAGGTTTCTAGTTTTAATTAGTTTTTTTTTTTCAGTACTAATTTGTACCTAAACCAAGGGAAAATTTGTTCCAGTCGGCAGGGTTAACAGGAAATAGGAACAACTGAAACCAAGTTTGATAGAGAATACACGCTATATAAGGCTAAACTTGCTGGGATCTTTGAACTGCTTTTATTGGCAAATTAGACCATCAAGTCAAGTCATGTCGGGTATGCTTGGTTCATGGTTTAAATCATTGCGTCACGGCAATTGGGAGTGGAAATGGGAGGGAAAAGGGGAGGGCAAGTTTTTTTTTTTGAAAAAGGTGGGGCAGGCCAAAATAGGGCCGAAATAGGGCTGATTTTGGGCCAAAATCGGGCCAGATCCGGGCCGAAAACGGGCCAAAACCGGGCCGAAAACGGGCCGGGCCTGTTTCGGGCCAAAACCGGGCCGGGCCGGGCCCGGGCCATTTTTTTGGAAATCCAGGCCTGGTCCAAGCCCAGGCCCAAGGCCCTATGCCTGCGGGCCTGCACTGTTCACCTGCGGGCCGTGCCGGGCCGGGCTTTTTTCGGGCCGGGTCGGGCTGGGCCGCGGGCCGCCCGGCCCGTTTGACACCTCTAATCCAAACTTTGACTTCAATTTTGGAGGCCTTCCCGATTGATATTGTCACTCTGTAACCATAATTATGCTAGAGGCTAATCATGTCCATTTAGGGTGAGTTGCTCCTCGATAGCATTTCAATGGTGCTTTGATCACCTAAATTCGAGTGTATATCTATACTACCTATAAAAGTATGAATGATGTAAATCATTTCTGGACGATTATGTTCTCCGTTAATTACGTAAATAACAATCATACCCTTTATTTATGACTCCTTTTAAATTTGGTTAGAATTAAATGAACATTGGATAATGAACAAGTTCTAAACATTGGGAAATGAAAAGTCTCATGACAAAGAAAAACAAAACAAAGAAATCCATTTATTACTCCCTTTCTAATTTGGTTGAAATGAAATAAACATTGGATAATGAATGTTCTCTAAATATTGGGTGATGAAAACTGTGATATATTTTCTTTTGGGCAAATTACACTTATATCCCTGAGGTTAGGGTATAATTACAGTCAATGACAGTTTTAAAATGTAACATTCCGTGATCAAACACTTTAAAAATGTTTCAGTTGTGTCTATCCGTCAGGATTTTGTCCAAAAAGTATACTTTTTTAATGATGTCAGCAATACGTATTTTTAAAATGATAATACTACCCCTTGTACTGTATATACTGAATATTTTTAAAATTTTTAATCTTTGATTTCAGCCTTAATTTGAAGATTAGGGTTTTAAAACCCTAAAATTGATTTGTTCCCTATTTAAAAATTTCTCAATTTGCAGTCCATTTCATCAAAATTAAATATTTCTCAAATCCTAGTGTATCACCTTGCAAATTTGCAAATTAGGATTTTGAAACCCTAATTTACAAATTGGGGTTTTCTTGAAACCCTAATTTACAAATTGGGGTTTTCTTGAAACCCTAATTTGTAAATTGGGGTTTTGTTTGCAATCCCCACCAAAGTGGCCGCGCCGCCGCCATCGCCGCCGTCAACTCCCGGCAATCCAAACCTAATCATCTGCCTCTACCACACTGAACTAGGCCTCATCGCCCTCACCTAGTCCTGCAGCCTCTTCGGCGACATCGGCGACTGTCGAATATCTTTGCGGCGGGAGGTGCGGCGTTGCGGTGACGGGGAAGGGGAAGGGGGAGGGTGGGTACGGCGACGGGGAAGGGGAGGGGGACGGTGGGGGCGGCGACGGGAAGGGGAAGGGGGAGAGTGGGTGCCGCGACGGGGAGGCAGACTGCGAAGTGGTGCTGCGGGGCTTTGCGGTGGGAGGTGCGGCGTTGCGGTGACGGGGAAGAGGAAGGGGGGGGGTGGGTACGACGACGGGGAAGGGGAAGAGGAAGGGCGGCGACGGGAAGGGGAAGGGGGAGGTGGGTGTGGCGACGGGGAGGCAGACTGCGTAGGGGTGCTGCGGGGAGTTTGAGGCAGAAATGGGGTTGGGGTCGTGGGGGGGGGGGTGGGGCAGTATTGGCGCGGGGGGTGGGGGTGGGGGGGTTTGAAGAAAAGTAATTAAAAATAAGATGAAATAATGCATTAAAAATAAAATAAAATTCCAGCTTAGGGGCAATATAGTCTTTTCATTAAACCCCTCAGGATTGTTAAGATTCCGTTCGGTCAACGCATATAAGTGTAATTTGTTCAAACTATTGTTCCTCGCCTGTAATTATACGCTAACCTCAGGGATATAAGTGTAATTTGCCCTTTTCTTTTTCTTGCATTTTTGGGTGTAAACAATTAAATAATTGTAAAACTGAAAAACAAAACAAAACAAAGGAACTGAAATACCTGAAAAATCAATTAAGAAACAAAAAAATTGTTGAAAAAACAAAATTAGAAAAAAATGAAAAATAAGGTTAATATGCACACCCTTAACCCAGGTGACATAATCGGGCTGAGTTATCGTCCATAATCACATTCAAGACCCTCTGCTGAATACAAAGAAATTACATCCTCATACTCACACATCATTAATAGACGCTCCAAAATGCGTCCTTACAAAAAAAATTCTTACAAACATACATTGTACTGTAGCGGAAGACTTTCAGGTCTCTAAACAACAAGAATGGTTACAACCTAATATACGACTCTAGTAGTGTGACTCTTATCAACCTATCTCGCAACTCAATCTTTATCTCACCATTTCTAGCTTGTCTTACCTCACACAACTGATCCCCTTGCTCACCTTTTCTAGCTTATTTCTTTTTCCCTTCTAGAGGGTTCTCCTTGATCAACCTTATAGCCTGCACAACACAACATAAGGAATGAGCGCAAATCGCCAGTAAAGACAACATGAAGAGTACCGTGTACAAATGATTCAAGAGACTCGGAGGAATAATAATCATCTCAACGATAGTAATGAATCAAGAGTATACAATAAATTTCAACATCAACATAACTTGTCAAAAAATAATTTTCTTTCGTTAGACTGAGTGGCTTTAATGCCCAACTGAACAACATTACTGCCACCTCCTCATGGACAAGACTAACTGACCGACTGACTATGCACGTGAACACTAAAACGGGACATCGAAAAGATAAGGGTTAAATAGGGAATGACCTCCTCTTCTTTACACGTTATGCGTTTTGTCCCTCTCTACTTCAAGCTTAAGCATTAAACATCCCTACAGTTTAAAAAAATGGGCACGGTTGACGGAAATCATTCAAGTTAGCTGCGTTTTTGGAAGGAAAGAAATGGCGCCCTAAAGGTATTTTTTTAAGACCAAAATGCTCTTGTACTCACTTTATAACAGAAAACTCCATCTCTTACCCTCATTTCTTCCACTACCAACCTTCCAGCAGTCTCTTTTCTTCCTCTACTAACATCCCAACTACATTTTGGTTCTTTACCCACATTTCCATGCCATAATGGATCACAGTGCCATGCAAGAGCGAGGAATCAACATGCGGCTACGCCACTGTGGTGTTCTAGCTCCGGTGAAAACCTCATTCACTGTTCAAAACTTTGGAAGAAGGTTTTTTGGGTGTGCTATGTAGTATAATTATGATTTCCCTAATTTTTAAAAATATAATTGATTTTCCTAATTTTTCAAGTTTTTGTTGTTCTAAATCCAGGAAAATTGTGGATATTTTGATTGGATTGATCCTCCAATGTCCAGAAAAGGGAGTGAAGTTCTTACCAATATGTTAGCCAACATCAAACAACTTGAAGAGGAATTGGCTACATCTCATAAAAGGCAAAGGCTTTACAAGAAGGCCTTAATTGGAACTCTTGTTATGCTAATCTTTGTACTCTTAGCTAAGAAGATCTAGTTGAAAAATCTGTAAAACTTTGCAACAGTGCTATTTTCTGTTTTTAATTGTACTGCAAATGTGTTATGTAATGCAAATCTATCATCTGTAATGAAAATCTATCATATGTAATGCAACTGTGTTATGTAATGCACATAAGACACCACTAATACTTGTGAAAAACTAACCACTAAAAACCCACTTAAAAACCTGTGAAAAACTAACCACTAACACCAACCAAATGTAGTTTGAAACCACCTGTTTGAAACATCACCATAAAAACCACCAACCAAATGCAGTTTCCAACAAATGAAGTACATCCAAACCAAAGTCATCCGAAATCTATACAAACATCTAACAAGTAAACCATACCATAATCTAAAGTAAAAAATACCCAAAGTTTCAAACAGTTTCCAAATCTAACAGTTTCCAACAGTTCCAACAAGTAAACCATAAAATATCTAAAGTAAAGTACATGCTATATTCATCATTCCACTACTTCTTGCCAACATGACCCTTCTTTCCTCAAACAGTTGTTTGCTTTGTAATTGAATCCCTCTGTCTCTTTTTATCAGCAGCCTCCATCCTTTGTTGCCTTCTCAAAGCAGCTTAGAGCAATACTTGTCTTCTTGATGTCTCAACAGACTGCAACATGTTACATACATAGTAAGTCAAAGTGAAAGGTTAAAGCAATTGACTAAGTGAAGGTAAATTGTAACTTGCTAAAAGTCGCATTAGGTGTTGAAGCAACATCAACATCAGCATTAGAAGTTCCCTGGGCCCAACAAGGTGGCAGATTGTTGGACATAGCTGCTGCAGAAGCAAATCTAGCCCCTGTTGCAGCATCAACCAGAGGTGGTATAGCAGCAACATGTCCAACTGTTGGTGGTTCACTAATAGCATCATGAGGTGCCATATGGTTTGGAGTGCCAATCATTTTTGGTGCAAATCTTCCACACAATTGTCCTCTATTCTTCTTTATAACACCCTTTTCATTTCTCAGTAGACTATGCATATTACCTGCAGTTGCATTTGCAGTTGCACTAGCACTAGCACTAGCACTTGCCATTGCCCTTGCCCTTGCATGTGCAGTATCAGTGGCACTAGCATTGGCATTGGCATTAGATACCTAGTTATAAACAGTAATGCTTTAAGTTCTTACCATATTAGTGGATATATAATAAGTTAAAAATCACTATACTTTGATGCTTACACTTGCAAAAGTTGAATGTGTTCCACTACATATTACTGCCTCCCTTGTGTTGCCACCAGAACTCTCTATAGGAAAAATAAGGGTGTTAACATAGACATGATTTAAATAACAATTATAATAACTCAAAAAACTAAAGATTACAAAAAATATACCTGACCACCTTGCTTCCTTGACAATCTAGTGTTGGGGTGAAGTGGTCCTTTGCAGCTTCTCATATTATGGCCAACCTCCAAGCATTTGGTACATGTCATGACCCTGCCCCTCCTTGAAATGTTATTATCACTTCTTGGCTCATCACCACTCCTTCCTCTCAACTTCTTTGGTCTGCCAGTTGGTTTCCTAAAATGTGGTGGGGCAAGTGGATCAAGACCAGTCTTCACCCAATACCTCTCACTAGGTACTGGGTGAATCATGCTAGCATAAGCATGTAGGTAGGTTTCCTTGCTGTAAAAAAGGTTAATACATGACTCTGGTTTCTCCCTGTTTAGGTAGATTGAAGCCACTGCATGCTTGCATGGTACTCCTATTAACTGCCACATCCCACAGCTACAAGTCATTGCTCTCAAGTCCACAAACATTATTGTATCATAGCACTCTACTTCAAACTCTAATCTTCCACTCCACCCAGCAAAACAACACTTTGATGCCTCTTTAATCTTCTCTAGTTTCTCCAAAATCTTAGGACAAATGGATTCAGGGTATTGCTCCATCCCCTTTTTCTTAACTTAGATCCTTGTCATCAAATGCTTCCTAATCCACTCCAACATGTTCACAATAGGGAGTTCTCTAGCTTCAAGTATGTAACTGTTAAAACTCTCTATTAAGTTATTAACCAAAATATCACACTTAGAAGTTGTTCCAAAATGTGACCTTGTCCACAACTTTGGGTCTATGTCACTCAACCACTTCAAAATACGGCCATGTTTATCCACAGTCTTGATCTTTTTAATCCAATCATTGAAATCATCCTTGTTTCTTGCTCTAGCAGCACCCCACAACAAGTCTTTTAACTCTTTACTTTTGAACTTCTCCTTAAAATTAGAATACATGTGCCTCATGCAATATCTGTGTTCAACATTTGGCATGAAGTCATTAAAAGTCTCAACAAGGCCTTTTTGTCTGTCAGAAATGAAAACCCACCCCTTTTCCTCAACCCCACTAATATCATCAAGCAAAGTCTTCATAAACCACATCCATGACTGCTTTGTTTCTGCCTCAACAACAGCAACAACAATTGGAAACATATTGTCATTGCCATCCCTGCCTACAGCACTCAACAACTGTCCCCCAAAAAACACCTTTCAAAAGCAGCCTTCTAGACCTATAATGGGCCTACAACCCTTCAAAAATCCTAACTTCAGTGCTTCAAAACAAACATACATCAACTCAAAGGGGTGGTGGAGATGGCAAGGGGCCTCGAGGAGTGACCTCGAGATCCCAAGTTCAATTCCCCATACCGGCGGATTATATATATGAATTGCAATTCTGACAAATTTCCCTATTGGGGAAATTTTCAACAAAAAAAGAAGATACATCCTTTGAAATACTGGTGAATGTTCAATTGATAGCCTCTCTGTACAAATAACCATACTTGTCCTTAGGTTTTTGGTCTTAAGTGTCTCCCCATTATCCCACAACCTTGAATATTGCATCATCTGGTCCCCCTCAATCATTTCCCTAGCTGTCCTTTTTTGCTCTTTACAGTTGAAACCTACTAACTTCTGCATTAAAATCCTTCTTCACATTGGTTTTCATAGACTTAATCTTCCGATTAGGGTCATTTCTTAACCTCTCCAAATATTGCTCAGAAATGAACCTAGAGGTAACAAGATGGTTATCAAAGTCCCTACCACATGTATGTTTGTTGTTGAAACTCTTAATTTGGAATGTTTGTTCCATGCTCATCGGAGAAGCATGTAATCTCCACTTACACCCACCATCATTTTGGTGCCAATACTAAAATCACAGTTATCCTCTTGCTCCCATTCTTTTTATAAACAAAATCATAACCTCTCTTCACACTCCACTCCTTCAGAGCCTTCCTAAAAATTTGTGGATTTGCAAACTTCATTCCCAAAACCAGATCTGATCATTCATGCCACTAAACCATGTTTCTTCATTGAACTCTGGGAACTTAGGCTCTCCTTCATTTTCAGTTTCCTCACTGCATGAACTCTTAAGTTCATATTCACTATCACCATCACTATACCACTGCCCTTCCCCTACATTTACATTGACTGTAGGGACATGCTCTTCAACACCTTCCTCAAAGATGTCATCATCCTGAGGCCTTTTTTCTATCCCTTCACTCAACTCAGGTAAATCAGCTTCAGCAGCCTCAGCTACAGCTTCAGCAGCCTTAGCAGTTGCAGCTTCAGCAGCCTCAGTAGCCTCAGCTGTAGCCTGTTCAATCTGTCCATCAGTTGTTTCACCCATATCATCATCACCTAAATGAACATCCCTTAAACCATCTTCTACATCATCACCCACATGTACATCTTTTCCACTTCTACCTCCAGTGTCATCTGCCTGTGTAACATCCCCATCCCCAACTGCCATCTCATCTTGGTCCCCATTATTATTTTCAATCAGCAATCTGTCCATAACTATGACATTCCCATCACTACCAACAACTTGTAAATGATATACCCTCTCTACATATAAAGGAACCATATCAGTGGACTTATAATATTCAAACATTGACATCGCACCATAATCATCAGTTATCAACCTTAAACCTGACCTAAAATCAAGCCCAGGTACTTGGTAATACATCAAGCTAGAACTAGGTAAGCCCAAGTCACCTATAATGCCCACCAGCTCCCAATAAGACATAAGGTCTACATCCATGCCATCTAAAACATCTACAACACCACCCCTCCACTCCATATTAGGACCCCCGGTGAAGTGACCTCCATGGTGAATTTTCAAACTAATTGTGTCAAACACAACCATTTCTGCAAGTTCAAATAAAACATATTAATAATTATTTAAGCATAAAGTTGCTTTGTCACTATATTATAATAATTGTTAATTAAAGTAAATTCCTAATTAACTGTTATGTTTATTTAACTCTTGTGTTTAATTAACTATTATGTCTCTTCCTAATAATTGTCAATTAAGTTCCAATTACATTTAATTACATGTAAGCAGTATCTAATTAAGTTCATACTAGCTTTTCAATTAATTTGATATTAGTGCATACTAGCTTTTAATTAAGTTCTAGTTACTATCTAAGATTTTCAATTGACTTAAAATTACAACCTAATTACATGTAAGCAGTATATAAGATTGTCAATTAAGTTCATATTAGTGCATAGTAGCTTATAATTAAGTTGTGATTACTGTCTAAGATTTGCTATTAAGGTGCAATTACTGCATATTTTGTTACCACTTTACTAATTAGTGTCTAATTAAGCTATAATTTATAATTGGGATGTTATTGACTAATTAACATGTGATTTTACTGCCTAATTACTGCCTAATTAAGCTGTGATTTTACTGCCTAAGTTAGAGGTCGTCCTATGGCCTGCTAATTAACATGTGTAATTACTGCCTAAGTTATTGACTAATTAACATGGGAAGTTACTGACTAATTAGGGGCTGATTTTACTACCTTGATCATCTCCATACAATTACTAACTAATTACTGCCTAGTTAAGCTGTGATTTTACTGCCTAAGTTACTGACTAATTAACATGTGTAATTACTGCCTAATTAAGCTGTAATTACTATTTGGGAAGTTATTGACTAATTAACATGAGAAGTTACTGACTAATTAGGGTCTGATTTTACTGCCTTGATCATATCCATACAATTACTAACTAATTACTGCCTAATTAAGTTGTGATTTTACTGCCTAAGTTACTGACTAATTAACATGTGTAATTACTGCCTAATTAAGCTGTGATTTTACTGCCTAAGTTACTGACTAATTAACATGTGTAATTACTGCCTAATTAAGCTGTGATTTTACTGCCTAATTACTGCCTAAGTTACTGACTAATTAACATGTGTAATTACTGCCTAATTAAGCTGTAATTACTATTTGGGAAGTTATTGACTAATTAACATGGGAAGTTACTGACTAATTAGGGTCTGATTTTACTGCCTTGATCATATCCATACAATTACTAACTAATTACTGCCTGATTTTACTTACTAATATTAATAATTACTTCCTTGATCATCTCCTTACAATTCATGAAACAAAGGTCACTGGACAACCATTTTTGTATTGGCAAAGAGGATTTAAACATATAAACACTGGTATTTAAGGATAAATAAGTGAATACACTACTTGCAGTTATATTGCAAACAAGATATTATGAAACTTACAAAGTGAAAAAAAGAGATAATAACGTACAAAGTGAGTCCACAGATATTATGAAAAAAAGAGTTGCAGTTTGACAACAACTCAAAAGAGATATTATGAAACTTACAAAGTGAGTCCAAATATAATAACGTACCAGTCGTGTGATAGTTCCAACTACGACATACCACTATAGAAATTGTAGCATAAGAGGTAGCACCAATATCATAGCCATATAGGAGTCCTCCAAGAGCAGGGAAAAGAAATTTGAAATCATGAAGTCCCTTGTTACAGATTGAAAAAAGGACTTGTAGTTTGACAACAACTCAAAAGAGATATTATGAAACTTACAAAGATGCTAATGAAGTGCTAACAAGTAAGTAGCCTGATGCATCAAAAAGTTCACTACAAGGTCCTCACAGCCCCAAACATACATTAAATATATGCGTGCTAGGTATACTTTTTCAAACTGAAAGAACCTTCAAGGATTATCAAAATTTTGAGATATAGGCATGCTTTAATTCGACAGTGAGAATTCTTAGATTACACCTCAGGTATAGTTTTCAATATTAAGCACATCTTAAACTACCACCTTGTAAGTAACAAATATCAAGAAGTGTGACCCTTATTGAAGACTTTTCAGGACAAAAATGATGATGTCACGACTCACAAGACATGACCTTAGAGGATCAGTACTACTTCTCTAAGTAACCATATGCAGCCATACAGGTCTTTTGTATGTTGCTTATGTGGTCTCAATGATCTGGGCTTCTATGATGTTAGAACAAATATGTAAAATATGCAGACAATGAAAGAAAAAACAAGTTAACTTTAACAACATCAATGCTAGTTTGAGTGTTAAGAAGCAAAAATCATTAGAAGAAATGAACTATGTCCACTAATTCAGTCATTATTATCTAAAGTTACCAAAATAGAGCTGGAAACAGTTTAGGGATGTAGCAAAGCCAAGTAAGACCAACATTAAGTTTCATGATTTGTGTTACCCTTGTTAGTTTCTTATCACACCAAAAAGGAAAGTAAAGTGAAATATAATTTCAATCCCCAAGCTCTCAAAGGGGAGAATTCCATTTGTAGGACACAGAGCAAACAACATCTCACCTTCACCATGGCCATGCCCCATGTGCCATCCTTTCTGTAAAGAGATAATTACAATAACCAAAGTACAAGTGCTAATGTTCCACATGATTTGACATTGTTGAGGACATCTGAGAGTGATCCATGGTTGGTTGTTAGGGAGAACTTGCAAGAACCTTGTTAATTATTGTATCTATGAGCTTCTTTTGTATTCCCCTCAAGTGGGGTCGCTCTCTCACATTTCAAATGCCAGACTACTACATGGAACATTAAGGTCATGTTGCTAATCTCACATTTGCTAAAAATAAATTACAAGGCAATGGCCTCCATGTAACCACTAAATTCATTTCAATTACAACCTAATTGATAATTAGTAAAAAATATTTTTGATTTAATTGAAGTTTTGCCCTAATTATTAATCATTTGCCCTAATTTTGACCTAAAGTTACTTCCTAATTTTGCCCTAATTTTACCCTTTCCTAATTTTGCCCTAGTTCTGTCCTAAAGTTACTTCCTAATCATTAAGAATCAATCGGTTACTATCTATATTATATAACTACTTTACATGAGATGTCCATTAATCAAACCCATTAGAAAATTGATCAAACCCATTAGAATCAATCGGTAATCATTAAATAACAATCATAACCGAAAGTCAACCATTAATCAAAGTTAAAACCCATTAGAAAATTGAGATCGTGCATAGTGGTCCCAAGATTTACATTACTTTACATTCTGAGGGACCACATGAGCACTGACTTCGTGCATCAGATACCATAAAGGAAAAAAAAAACCTAACTTCATGTAAACAGATAGCATGCATGGCAAGAATGTAGCGCAAAATATAATATCAAACCCTAAAATCTATAGATCTAACGAAAACCCCAATTTTTTAAAGCTAAAACTTTCAGAATCAGGTAAACCAAAGAAATTGGGGTTGAGACATATAGATCATAAAAACCCTAGTTTTAGATGATGGGTATTTAGAAAGATCGTACATTTACATAAAATCGCACCACAGAAGCACCGCAGAAGCTGAAGATCACAACGGCCTCCAAGTTGCTCCTCTCTTCCTTCAGCAGATCGGCACACATATGGGGTAGGAAGAAGAATAGACGTAAGATAGGGATGAACAGACGCAAGAGAAGGAGATGAAGGGTTATCTCTGGTTTTGAGAGAGAAGATGAAATGGGAGAAGACAGAGAGAGATTGCACGGGTTTGGGCATGCTTCTAAAAAAATCAACGGGTTATATGGGAAGGATAAAAAATACATTTGACAAAGATATGTTACGTCGAGTTAACTGTGCCCATTTTTTTAAACTAAGGGGGGGGGGGGGTTATTGTTTAAGTTTGAAGTGAAGGGGTGAAAAACACACAACGTGTAAAGTAGAGGGGGTCATTCCCTATTTAATCCAAAAGATAAAAATCAATGAAATACAAGTCATTAAAATCATTAACATCAAAACAAAATCAAATGCAATGCAACTCGGACACGACGGACTGGACTCGACAGACTCGAGCACCATACATCCTCTTTGGCCGGTGATCATAGTTCATAGGCCATCCTCCTCATATTGATGTCCCATTTTATGGGATGTTCATCTCAGTCTCAAGTAAATATAAGAGACACTGTCAACAAGCAGGGAACTCATCTAGAGTGCTTTCCCTAACCACCTTACAACCATGCAACAGGACTTCATCAGCGGGGTTAACTATGGGAAAATAAATTCCACCTTATGTCCTCACAACACAACTCAACAAAGAATTCCTGATAAGAACATCAATCGGTGTTCAGACCTAACAACAAGAGTTCAACGTAACATCATCAACATGGTGGACTTGGGAGAAGTTTGCCGCAAGCCTTTAACAACGTTCTTACATAAGAGAAATGTCGACTACCAAAGTGCCGACATTTCACAACAACACGCAACGACCTCAACAACATCATCATCAACGACAGAGCGGACTCGGGAAAAGTATGCCATTTCCCTCGCTTTTTCCCGTGTTCTTCATGGTTACTGTTCACGCAGCTACTGTTCATGACTTTCTCATATTTGCACTTTCACCCCACAAGCTTTCTTTTATAATTTCCATTCTTTAATCTTTATCCTACAATTTTTTTATTATTTGATTAACTTAGTCAGCCTAACATCAACTAGGAGGTGGCCAACTTCAGGCTGATTCCACCGCCACCCCCTCCTCCCCACAAAGAATCGCAACACCTCTTGTAAATTTTAAAAATTTGCACTTTGGCCCCACAACTTTAGAAAAATTACACTTTTACCCCAAGACTACATTAACCCCTCATTTAACCCCCTAACACCTAATTATCACAAAAATGATGCTACTTAATAAAAATATGCATCCCATTCACCATATTTTTCAAAATTACATTTTTGCCCCTAACTTTCTAAAATTACATTTTAACCCCCAAGGCCACATTAACCCCTCATTTAGCTCCCTAACACTTAATTATCACCCACATAATGCTACTTAACAAAAATAGCCTCTTTAATTAATCTAATTCATGGTTAGATTAATTAACTAACATTTTCAGGATATGACAGTTTGATCAGTCCTCCTACTAAGTCCAGTGTGAAAGAAAAGCTTCTGCCAATGCACCGAGAAAGTTCGGGTGAGACATCTCTTCGGGCACTCGATCATTTTACATCTTACATCTTATCAGGAGGAAGACATCGTATATTCAGCCAGCCAAATCACCACAGATTAGCCAATTTCAAAGGCTTTTAGTTGCCGAGTCAAACACGATGACAAGTCGGAACCTTAGTTTTATCTCAATTGGGTTTCTTAGTACTTCCTAGATTATCCTTTTTAGATTTGTTATCGGTAATATAGTTGATATTTTTGCTTAGTCTGATGCGCTTGAAAAAAAATGCATACATATATATATAAGTAGATAAATAAATAGAAGTAAAAAAAGTTTTGCAAAAGCCCAAAATATTTTCTTTTACAAGATAACAAGCTCTGGCATCAGTGCGAAGCTCTGGCGGGTATCAGTGCGAAGCTCTGGCGGGTATCAGTGCGAAGCTTTGGCATCAATGCGAAGATCTGGTATTAGGATACATCCGGATAACTTAAGTGGATCCAATGACCAAATGATTTCTTTAGCCCAATCATCTCGTCCAAATCCTTGGTGATCTACAAAAGGATTTTCAAGCTAACTTCACTGCTCTAGAAGCTCAACATACCAAATTGCCTCGAGTGTAGGATTGCTCATGGAAAAAGAGCAAAACAAAGGATCTGGGCATGAAGCAAATGTCGAATAAAAAGAAGGTAATAAAAGGGGAAAGCTCGGACTCGAAGCAGATAAACAAATAAATTTAATGATGAGGGAGAGACTATTGCCCTAGAATGGGAAAAAAAATTGGCTATGCTTAAGTCACAGATCGCTAAGATGAGAAAGACCGATGACCCAATGGACCTCAGTACCCTTACCGTGAGCCCAAAGGATACACACCCTCTAAAGTTTTAAATGCTAGATATGGACAAATTCGATGGGACTATGGATCCACGGTTCCATGTGAAGATGTATGTGCGTGTTTTAGCTCCTCATGAAGTTAACTAGAATTAGTTGGTTTAGCTTTTTTATCAAACCTGGACTGGAGTCACTGCTTGATAGTTCCTCGCTCTCGACAATTCAAGAGTTCAAACATAGGAAGACGTGGTGAGAGAAATTTTCAATCAATATATATTACTTGAAGAGACTTGGAGACTACCAAACAGAAGCCTAAGGACTCAATCTCAACCTCTAAATGCAATGGAGGAATAAGGCTACTCAGATGGTTAACCGCCCGCCAGAAGAGGAACATGTTGACATGATAAGGGATAACTTATTACAGGAGCATCGTGAGTATATTTTTGGGTACTATCACTTTTCCTTCAAATCACTGATGGGATCCCTAGTACAAATTGAAGATGCTATCAATAAGGGAACCATACCCCGAGAAACTAGGCTGAGAGGATACTCAGTCGATGGGAGGAATACCAATGCTATGTCAAAGCTAGCTAGTGTGAATAATGTCAAAAGTGTCAGGTCTCAATAGGTAGTGTCGCGGGAAGCCATTCCCAAGCCATGACGATGTTTCACTCGTTTGAACGCCCCACTTACAAAAGTCTTTAAACAATTGCTACATGGAGTTTTGATTGCCAAGATGCCACCTACTCCTGCATCGATTGTTTTACCTATAGGATTTGATGCCCAACCTCATTGTGCTTATTATTGAAGAGCCGGTCATCAGACGGTAAAGTGCGTTGCCCTCTATCATGCGATCCAAGATTCGATTGACAAACGAGAAGTAAACCCTTTTGCCGAACCCAATACGAAGACAGAATCTCCACCAGCGCATCAAGTGAGTGTAAGTGAGATATCTCTTCCAGCGCTAGATCTTTCTATGCTCGATTAGGAGGAAGGTATTTGAGATAAGATCGTTTAGCTCTCACATCGATGGTCAAAGACTTTTTCAGTGCCGAGTTGAGTATGATGCTGAGCCAGAACCTTAGATGGTATTCCCAACATTTTCTAGATTACTCTTTTTCCAGACTTATTTTTTGTTAATGTTTTTATTTAACTTTTGGTCCCTGATTTAGGCTGATACGGTAGATGATGAATAAAAAGAAATAAATATTCAAAAATATTCCCTTTCTTAAAAGTCTCATTTATAGTTTGGGTTAAATAGAGTTTGTGTTTCTAGTAAATCTAGGAGTTCATCCTTAGCAAGTCGAGAGCATGACAATCTTCAAAACAAGAGAGAATTGCCCGATTTTATACTGGTTGAATCCATAATTGCTTAATCATTTCGGGATATTGTGCAAAAAAAGATTTTGAATTTAAGACCAATGGTCTATCTTGTTGACATTTCTTCTTTGCACTTGGGGGGTAGTGATCCCTGTGTTTTCAAGCTTTAATATTAGAATTTCAGTTTATTTGAAATTGAATGTCAGAAAAGATAATGGAAGAATTGTTTTTTGAAATTTAAACATTCGTGTAAGAATCTAAGATATTATTAAGAAAAGGCCGTGACTTCTTTTCTTGGCCAACCTAAATCCTCAAAGATAATTAGGTGGTCATATCTCCTACTATAAGCTCGGTCTCTCTTTCCTAGCATAGACCATTTATCTTGAAAAAAAAAAAGAAAAAAAGTATCCGCTAGACTGAAAACTCAGAAAATGGTAGCCAAGAAAAAAGTTAGGGCACAAAAGAAAATGAAAAAAACAAAAATAACAATAGAAAAAGTGATAGACCTCAAAAGAATGTAAGTTTATACGAGTCTTCCTTGAAATGAGCATTCCCGATGATTAGAGGTAGACCTAACAAACGGGTATACCCGCCGGGTATAGGTAAAAACCGATCGGGTTAGGATAAAATCGGGTCGGGTAATTTTTACCCGATTTTTCCCAGGTAGTCTTTTTTGTTGCCCGTACCCTACCCTTGCGGGTCGGGTATTACCCGCGGGTAAATGGCTATATATATATATATATATATATATTCATTGGGGTATTTTAATTATTTCTCTTGGAATATTTTCCCCCTTTTATTACTACAAATCTATAATTATCACAGTTTAATCTCTACACGATTTCAGTTTTGTTACTACAATACAATAAAATGATCTTTTTGGCTATAAGATCCAACCAAACAATCTCAAATCCAACACAAATATACAAAATTCATATAGAAACAATACAAGTAGATCGAGATCTGAACTGATTGATGACTATTACAAAAATTTACATAAATAAAAAAACAAGATCTGAATCGATTTCATAGCAGATCGACTATGAAATCAAAGTTGAAGGCCGAGGCTTTCCATGCAAGACAGTGGTGGAGCTGTGACCGGCAGAGCTGGACGATTGGGGGGTCAAGGTGCGGAGAAGTGCGGCCTTCGACGGATCTGACTATGGTGGGTGAGTGCAAGAGATAGAGAACAAGGCTGAGAGAGAGAGATGCAGTCGTCGGTGGATCTATGGTGGGTGAGAGCGAGAGATCTATGGTGGCCTGGTGGGTGAGAATGAGAGACTTCAGAGAAGGAGGGAGAGCTGTGCAAATCAGAGAGGGACGTCGTGAGAGAGAGAGCGGCGTCGTGACTTGTGAGTGAGAGAGAGAGAGAGAGAAAGAGAGAGAGGAATGGCGCAGATGGAGAAGATAAGAGGAAAAGATGAAAACCCTAGCAATCTGGCACTTATATATATTGAACAATTCGGGTAGGGCGGGTAAACCGTATTCGACCCGGACCGATCCGAAAATTACAGGTCGATTCGGGTACGGGTCTATTTTCGGCTGCCATTCAAAATATGTACCTGGGTTTTTTGGCCGGGTATGGATCGACCGGTGGGTCCGAGTAGATTTTTGCCAGGTCTAATTAGAGGCCATCGTTTGGCCCGTATCATCCTAATTACCATATACTAAATTTTTTCCACTTGCTAGCCCTTTGTGCCTAAAAAGTAAAGCCTTTCTTTTTATAAGCCTATATTTCTAACCTTAGGGCGGGAAGTCTCCTTATGTGTGCCTATGTCTTGAGTAATGCGGCAAAGTCAAGTCAACATGAAAAGGATTCCCATTCATATGAACCAAGGTCTTGAAGATAGGTGACGATTGAAATCTTGGTAATCATCTGTTCTATCTTGAAAGAAGGAATAAAGACTGAAAGAAAAAGGAGAAAAAGAACGAAAAAGAAAAGAAGGGAAATAGATGGGATCAAATAATCATTGCCGAACTTCAGCGCATTGAATTGCCATTGATTGAGTTTGAATAATTGATATTCAGCAAATCCAATTTGAACTACGTCCGACCTGATTCTCCAAATGAGGATACATAGGCAGCTTAGTCACCTTCTAGGCTTCGTCTCCATAGGCACACACTAGGGGTTTTGGTTTCATATTTGGATTTTTGAGCCTTATAACCATTCGTTTCTTAGCCCATACCCTGGTCTACATTCTGTCCCACATATAAAGTCGTTCCTAAGGTTATGCTTATTTAAGAAAGACAAATATTCTTTTACATTTTCATGAGGTCGAAAAAAATGAAATGAAATGAAAAACATTTAAAAAATGATGAAAAAAGAAGATAATAATCCACGTACCTCTTTGAGCTTGCTATATTATGACATGATATGTACACCTCCATATGGCTTGTTGGATGACCTTTTGATACATGATCTTCCGAACTTAATGTGTTCACCTCTTGGTGACATAATGATGACTCATTGCTTTTCATGACCTATCTAGCCTACCCTATTCTGAATGGCGGTTTGATATATTTTTGCTACCTATTCGGTGATAATATAAGAAGCCTTATGATCTTATCTCATGCCTTATGAGCTTTATGTTTCACACTTGACAATTAGTCACTCTTATCCAGCCCAGTCATTGTATATTGATCTTTTCACTAATTCTGGGCCAAGACCCTATCAGCCTTATAGCTTATACAGTTCCGCAACATACACATCAACCTTTCAGTTCATGCACCTTACACTTTCACTGTCCATCTTTTGGGCTCAACCTTTTCATGGTAGTCTCAACGATTCAAACTCGCGTGTTTAAGTTAAGAAGTACTTCTTCTGTGAAATTGAATGACATTTGATGATAAGGAATTGAATGTTTTCGATCAAAAAACTTCAGTGGTCTTTCCCTCTTTGAGTTGAGATAGACGTGTCAATAGAGTGTCAATAGAGTGGGCACCATTGCCTTAAATTCAAAAACACGCGAGCGAAAATCTCAAAGTGGTTAGTCAATTTATCATATCGGACAACAAATATGTTTTTCAATTTCAACATGCTCTCGAACTGTGAAAGGATATTAACTTCGTCGTAAGTTCTTCATTGTTTGTTTTCAAGGGGCTTTCCCATGTGATTTCCATTTTGTTATAGTTTCACTAGGGTTAGTTCTAGTTGCATTTTTGTCCAGGGGCTTCATGTGGATCCCTTGTCCTGACAGTCATGATACACACACAAAAAAAAAAAAAAAGGAGTTTTGGTGATACTTAATTTTCGACGCTTGAAGAAATGTCATAAACTAGTTATAATTTATGACACTTCTATCGTAACGTCGCATAGTTTATGACACAAATTTTTATATGCCACAGAGTTTCTGACGTTTTAGTACGTGACACTTATTAAGCGTCGCTTTATTCCTTCGCGACACTAATAAAGCGTCAATTACTAACATGATAGCAATACTTAAAGTAAAATGTCATAACTATTGGATGCTAAACAACGGCGTTTCATTATTTCTTTTTTACTCATTATATATGAATAAAACGTGGGAACCAAAGAAAATAGCGGGAAAATTCAGCCTCTCTCTCTGGCGCTAATATTTTCGTCCCAGAGATGCCCAAATTACCTGTTCATCTTCTCCAAAAGCTCCGAGAATCTGCCTCTCCCCAAATCACCGTTGCTCGATCTGCCTCTCCCCAAATCAGCCTCACAAAATTTCCCAATCAATCTCTCTCACGTGGTGGCGGAACCTTTAAAAAAAGAAATTTCTTACACTGCCTCCTCTGTGTATGTGTGTGTGGGGCCTCTGGTGCGACACTCTCACTCTCGCATCCGGCATCTCTGTCTGGCCCCAGGCTCCAGCCGACAGGGGCTCTCTCTCTCTCTGGCCTTCTAGGCTTTTTCTCTCTCTCCATCGAATCAAGACATGCCGATTGCCACCAGCCAACATCCCTCTGCCGATGAATTGACTGACAGAAGAACCGAGCAAGCAAGTGACCGGAGATGGTGGCGAGTGACCGGCGAAAAATCCTGGTCGGACAGGGAGAGTGACCGGCTAGTCGGCGACGATAACTTGATTCTCTCCGACCCCTGCAAATCTGCAATCGATCAACAGGTAAGTTTCATTCTTCAAATTGATGCTTTTTCCATTGATGCTTCTTCAAATTGATGCTCCAATAGTTCAATTTAATAGTTTTAGAATAGATTTGGTTCAATTAATAGTTGATTGTATACTTTGTTTAGATTACGGTTTAAAGTTTAGGGATTTTAATTAGGGTTTTAAAATTAGGAGTTTTATAATGGAAGAGCAGGCAGGACTGCTGGAGCTTTGTTTAGGTGGCCAAGATTGGTTCATGTGTTTGCAGTTGGATTTGGGTTGGGTAACGTGGGCGAGAGGGTTGTTTGTGTGTTTTGGGGGATGTATGGTGTGCTCTCATTGTTTGTATGCTTGTTAATTTTGTTTTCCTTGCCACATTAAGATGCAATGAATTAGCATTACTAACGAGAATCACTTGAATAGGTTCTGCGAACTGGGTAGGGGCCTAAATTGTGAAGAACAGCAATTCAACCAAATTAGGAAATCGCCTATTCGAGCAATTAAACAGCATAGCCGAGCTTAGGGGTTTGAACTTGTGATAATTAACTAACATAGAAAAAGAATACTTTTTCGTATAAGAAAACTGGGCTTCCTGCTGTTGTGTTACTCTGCTCTACTGGAAGTGTGTCTTAGATTTTAACTTGTGTCATATACCACCTAGGGCCTATTTTGAGAGTGGATTTAATGAAAGCTCCTTCCCTCACCAAAATTCTTGATTGAGTTCAAGCTGAGTGGCTAGTGCCCCTCGCTTTATGATGTCTTAATGGCAAAAAAGCTGAGAGCTTGCTAACCTTATACGGCATTTGCTCTGTTTTGCAGCATTGAAGCTGCTTGTGCTGCATATCCTACTGCTGATGTTTTCATAAACTTTGCATCATATAGAAGGTGAGTTCTCTTTTAGTAGCATCCTGGTGGACAGAGGTATCAATTTTCTACCACATATTGATTATATATTGGTAATTTTTGCAGTGCTGCTGCTTCTTCAAAGACTGCTCTCAACAGCCCACCATTGGAGTTATGGCAATTATTGCTGAAGGTGTTCCAGAGTCAGACACTAAGGAGTTAATAGCATATGCAAGGACAAATAATAAGGTGACATAAAATTGATGGAAAATCCTCGTCTAGACTTGTGGTCTGAAGTTATAGCTTCTTTAAATGTGGTGAACTTGTTAAGGAGAATGAAGATGAACATAATCTTTCCTTAGATGTTGCTTGATCACTTCACCCGTGTCTTGATTTGAAATTATAATTTCATGTAATTTTATGCTGATGGTGTTTGCAGGTTTTTATTGGCCCAGCTACTGTTTGGGGTATTCAAGCTTGTACTGGTGGTCCTATCCAACTAAATGGTCTGAATTTAGTTGGATAGGCACGACGCGTCTAACTTCCATACAGGCCTATAAGCTCAGTGTGTGTTTTTCCAACTGTGGAGTATGCCCTTTTTTGTCGTTAGACTTTGTTGAAGGTAGCAGTCAGTGTCCTAGTAGTGTGTGTGTAGAATTGGAAGTGTAATACTACCTTGCTAGAATTTGATAAGATATTCATATCAAAAAAGATACAGCGTCCACAGACAAATGGACACAACTCTTGTTCGATAGCAGAGGCAATTGATCCTAGAGTCTCTAATCGTGGTCTCGTTCTTGTAATCATTTTTTTTGGGGCAATAAAGGCTATTCTTTGAGTTAGACTCTCCCCTTAAGCAAAGTTGCAAACCGATGGGGTGTGCTTGTGGTGAAGTATATCCTGCTCCGCCCTATCTTGCAAGGAGGACGGGTATCAGCGACTCTACACATAATACTCTATCTCCTCTCTATTTTCTTCCTTTCATTAATAGATTGTACATATCTCGCAATACCCTCTAAACTTTGTACAGTAGATTCCAACGCCTTGCATTTGAATGGAACCTAGAAATGTCAAAATTGGTTGGCATGTTGTGTGTTAAACTCAGTGTAAGACAAATAACAAGCAAGACAATCAAAGATTCACTTTCATTTTTCTGCTTGGATTGTATCATTTTTTGGTTGAATATACTGCGTGCCCCAGTGAAAATGTTTGGGCATTTTCAAGCGTTTGATGCTCAAATTCATTTTTAGTATGTTTTCTTTGCAACATTACTCAATAACGAGTTCTTTCTGTCTAATTTCTTTCTTCTGTTTTCACAACTGCTATATATGTGTTATTTTTTCTGATTAGGATGTGCCAAACTTTTTTATGAATGTAGGTCATGTATAACAAAACCTTTTCATTTCTTTCTTTTTGGTGGGTGATCTCATGAATAATTCTGAGGTCTAATGTTTTTCTGGAGGGCTTGTCAATAGCTACTTTACGTAATTACACGTGCTTAGCAAAAACATCACTTCGGGTCAGGGATTGTTGATTGAGACTGTGACTGACTAGGGTAGCTTAATTTTGTAGCAACATGAAATTGAGTATAAAAAATTGAGCGCAGAGCGAATCTGGTCGCGAGAACTCGCCCCTCCGCAGGAGGAAAACTCCTCTCCCTGCTTGCAAGGTTTTGTGCTTCTCTTAATACACACCTACTAATTTACTTGTGATATGCTTTTTAAAATATTTTGATGTGGTTTTTTTCTTACCCTAGACCTAAGATCTTTAAAGAAGGATTTTTTCACTGCAATCTGGTGTATGTTGGTTCGAGGTCCTAGATACGGGTGCATATTTATTGTTTCAAAGTAGTCATGCATCTTTCATGTTTTCACCCTTCAGATTTTAACAGTTGGATGGTGCAAGTGGAACATTAGATTTTGACAAGCTGTGGAAGCGACCACCAAAGCGAGACTATGTGCACTGTGTCGAGCCAAGTCCATCCTATACATGTAAAGAACATGTGATTTTTCTTTGCTTGAGTGTATTTAATCTCCATCTTTACTTCTCTTTCACCATAATACTATCTTTTCAGCTCCTGGGGAAACCTAAGGTTACCTGCTTGTACATACAAATGGCGGCCTTAATCAGATGCCTGCTGGGGTGTGTACTCGATTTCTCTCCCTCTAATTGATCAATGATTAATCTTTTGAAGACCCTGTGTTCTAGCAAGCACTAATATATTATTAGTAGTTGTGGTCACATAAAATAGAACTTGAAATCCCCGAATTTGTTTATATGTAGAGAGATGTTATATATGGTAACTTTGAGATAAGTTGACAATGGAAAAATGTCATAAAAAAATCGGAATTCTTATGGTTTGTTAGACTAAAGATTTGAAAATTTTGTATCTTCTCGTAGAATGGTGCTTGTTACGTGACAAATCAGTTGATAAATACTTACTTCTAACAAATGAAATTGACGATTCAAAGATATCAACTGTTTGAAAACTTTTTATGTACTTGAGCTGCATCTTCCTCTTAAATGCTAATAGTTCATCTATAGGCCCTGCTTTAGCAAACATGATATACTAGAGTTTCCAACCTACCTTGAACCTGTTTACTTTTAGCAGTTTAAATTGATCAATATTGGGTACAACATGCCTTCAGGTCAAGTCAGAAAGTATGCCTTGTTCACCAATCTTGACGACTCAACCCAGACCACAACCCAAATTGCAGATAACTTATTCGTGTTGCCAGATCATATCCACCCACCCTAATTGTGATACAACCAGGAAATATCAGATAATCATGCCTTTAGATCAGGTCAGAAAGTTAGAGTTGTCTGATATCGCCAATTTTAACTGCTCAATTGCAGATCACTTTTTCTAGCTGCGAGATTAGATCTACATGCCCTAATTGTGTTACAATCAGATGCCCTAATTGTGTTACAATCAGGACCCATAATTGAGTTTCAATCAGAAGCTCTTGTTTTCCGCTCATGATACTTGTGTCACTCAGTTAATGAGTGTCAAAATATAGAGAGGAAGCTCAGACGCCGCAATTACTCTTGATAGCTTAGTCAAGGCTCTGCATACTAAGTACTCTTCATCATAGCCAATTACACGTGACTCCCCTGCCTCGTTCTTGAATCAGTATAGGCGAGAACCATAGACACCTTTCCACATCATCGTCATGCAGGGATTTGGCAACTCATTGGTCATCCCTATGATTTTATTGGATGATTAAATGAATGATATTCTTGTTCCAAGGATTGACACTGTTTTCTCTTCCGAGTTATCACATAAAATGAACTTTAACACCACTTAGATGAAACTACCTTTTTCCTAATTTGTTGGTTCTATTAATGTAAATAAGAAGCTATGCAACATAAAAGCTGATTCCAACAATTGGAGCTAAAGAACAATCCCATTTTTGACTTGCAGATACGTGACATGGTCATTGTTGCTCGTATTATAAACGCTACACTGTGATTCCAAAACTTGATAAATGCTCATTTTGGCAGGACTCTAGGTACCATATATCTTTTCCATATTTTTTGTGGTCTTGCAATTTAAGTTTTTCTCAAGGTTCGAATGTCGCCTTTCTATTTTTCTATGTTGCATCTTCCTCCAGTTTTGCATGCTTAATGCTATATATTTTTGGACTGCAGCAATATCTCTGATGTCTTTGATGAAGATCATTTCATAAATTCGCTGGCTAACGATGTAAAAGTCATTAAGAAGCTGCCTAAATAACTGGAAAGTGCTACTGGGGCAGTTAAGCACTTTAGAAGCTGGTCTGGGGTGGATTACTACTAGGAAGAGATAGCAAGCATGTGGGAAGAATAATATGTACAAATGGTTAGATATGCTTACTTGGTTAATTCTATATACCATTGTCAATACTTGATACAATGCATCTTTTAATATGTTATTCGAGCAGTTAATATGTTCTCGACTAGCAAATAACAC
Source organism: Escallonia rubra (assembly GCA_033065855.1). NCBI lineage: Eukaryota > Viridiplantae > Streptophyta > Magnoliopsida > Escalloniales > Escalloniaceae > Escallonia > Escallonia rubra. The sequence goes on along the minus strand of JAVXUO010000417.1, from coordinate 97,736 downwards.
TCTCCTTCCAGATTTTTAGAAGCTGCACTGTCGTGCCTGTTATGAAGCTCTCTATTTTTCTCCAAAGATTGAGGCGATGGGAAAAGTAAAATAGTCTGGCTCAACTACTTGTTTAAAATTTTTAAGTGCCTATTGGTAATGGCCATCATGCAAGTTATTGTTCTTTTGACTTTGTAATTGGTGGTGGATCGGATGAGGTCCGATGGTGCTCACATCGCTTTGTACTTGCGTTATGAAAAAGACATGCTTCCTTTTAGTGGATGAACTCATGATTTATCCCTAGAAAAGCTAATGAGCTAAGGATAACGACGTCTGTGGGTGATATGATGGTGTTTTTCTAATTTTCTATTCATAAAAATTATCTTTTTTGATACTGACTTTATGTTTCATTTCCGTTCTGAAGTTGTAGAGAGAATATTGTGTACTAAAAAGTGAAAGAAATTGATTCTACGGAACAGAGAGTGAAAGGGTACTGTCCTTCAACTCCAAAGGAAGTTGGAATGTTCCTTACAACGCTTAAATTCCCGTCGAACACACCAATATATATTGCTACTAGAGAAATATATGGAGGTGTTTGTCATATGGCTGCTCTTCAATCCCACTATCCAATACAAATGAACAAGGTATAGCATCTGACTTGCATCATTATTGTTGATATATGTCTTGTATTTATGTCTTACATCGGTTATTCAAAGAAAGTTGCAACTTGGCCTTTAGTATATAAGACATCTTGTCCCACATTGCTTGGAGAGAGAAGATCACTGCTTTCTTCAAGTATAAGTAAGGTGTCTTGTATTATGTTTAAGGGCAAGAGAAGAGAGTCTTTCTTTGAGTAGGAAAGAAAGAAAGAAGAGTCCTTCTTTGAGTAGGAAAAGAGTTGAGAGATATACGTGAGAGAGCGTTGTAAATCTGACTTGTGTAAAGTGGATTTGAGTTCTCTCATATTTCTTGTGTTTTCTTATTTGATTATCGTGTTCTATACATATTTATCTAGAGCGATTTCATAACAAGTGGTATCAAGAACTTCCAGGTTTATTTTTTGGGCAAAATTGAAATCGATTTGAGAGGATAAATATGTTGAACAACACGACCATGAAGTATGCCTGTGAACAATTTGATGGGAAGACGAATTTTGGCATATGGCAGGGCACGGTGAAGGATATCCTTGTGCAGCAAGGATTGCTCAAGCCTTTGTTGGGGAATAAGCCTGAGTCAATGGATCATGACGATTGGGAGGAATTACAGGCTAAGACTGTAACTACGATACAGTTGAATCTATCCCCGAAGGTTAAGTACCAGGTTTTGATAGAGACTTCTCCAATAGCTATGTTGCAGAAATTGGAGAAGATATATATATCAAAATCTTTGTCGAATCGGTTATATCTGAAGAAAGATATGTACCAGTTACGGATGGATGAAGGTTCAGATCTGGGTGATCATATATCATAATTTAATCGGTTGGTGTCCTAATTGTCGAGTATAGATGTTAAACTCGAGAAGGAAGATCAGGCGATTTTGTTGTTATCTTCGCTTCCAAAATCATATGAGACTTTGAAGACTACGTTGCTTATTGGGAAGGAGACATTGCTTGTTGATGATGTAATGTCGGCTCTTATGGACTCGAGCAGAGTTAATGGGACGAGTTCAAGCAGTCAAGGCGAAGGTCTGGTGCTAAGGTCTGAAAATAAGAATGGTCATGGAAGAGGCAGAGGTCGATCTAGAAGCAGAAATCCAGGACATGGAAATGACAGGTCTAAGTCTCGTGGAAAGCAGGACAAGTCTAATATTGAATGCTGGTATTGTAAAGAGATTGGTCACATTGCAAGAAAATGTCCAGAAAGGAAGGAGAAGAAGAACAGAAAGAAACATGTGAACAATGCTAATGTTGCTGAAGAAGATGACAAAAGCAGCGATGGTGATCTCTACTTGGTTTCCTCGGTTGAGCAAGAAAAATGTAATCTCTTATCAGTTAGAGACAACAGTTTTTCTACGGAATGGTTTCTTGACTCTGCATGTTCGTTTCATATGTGCCCACATAAGGAATGGTTTGATTGTCTTGCTCCATGTGACGGTGGTACTATGTTAATGGGTAATGACGCTGTTTGTAAAGTCATGGGGATATGTACCATTAAAATTAAAATGTTTGATGGGATTGTGAGAACCCTGGGTGATGTAAGGTACATACCTGACTTAAAGAAGAATTTGATTTCCTTGGGCACAATTGATTCTATAGATTGTAGTATATCTATAAAAGGTGGAGTCATGAAAGTCATCAAAGATGCGATGGTGATAATGAAATGTCAGAAAACTGGAAATTTGTATAAACTGATAGGGAACACAGTTATAGGTGGAGCTTCAGTATCAACTCATGCAGGTTCTAGCAATGATAACTTTGAGTTATATGGCATAAACGGCTGGGACACTTGAGCGAGGGAGGTATGCTGGAACTTCACAAACGCAAGTTGCTGCAGGGAGTGAAATCATGAAAGCTGGACTTCTGCAAATTTTGTGTTTTTGGGAAGCAAAAACGAGTTAGTTTTAAGGCAGCTTCTCATACTAGTAAAGGGGTTCTGGACTATATACATTCGGATGTTTGGGGATCAATCAAACATATCTCAAATGGGGGAGCTCGTTACTTTGTTACGTTTATAGATGATTTCTCAAGAAAGGTATGGGTGTACTTTATGAAGCACAAGTCTGAAGTTTTCAACGTGTTTAAGCAGTGGAATGTTATAGTTGAAAATCAGATGGGTAAGAAGCTTAAGTACTTCATATCAGATAATGGCATGTAATACAAGGATGATGAGTTTTTGCAGTTCTGCAAGGATAAGGGTATCATCAGACACTTTTCAGTGAAGAGGACTCCGGAGCAGAATGGGGTTGCCGAAAGGATGAACATAACCTTACTGGAGCGAGCTAGATGCATGAGGTTGAATGCAGACTTGCCGAAGAGTTTCTGGGCTGAAGCTGTTAACACAGCTTGTTACTTGATCAACCGTTCTCCATCATCTGCCATTAATCATCGAGTTCCCGAAGAGGTATGGTCTAGTAAACAAGTTAATTTTCTGCAATGAGAATTTTTTGTTGTCCTGCGTATGTTCATCTTTAGAATGAAGAACGATCCAAACTTGGTCCTAAGTCAAAAGAATGTATATTCCTTGGGTATGATGAATGAGTGAAAGGATACATGTTATGGGATTCAGTGGCCAAGAAGAAGGTGATTAGTAGAGATGTTGAATACGAATGCAACTTTTAGCGAGAGGCAGGGTCACACAGTGGAGATAGAGTTGCATGAGTAGAGGACAAAATCAGCTGATGAGTCTACAGATGGATCTACAGATGAGCCGTCTTTAAAGGATCCAGAGGAGCATCCTAGTGATTCTTGGAATCTAGTCAGAGATAGAGAGCCACGTACTAAGAAACCAACACAAAGGTATGGTTTTGAGAACTTGGTCTCATTTGCACTAATCGTGGAAAATGGAGATCCTACCAGTTACAACAAGGCTGTCAAGGCAGAAGATGGTAACTTGTGGTTGACAGCAATGGATGAGGAGATGTAATCTCTACGGAAGAATCAGACTTGGGAATTGGTTAAACTTCCAAAGGGTGTGAACGCTATTGGATGTAAGTGGGTTTACAGGAAAAAGGAAGATCAGAAGTACAAGGCAAGACTGGTGGCAAAAAGATATTCTCAAAAGGAGGGAATTGATTATAATGAGATCTTTTCGCCAGTAGTGAAGCATACTTCTAACAGATTGATATTTTCCATTAGCAGAGCGGAATATGGAGTTGGAGCAGCTTGATGTAAATACAGCTTTTCTTCATGGTGATTTGGATGAGAAGATCTACATGCAGCAACCTGAGGGATTTATTGAACCTGGTAAGGACTATGTGTACAAGCTGAAAAAGTCCTTATATGGTTTGAAGCAGTCTCCTCGGCAGTGGTACAAGCGATTCGACACATTCATGGTAACTCATGGTTACTCTCGCTGTGAGTATGATTGTTGTGTGTATTATCGAGTCCTTGATGATGGTTCACTGTTGTTGCTCACATTATATGTGGATGATATGTTGATTGCTGCAAAGAGTAAGTCTCATATTCTGCACTTGAAGAAATTGTTGAGCAGGGAGTTTGATATGAAGGATCTTGGTTCTGCCAAAAAGATCCTTGGTATGGAGATTCATAGAGATCGAAAGGTAGGAAAGTCGTGGGTAACTCAGAAAAGTTATGTTAAAAAGGTACTGGAGAGGTTTAGTATACTCAATGCTAAACCAGTTAGTACACCATTGGGAGCTCATTTTCAGTTATCCTCACAACTTTGTCCTAGTACAGAAGAAAATGTTGAGTATATGTCTCGAGTACTGTAAGCAAATGCGGTTGGTTGTCTTATGTATGCCATGGTGTGTACTAGACCTGATATCTCCCATGCAGTTAGTATCGTCAGCAGGTATATGGGAAATCTATGAAAGAAGCATTGGGATGCAGTAAAGTGGATCTTCCGTTATCTAGTAGGTTCGACCAACTTTGGCGTCATGTTTGATCGTGATGGGGCGAAAGGTGAGGTTTCTGGCTTTGTGGATTCTGATTATGCTGGGGACTTGGATTCCAGGAGATCCACGACTGGATATATTTTTACATTCTATGGATGGCCGATATCTTGGAAATCAGTGTTACAGTCTACTACAACATTGTCAACTACGGAGGCAGAATACATGGCATTGACAGAGGCAGCTAAGGAGGCATTATGGTTAAAGGGACTGGTAAAGGAGCTTGACTTCAAGCAGCGTGGTGTTTTGTTACAGTGTGACAGTCAAAGTGCATTGGATTTGGCAAAGAATCAGGTTTTTCATGCAAGGACCAAGCATATTGATGTACGTTATCATAGGGTCCGAAAATTCTAAACAAATTGTCGTGCACAAGGTTCACACTAATGACAACGCTGTTGATATGCTCACGAAGACAGTCACGACAGAGAAGTTCAAGCATTGCTTGAGCTTGATTCATCTCTTTCTTGTTGAGTTCAAGGTGGAGTGAATCCCTACCTTTAAAGGGGATGCAAGGTGGAGTACCTGAAGAAGGTACTGAAGGCATATTACACTTTCTTGTTAATACAAGCCAAGGTGGAGATTGTTGATATATGTCCCACATCGGTTACTCAAAGAAGGTTACAACTTGGCTCTTAGTATATAAGATATCTTGTCCCACATTGCTTGGAGATAGAAGATCACTGCTTTCTCCAAGTATAAGTAAGGTGTCTTGTATTGTGTTTAAGCGCAAGAGAATAAAGTCTTTCTTTGAGTAGGAAAGAAAGAAAGAAGAGTCATTCTTTGAGTAGGAAAAGAGTTGAGAGATACACGTGAGAGAGCATTGTAAATCTGACTTGTGCAAAGTGAATTTGAATTCTCTCATATTTCTTATGTTCTCTCATATTTCTTGTGTTTTCTAATTTGGTTATCGTGTTCTATACATATTTATCTAGAGCGATTTCGTAACAATTATCTTGCTCTATGTTTGAAAATATATTCATCTACAAGTAGGGAATCGTTGTTTAGGAAAGTAATTCACTAGTAAGCTTTTGTGCTATGAATGTCATGCTTTTGAATAATGTTGTATTCTGATTAGGTAGGAAGCCAAAAAGGCCAAATTTTACAGTTTTGTTATATAGCCAAGGCAATGCATGGAGATCTAAGGCGGAAACCAAAATCTTGTGCTTACAAGCTTAAGCTCGCAACTCCATTTGTTATTAGTGTCTGCTTTGCAAGTGCATGCTAGGCAGGGAGACTTAGGAACTACTCAACTCAACCTTACCCCTTCATCACCTGAGCCAGGTTCCGTGGGTGATTGCATTACTTAGCAAATCCGACCCCTTTACATGTTTTTAGACTCATGAACTTAATAAGTACATATTTAATCAGGTACATATATGGCACTGTAACATGTTAACTATATCTACTTCTGCTTGATTGGATTTTATTTTAGTAGGATCTTCATTGGATTATGAATAAGTACATCTATGTGGATATGAATTGGTCTGCCGAATTTGTTGAAATATGAGCTACCTGGGTTAGGTCAATTAAAGATTTACAAATAAGATGCAAGAATGAAATGGGGACATAGATGAGTCTTTATCTTTCTTAATGCATTCTGTTTGTCGACCAGTTTTTCGATTTAATTCAACTTGTGTCATACCGGTTAAATTTATAACCTTCTTTCTTGACTTTTTTTATTTCTAGGTTTATATGTTGGGAAGGCATACATCAATGCTTTTGTTGGACTTAGAAGAAGCGATATGCACTATGATAACATTTTGGATGAGATGTATATATCTTTAGGTTTGATTGTTCAATGACATTACATTTGTATGTTTTTTAAATTGAGAAGTTCTGAATGGTTATGTAATTAGGATGTGAATGTTGGATATGGTATGGTTGAGTGACATTAGCTTGTTTTTTATAATGATGAGTTTATAAGCTTGTTAAATCGACTTGATTGTTCATTATTTGTGTTGGATTGGAGCAGGAATTACTTAAATACTTCACTTTCACGTCTTAGGCCAATTTTTTTTTGACAAATTTCAGAATATTACAGGCAAAAAACTAGTGACAATTGCTTAAAAGTGTCGTAAAATGACATTTCAAAATAATGTCGCAAAAACAAAAACTGGCACTTAATGCAAGTGTCGTTAATTTAGAAGCATTTGAAAGATAATGTTGCCAAATAAAAACTGGCACTTTAATGGAAGTGTCGCTAACGTAGCGACATTTGTTTTCGAAGTGTCGCATACCTAAGTTTATTATTGACCCCATAAGAGGTACTTGAAAGTGTCGCACAAAAGTGTCGTAAGTCTAACGCCGACGTGTCTAAGAAGTGTCGGGAAATTCCAGACGGATGAATTTGCGACGCTTGTAAAAAGCGTTAATAAAGTGTCGGGAAACCACTTTGCGACAATTTTACTATCATTGGCGACACTTTTTAGTGTTGCCTAAGCCCCTTTTTTTGTAGTGATAATATTTGTCTTAGGTCGTCTTTTTCGCTACATTGTTAGCATTTTTGGTCTAGTAGCCTCCTGTAAGTTTCCTTTATGACGGTTAAGATATCGTCTATCCTTGCATGCATTTTGTCTTAATTTAAGGGCTTTATGTGAAGTCCCCTTCCTTGACAGCCATGATAACATCTGTCTTTATATGTCCAATTTATTGCACCGTCAATTTGTCTGCATACATTTTGTCAAAAAGGCTTGTCGTGAGTGAGCCCCATTTCATGACAGTCTAGATGGTGTCTGTCTTTGCGTGCATTTTGTCTTAGTCAGGGGCTCCATGTGGGTCCCTTTCTCCGACTATCATGATGTTGTATGTCTTCATCCAGCTCATTGCATTGTCAGTTTTGTCTGCATGTATTATAGTTTAGGGGTTCATTGAGATCCCCTTTCCATGACAGTCGTGATACTGTTTGTCTTTACATGGTTAGTTTTGTCCGCATGCACTTTTGTCTAGGAGTACTCTATGATTCCCTTCTCATGACAATTGCGGCAGTGTCTGTCGTTCCCCAATCTACTGCATAGTCAGCATCGTGCGCATGCATTTTTGGTATAGGGATTCCATGTGGTCCCCCCTTTCAGGATATTCATGATAGAGTCTGTCATCCTCCAGTCTGTTGCGTGGTCTATTTTGTCTACATGCATTTTGTTTAGGGGTCCCTGTGATTCACCTCTCACGACAGGCGTGATACAGTCTATCCTTACCTAGTCCATTGCAGGGTTAGTTTTGTCTAAATGTATTTTTGTTTAGCGGCTCCCCATGATCCCCCCTTCACTGTAATCGTGATAGCGCTCGTCTTCATCTAGTCCATTGCATGGTTAGTTTTGTCAGCATTTATTTTTGTCTTGGGGCTCCCTGTGATCCCCCCTTCACGACAGTCGTGATGGAGTCTGTCTTCATTTAGTCAATTGCATAATCAATTTTATCTACATCTATTTTGTCTAGGGGCTCTTGTGATTCCCCTTTCTTGACAATCATGCTTGCTTCTGTGTTTGTATGTTCCACCTTATTCCAGGGTCAGCATCGTTTACACATATTTTGTCTAGGGGCTTCATGTGATTCCCTTTTTACCACAATCGTCTTACTATTCATGGTCAGCATCGTCTGCCTGCATTTTTGTCTAGGATTCCCATGTAATTCCCCTTTCACGATAGTTATGATAGAGTCTGTCCTCATCCAGTCCATTACATGGTTAGTTTTGTCTACGTGCATCTTGTTTAGGGCTCTTTGTGATTCCCTTCTCCGACAGTCAGGATAATGACTTTCCTTGTTTGGTCAGTCTATTGCACAACCGATTTCTTCTTTATGCATTTTGTCCAGGGGCTCCCTGTGATTCCTTTATACCGACATTCAAGGTCTTTGTCTTTGTCTTTGTCTCGTCTAAGTCTATGTCTTAAAAGTCTACTTCTTGACCTTAATCTTCAGAAAAGTGTTTTTTGAATTAAAAAAAAAGAATATATAGATATATATAAAAATAAAAAATTTAAAAGAAAATAAGAAGACAAAATAAAAGTTTGATGTTTGCTGTGACTTTTCAGTCACACTCGTTATCCTTCGTGACTCTAGTAGAAGAGTCAACTTATAATCCCAACCTTCACCTGTCATTCTCTCGTAGTCCAGGTTTATGTATGAGGGTATTTGACTTCAATCCAGGTCGGTACATGCATGGCACGTATATTATTTTTTATAATCTAGTTCAAATTACATTCAGCTTGATCCCTTTCGAATGAGGGTATGTAGGCAACCTTCACTGGGTGCAGCCATGTCTAATCAGGTCTATGTCCAAGGATAGTTAACCCTCAATTTAGGTCAGTACGTGAAAGTCACGTATGGTCTCCATTTCCCAAAAAAAAAACTATGTTTGAGGGTACAAACCCTCAATTTAGGTTGACAAGCGGATATTGTGTGCCTTTCTCTATCTAGCCTCAGTTTCTTTTCCATATTCCTAGATGACCAACCATCGTTTTTGTTGGCTCCGGCATCTAGGGATGCGTCCTTATGCCTAAGCGAGCAATCATCGTTACTATTGGCTCTTACTTTTAGTCATAAGCCTTTGTTATGTCTAGACAACCAATCATCACTACTATTGGCTCCGGCTTCTAGACATGCTTTTCAACACACTCGTCTAAGCGACCAATTATTGTTACTATTGGCCTAGGCTCTCAAGTAGTGACTTTTCAGGTCCCAGTCCCTGTTTCTTCCATATTCCTTGACTGTTGGCTCTTGCATCTAGTGATGCGTCCTTATGCCTAAGCGACCAATCGTTGTTACTATTGGCTCTGGCTCTTAGTCATAAGCATTCGTTATGTCTAGACGACCAATCACCATTACTATTGACTTTGGCTTCAAGACATACTTTTTCTACTAATTCGCCTGAGCAACAATTGTTGTTATTATTGGCCTGAGCTTTATTGTAGTGAGTTTTCTGGTCCCAGCCCAACTTTTTCCATATTCCTAGACGACCACCCGTCATTGTTGTTAGCTCCGGCATCTAGGGATACATCCATATATCTAAGCGACCAATTGTCATTACCATTAGTTCGGCTCTTAGACATTACCTTTTAGTATCCTTAGACGACCAATTGTTGTTACTGTTGGCTACCAGGTTTCTAAGGATGCGCCTTATGCCTAAGCGACCAATCATTGTTACTATTGGCTCCGACACTTAGTCATAGCTTTTAGTGTGTCCAGACAACCAATCATCGTTACTATTAGCTCCGGCTTCTACATACACTTTTATCCTTATACAACCACTTGTTTTTACCATTAGCTGTTGCTTTTAAGGGTATATCTTTATGGCTAAGCGACAATCGTCGTTATTATTGGCTCAGGCTCTCAGTCATAATCTTTCAGTACATCTAGATGCCCAACCGTCATTACTTTTGGCTCCGATGTCTAGGGATACGTTCGCATGTCTAAGCGACCAATTGTCATTACAATTGACTCCGGCTCTTAGACATTACTTTTTAGTATCCTTATACGACCAATTGTCATTACCGTTCGCTATGGCTTTTAAGTATGCACCTTATGCCTAAGCGACCAATCTTTATTGCTATTCACTCTAGCTTTTAGTCATAGGCCTTCGGTGTGTCTAGGCGACCAATCGTTGTTGCTGTTTGCTCTGGTTTTTAGACATTACTTTTTAGTATCCTTAGATGACCAATTGTTATTACGGTTAGCTAGGGCTTCTAAGGATGCGCCTTATGCCTAAGCGACAAATCATCATCACTATCAGATTTGGCTCTTAGTCATAGGCCTTTGGTGTGTCTAGGCGACCAATCTTCGCCACTATTGGGTCCGACTCTTATACATGATTTCTCAGTATCCTTAAGCGACCAATAGTTGTTACTGTTGGCCCGGCTCCAGATAAGGTCCGGTTTCACTCTCTCGTTTTGGTATTGCTCGGCCACCAATCGTTGTTAATATTGGCCCCGGCTTGGAGCAATATATCCGCCATCCGAATTACGCTGGTCTGATTCCTTCTACTGACACGTAAGAAGCCTTATAAAGGTCCGACGTCATATATGTGTGAGTATTTGAGTCTATCTTAGGTCTTATGGTCATTTTTTTTATTATATTACAAAAATGTGTCATCCTTTACGGTGATGTTCGCCCGCATGCGAGCTCCATCACCGAGGGGATCTATAAACATCCCAATTTTTTAGTTTTATTTTATCTTTCTTATTTGTTTATTCAGCTTTACTAATGATTAAGTTCTTTATTATCACGAGTCTGGGCCTAATAATATAATGAGCCTAATTTATTTAATGAAGTCCAATAGGTAGTCCAGTCCAGTCAGTTTACCAAACTAATTATGCCCAATCTAGTGGAAAACTAGCCTAGTTAGTTAGGGTTAACCCAAGTTAGGTTAGAGTCAAAAGGTTAAGTTTGACTTGGAGACTTAAAGATCACTTTGAGAAACAAAGTGATTGGTGTGAAAGTATTTCCTGAATCTGGTATTATCCCTAAAAATTGATCCAGATAATTACTTATTTTGGGACATGGTAATGTCCAAAAATTTATTAAAAAATTTATAAAATTTAGGGGTAAACTGACTGGTTTTCGTCTAACTGGCTGGTTAACTTGACTTTCGTCTATCTGAGATTTTTATCAAATATTCTATTTTATCATCAGATCAGAGATTTACATCGCCATCTTTACCACTTCTGGCTTCCCAAACCCCTATCAATAGGGCCCTTGGCCTACATTTTCAAGGACAAGCATTTTCTCCCTATAGCTTTTATACTATTTCTTTCATAGAAGTGGTAGATCATCTCTAAGGAAAATTTAACACTTCATATTCATTTATATATACATATGTCACATGCATCATGGATTCATCATAAAGAGTTCTGAAGTCTTCTAAGCCAACGCTTTCTCGAGGTACATTGACAGTTTTCTAAATTAGCTTAGATAATAATGGTCTAGAGCGTCTCCCATTTTTCGTAGTCATACTTATATCACAAAAATCAAAATATTCTTTTACATTTTTGAGTCTAGGTCTAAGTCTTGAAGTGTAGACTACTTCCTGTAGGATCAGAGTCGAACTATGATGGCTTTGATTCCGGTTAGTCCGACCAGATACGTGGGCAATTCGACCCCTGATGTCGGGTTCAAGTAAAAAACATAAAAATCAACTTAGAGTTAGTTTCATCATATTTTGCGTGCTATATGTTTTAAGGCCAATAATCAATAGAAGTGAAGTAAAGACTGAAAGGGCGTGACGGGTGCCTAACACCTTCCCGTTGTGTAACTTAGTCATCAAACTCTTCTCTTGGTTTCAATAGACTAGTCGTCCTTTTGGACATCTTAGAGTCATTTCTAAGTTTTTATTATTTTCTTTTATTTAAATAAGATGGCGATTCTAAATTAAAATCCTCGAGGGATTTTTTTCTGAGGCGGTTCGCCACACCAAGGAGAGTCATCATTCAAGTCCGGCTTTCATGGTAAAAAAATCATGCAGATCAGTTTAGAGGAAAAGCATATTAGTCACAGACTATAGAACTTTAAACGCAACAACAGTCAAAGATGGATATAAAATTTCAAACATAGATATGCTGATAAATAAAATCTAGGTAGCCAACTTTTTCTCAGACTTTGATTTAAAAAGCGGTTATTGGCAAATCAAATTGAAAGAATCATCAATTCCATTAATTGCCTTTAGCGCACCACAAGAACACTATGAATGGACTGTGTTACCATTCGGATTGAAAAATGCTCCACCTCTATTCCAAAGAAGGATAGCTAACATTTTTAGAAAGCACGAAGACTACTGCGTGGTATACATAGATGATATATTAATTTTCTCAAAAATCAGAAAAGAACAGAGAAATCATCTAAAAAAGACAGCACAAGAATTCATTGATAATGGATTAGTACTGCGACACCCTCAACCTTGGTGACATCACCGGGCTGAGTTATCGATCATAATCACATTCAAAACCCTGTACTGAATACAAAGCAACTACATCCTCATACTTATACATCAATAATAGACGCTCTAAAATGCGTCCTTACAAAAAAATTTCTTACAAACATACATCATACTGCAGCGGAAGACTTTCAGGTCTTTAAATAACATGAATGTTTACAATCTAATATACGAATGTAGTCATATGACTCTTAACAACCTATCTCGCAACTCAATTTTTATCCCACCATTCCTAACTGGTCTTACCTCACACAACTGATCCCCTTGCTCAACTTTTCTAGCTTGATTCTTTTTCCTTTCTAGAAGGTTCTCCTTGATCAACCTTATAGCCTGCATAATACAACATAAGGAATGAGTGCAAATTGCCCAGTAAAGACAACACGAGGTGTATCGTGTACAAATAATTCAAGAGACTCGGAGGAATAATAATCATCTCAACGATAGAAATGAATCAAGAGTTCCAATACATTTTCGACGTCAGCATAATTGTCAAACGATAATTTTTCTTTCGTTAGACTGAGCGGCTTTAAGGCACAACAAAACAGCATTAGTGCCACCTCCTCATGGACTGGACTGACTAACTGACAGACTGACTGATGGACTATGCAAGTGAACACTAAGGCAGTAAATTGAAAATATAAACATCACAGAAATACAAGTCATTAAAATCATTAACATCAAAAGAAAATCAAATGCAATGCAACTCAGACACGACAGACTAGACGCGACCAAACATGACAGACTCGACTCGCGCGCCCTACATCCTCTTTGCCAGTGACAATATTTCACAGGCCATCCTCCTCATATTGATGTCCCATTTTATGGGATGTTCATCTCAGTCTCAAGTGAATAGAAGAGACACTGTCAACAAGCAGGGAACTCATTTAGAGTGCTTTCCCTAACCACGTTACAGCCAAGCAACAAGACTTCATCAACGGGGCGGACTAAGGGAAAATTTATTCCACCTTATGTCCTCAACAACACAGCTCAACAAGGAATACCGGATCAGAAGATCAACCGGTGTTCGGACTTAACAATAAGAGTTCAACGCAACATCATCAACTTGGCGGACTCGGGAGAAGATTATCGCAAGCCCTCAACGACGTTCTTACATAAGAGAAATGTCGACTACCAATAAGTGCCGAAATTTCACAACAACACGCAACGACCTCAATAACATCATCATCAACGATAGGGCGGACTCGGGAAAAGTTTACCACAAGTCCTCAATGGTGTTCTCGAAGAGAAGAGATATCGGCTATCAATGATTGCCGACATCTCACAACAACCACGCAATAACCCCTACGCAACATCATCATCAACTTCAGGTATGCTAATCAAATTGAATCAAAGCATACTAGGACACACATTATCCTCACTAAATTCCATCAAAAGAGCGGACTAAGGGAATTTATTCTACCCTAAGTCCTCAACAGCACAATTCAAATATGCATATACCGGTCACAATAACTATCGGTGTCTAATCATAACGACAAGAATTCAACAACAAGTCATCAACATGGCATGCTAATCGAACAATGAATTAGCATATCAGAACCGCATTGTCCTTACCTGATTGGCTTGTAGCCGAAGCACTCGCAATCTCTGATCGCAACAAGCTGCATCACCCCTAGGGATTTCCCCAAATCTTTCCTTCTTCTCTTCTTGTTTTTTTCTTTCTTCCTCCCCTTTCCCCGAGCTCTGTCTTACTCCTCTGTTCTTCTTGTTTCTTCTTCTGTTCTTGTTTCTTTATTTGTTCTTCTTTTCTTTCTCGAAAGGGAAAGGTTTCCCTTTTTGTTTTTCTTTCCAATTAGGATAAAACTAATTAAAATCATATAAAACATGAGATTAGTCACGACATGAGGTGGCATCTCCTTACACCAAAATTCCTGAAAAATTGACACATAAGGCCTAATTTTTGGAATTTGCAAAATTACCTCTCAAGTTTTCAAAATTGCATTTTGACCCCTCGACTTTAGAAAAATACAATTTGACCCCAAAATCACCCTAATCCCTCCTTTAGCTCCCTAGCACCTCATTATCATCGAAATGACACTATTTAATAAAAATATGCATCCCGTTCACCATATTTTCTAAAACTACATTTTTTACCCCCTTAACTTCCCAAAATTACATTTTAACCCCCGAGGCCCACACTAACCCCTTATTTAGCTCCATAACATTTAATCATCACCAACATATTGCAACTTAATAAAAATAGCACCCCTTAATTAATCAACTCACGGTTAGATTAATTTTTGGTATTTTTTGGGGTATCACGAGTATTATCCAAAAAGAAATGTAAATGGAAATAAATTGTGATGACCCGAAAATATCAGAAATTAATCTAATCGTGAGTTTGATTAATTAATGGAGGTTATTTCATTAAGTATCATTATGTGGGTGATAATTAAGTATTAGGGAGCTAAATAAGGGGTTACTGTGGCTTTGGGGGTTAAAAGGTAATTTTGAAAAGTTAGAGGGCAAAAATGTAAAATTGGAAAATATTGTGAACGAGATGCATATTTTATTAAGTAGAATCGTTTTGATGATAATTAGGCGTTCGGAAGTGAAATGAGGGGTTAGTGTCGTTTTGGGGTCTAAGCGTAATTTTTCTAAACTAGAGGGGTCAAAGTAAAATTTTGAAAGTTTGCAAAATGTGTCACAATTTGAGGAATTCAGACCATGCATGGTGGCTACCTCCTGGTTGCATTAAGTTGACTCAGTGTTGGAAATTATAAAATATTTTGGGATAGGCTTTAATGGAAAGGAAAATATAAAAAGAATTTTGGGGGTGCAAAATAGAAATAGGAACACGACTGAAGAACAAGAACAGAAAGAAGTAGCGTGAAGGAAAAAGGGAAGAAAAAAAGGGGAAAGGAGGAAGAAGAAAGAGGGGAAGAAAAAAAAAAGATAGAATCCTAAACCTACCAGGGTATGAATCTTGAACCTTAATTGCGAAAACTGTGGAAATTGGTTGAATTTGGTTGAACGTATGTGACATAGATATGTATATATATATATATATGTTTCGGTTGAGTATGTATAATCGGGGATGGAAAAATGGTAATGAATTCTTGTTGTAATTATGAATATGAGAATTTAGAATGGAGAAAGAAGAGAAAATGGTTAGGGTTTCATATTCGGTGTGTGTTCAGTGTGTGTTTAGAGGATTTACAATAGGTGTTCTTCGGGTTTGAGATAGGTTATGGATTTTTGTGTGTTTAATTAGGTGTAATGGTGTAAATTAAGTGGGTTTAGGGCATTAATGTGTAGTTTGTAATGTAATTAAGTGATTAAGGTGTGTAAAAATGAGAGATTCATTCGTGGGTGTGAGTGGCGTGCCTAGTCTGCGACGGGTTGAATGAGGAAGACGAGTGTGTGTGGCCACGGTGTGTTAATGAGTGTAGCAATTGGAACAGTAGATGCAATAATCGCTAAAAGTGAATATTTAATAACCAGTTTTTGATTCAAATTTAAAAAAAATAGTTAGGGTCAGATTTAGCCAAGGTGCAAAAAGAGACCCTGGTTATTTCTAAGAGACCTATATCGTGGAAACATTTTAGATTTTTCCAAGGTTAGTAAGGGGGTTAACCGATATGGGAATTTTGTAGTGGAATTTAAAATGTAAAACTAGCGCGGTTTCGCACAAAAATTTTATGAGAACCCTGAGATGTTGAGAAGTTCCATTTTCCAAGATTACGGGACATTCCAAAGTCTTTAGCTATTTTTGGCCGAACATGCTTTTAAACGTTAGGTCTAGACAACGGTTCGGGATTTTCGGGCAAATTTTTTTAAAAATATTTTTTACCTCAAAAATGATTTCAGGATGCTTAAAATAGCGTTTCATGACTTTTCTGGTGGCGGAAACCCCCAGGGGGCATTTTGGTATTTGCCACCCAGAGGGGGGTATTTTGGTAATTTTCCCTTGAAATTTTTTTGAAGGTCTTTCTAGTCCAGGAAGGGGTATAAAACATCCACATGGCTGTTTTGAAACAAATTTGGGGTAGTGGGTGCAGTAGTGACCATTAGGAGCATTTTGGTAATTTACCACCCCTGGGGGGTGTTTTGGTAATTTTATCGTGTCAACTCCGAACTTTGGGGAATGCATTAAATTGAGCATTTTAAGTAACGAGAAGAGGAGAATGGGGTTAACACCCCTAAATGAGGGGTGTCAGCGTAAGTGCGGTGCTAGGCTGGGTTAAAGACCCGACTGTCGGGTCAGAGTAACCGACCGCTGTAAAATATGATAAATAATTGATAAAATTGGAGTAGAATAATTGTGTATTTATGATGGTTAGTAGCTAACAAGCAAGGTCTTATTTGATTAGGCGACCCCACTCGTGGTGGTTTGAAGTTGCTAGGCTTGTTGGCTAAAAGCCAACCATGTAAGGATAGTACGGCTCTCTGTATGCTACAAATTTGCTCCTCGTGGCATACCCATCGTTGATAGTGTGTTGTATGATGAATGTTGTATGGTGGATATGAGGTGTCGGCGGTTGTTGTGCCGATATCTCTCTTAGCTTGAAATATTGTTGAGTTTTGCGACTAGCTTGTTCCCTAGTCGACTCTGTGCATATTGTGGGTATGAGTTCGAATTATCGTGTTGAACCCCGGTCACGTTCATGACCGAAATTTCTTGTTGAGTAGTTGATCGATCGAGGGCATAAGGTGAACCTAGTTCCCTTAGTCCGTCCAGTTACTGTGAGTTGTGTTTGGCCATAGCGTGTTTCGGGGACGAACACTCTTCGTGAGTTCCCTTCTTGTGCTTGATGTATCTTTTATTTATCTGAGACTGCGATGAACATCCCAGAGTACAGGACATTATGTGAAAGGAACGCCAGTGAAATGTAATCACCGGCAAAAAAGGATGTAGGGCGCACAGGTCGAGTCGGTCGTGTCAATCAAGTCTAGTCAGTAGGGTCTGAGTCTACATTGCATTTGATTTTATTATGATGTTAACGATTTTAATGGCTTGTATTTTATTGATGTTTAATTTGGCGATTTAGTGTTCATGTGCTTAGTAGGTCAGTCAGTCGGTTCAGTCAGTTCAGTTTATAAAATGTGGTGATAATGTTGTTCTGTTGGGCCTTAAAGTCGCTCAGTCTTATTAAAGAAAAATATATGTTGCTTGATTGTTAAATTAATGTTGTGTTATCCATTGAACTCTGGATTCTTGATATCGTTGGGATTGGTTATTATATCTCCTAAGATTGTCACTTTGTTGAACGCGTTACTCCTCGTATTATCTTTACTGGGAGATTTGTGCTCATTCCTTACCTGCAATGTTTCAGGTAGTCAGGGCGAGGTAGGAGAAACGTCCAAGAAAAGGAAAGAGACGACAACTGGATCTGTGAGGAAAAAAGTAAGACGGTGATATCCGTATCTTGGGATTAGACGTTTTGTGTAAAAACTTCCGTTGTGGTCATGTTGAGCTTTATGGTGAAATTTTTTGTTAGGATGGCTTTTTGTTGCTCTGTTGTCCAGTAGGGTTGTGATGCAGTTATGACCGGCAACCCAATTCTGGTGACGTCACTAGGGTTGGGGGTGTCACAAGGTTGGTATCAGAGCTTAGGCACATGATCCTGTAGACTAGGAGTAGAACATTAAGTGTCTACGGGGGGCAGGAAGGTGTCGAAATTACTTTTATTGTGTTATAAGTTTGATGTGATTTTATATGCCCGACAAGAAATTATGGCAGGAGCCGGATGGTTTAACGATCATGTGGTGGAAGAGGGTGTGGAGGATCTTGAAGAGGACCTTTGGCCGATAAGCGAAGAGCCCAAGGAGATAGACCTGTCAGGGCCGGAGGAGGAGGATGAGACAGGGCCTGAAGTGCCGATAGGGTTCTAAAGGTTGGTAAGGGATTGTGTCGGGCGCACCAGGTAGATAATATTTGGAAGCAGTGATATATTAAGGTGGTGAGGAAGAGAGATCATTTAGTGTACCAGGCAAAAGAGTTGAAGGCGACGGAGGGACGGAAGGTGGAGAAGGTGGAAAAATGTAGTCGGGAAGACCTGGAGCGAGTGAATAAAAAGGAGGAGTATACGATTGACACGGGGAGGAGGGTGATTCAGATGATACATGATGGGATCCGAGAAACTTATCCGGGGAGGCCGATGCCGAGAGATCGATGGGAGATGCTCCTCGATGACGAGTATCGGTACACCGTGTTCGCCCGTGAGCGGAACAGGTCTCCTACGGCTTAAGGAGAGGAGGGCTCTAATGTGTATAAATGTATAGAGTTGACTGCTAATATATATAGATGTGTAAAGTTGACTGCTGACGTGTGTATCTGTATAAAGTTGACTGTAGATTGTAACCGCTGTCTGTACTAAATGTGTGCTATATAAATGAAACGTTGTATTTATGTGTGTTATGTAAAAGAAAATGTTGTAGTTAAAAATGTTATTTGTGCTGATGATAGAATGACTCGTCACTTGTGGAACCAGGTGATACTCGCGGTGGAGGAACTCCCTAATCGGGGAAGGCCACCTACAGAGACGTCTTCGGCAAGTGGTGAGGGTGGGAATGCGGGATAGGTAGAGGCTGAGGTAGAGAATAATAATAGGGAGGATTTAAGAAGGGAATTGGTGGGGTTGTTGCGGAAGATCGTAGGAACTCCCGCAGCACAACCGACAACAGTGGCTGCACCTGCGCCGGTGGGGGAGTAAAATGAGTGTAAATTCTGAGACTTTCAAGATGTTCACCCTAATAAATTTTATGGGGGTAGCGACCCGATCCTAGCAGTGGCTTGGGTCCGGGAGATGGAAATGGCTTTTGAAATAAGGGGTTCGGAAAGCACCAAAAGGTAATTTTTGCAACCCACATGCTGAAGGAAGCAGCCGGTTATTTGTGGGATGTGCAAAAACAAGTTAAGGAAGGGAAAAAGCCCGATCGAACCTATGTTACCTGAAATCGCTTCAAACGGGTGTTGAATGAAAAATATTTTCCCGTGATAGTGCAGAATAAACTAGAGACATATTTTCTGAATCTGAAACAGAAGGATAAGACAGTGGATGAGTATATACGAGAATTTGATGAATTAGCACGTTTTTCCATGCACCAGGTGATTATGGCAGATCATAAAGTTAGAAGTTTTGAGGAAGGGCTTAGACAACCCTTCAAAAAGATTGTCAAGAGTTTTCAGCTAAATACCTTTACCAAGGTTGTGGAGAAAACTCTGCTGATAGAAGCGAAAAAAAGAAGCTTGTGAGGAAAGAAAAGAGCAAGGGAGAAAGAGAAGTAACAACTAACAATGGCCAAGGGATAGCGCGAAGAAATTCAAAATGAGGATGGAGAAGGGGAAGTTCGGGCAAGGTTCGGGTCAAGCGGCGAACAAAGAATGTAAGTGGTGTGGACTGAAGCACAAAGGTACAAATTGTATTAAGGCAACGGGAGCATGTTTCAAGTGTGGTCAGCAAGGCCATAGGGCGAATTATTACAAGTTAAATCAGAAGGTTTGCTTCTAGTGCCAGCAACCGGACCATAATGCGAGGGAGTGCCCGCAGCGGAAGATAATGGCTCTGGAAGGAAGGCCACGGACAATGGGCCGAGCCAATGCTATCAACCTGAAGGAGGCCTTAAAGTCAGAGGACGTGGTGACATATACATTCCTTGTATGTTCGCATCGGGCTATGATATTATTTGATTCAGGTGCCACACACTCCTTTGTTTCTTTAGCATTTGCTAATAAGCTGACTGTACCTAGGAAACCGTTGAATACGGTGCTAACGGTTAACATACCTAGTGGGCATGGCCTTTATGCCACTAAGCTATATAGGCATGGCCTTTATGCCACTAAGCTATATAGGCATGGCCCGATACAAGTCTTCGGTCAGATATTATATACTGACCTTATACCACTTGAGTTGGGGGACTTCTATGTCATACTTGGGATGGACTGGTTAGCGACATATGGCGCTAACGTGGATTGCCGGCGTAAGAGGATACGATTAGCAATCCCAGGGAAACCTAAAGTGGTTATACAGGGAGATCGGTCAGTTTGACCTTCTTACTTAATGTCAGTGATATAAGCACGTCGTTGTATCCGAAAAGGATGTCAGGGGTATCTGGCACAGGTGAATGATACTCGTGCCGATGAATTGCAATTGGACCAGATTCTAATAGTAAGTGAATTTCTGGATGTTTTTCTAGCGGACCTTCCAAGGTTACCACTGGACCGAGAAATTGAGTTTCGTATCGATTTGGTTCCTGGAACCGGTCCTATATCAAGAGCCCCTTATAGGTTGGCGCCATCGGAAATAGTGGAGTTAAAGACACAATTGGAGGAGTTATTGAACTTGGGTTTCACTCATCTCAGCGCGTCTCCGTGGGGAGCCCCGATGTTGTTTGTAAGGAAGAAAGATGGAATGATGAGGCTGTGTATTGACTATCGCGAGTGAAATAAGGTAACTGTTAAGAATAAATATCCTTTACCTCGCATCGATGACCTTTTTGATTAATTAAAGGATGCAAAATATTTCTCAAAAATTGATCTTAAGTCTGGATGCCATAATTTGAAAATAAAGAAAGATGACGTAGTGAAAACTGATTTCCGAACCAGATATGGATATTATGAGTTTCTGGTAATGCCATTTGGACTGACTAATGCCCCTGCGGCATTCATGGATCTGATGAATAGGACGTTTCGGAGATACCTAGACTGTTGCGTCATCGTGTTCATTGATGATATTTTGGTCTATTCCAAAAGTAAGGAAGAGCATGCCTAGTACTTGAGGTGACTATTGCAAATTCTCCGAGAACATAAACTGTACGCCAAACTCAAAAAGTGCGAGTTTTGGCTAGAGAATGTACAATTTTTTGGACATATAGTGTCCAGTGAGGGCATACTTGTAGACCCGGGAAAGGTGGAGATGGTGTCGAGTTGGGAATGTCCGACTTCGGTGTTCGAAATTCAAAGTTTCCTAGGCTTAGCGTGATACTACCGGAGAGTTATTAACAATTTCTCGAAAATAGCATCCCATTGACGAATCTGACCAAAAAGAACGTGAAGTTTACGTGGACGGAGAAGTGTGAAAATAGTCTTCAGGAACTAAAAAGAAGGTTGGTGACAACACGTGTACTGGCGTTACTGTCAGGATTGGAAGGATTCGTCATTTATTGTGATGTGTCTCAGGAGGGGTTAGGCTGTGTACTTACGCAACATGGCAAGATAATTGCGTATGCCTCCAGACAATTGAGGAACCATGAAAGGACACGATCTGGAGTTGGCAGCAGTAGTGTTTGCTCTGAAAATATGGCGACATTATTTGTATGGGGTTACATGTGAGATATACACTGATCATAAGAGTTTGAAGTATATCTTCACCCAGAAGGAATTGAATATGAGACAAAGGAGATGGCTGGAACTCCTTAAGGATTATGATTGTATTATTAAATATCACTCGGGAAAAACTAATGTGGTGGCAGACGTACTCAGCAGGAAGCGAATGGGGAACCTAACTGCGATGATTACCACACCGAAGGCTATCATTGAAGATTTGGACAAACTCGAGATTGAAGTTCGAGTTCAGGATGAAGGAGATGGTAACTTGTTTCAGTAGGGGTTAGACTGACACTTTACGATTTAGGAAGCTCAAAGTCGAGATGAAAGACTACCAGAAATTCGGGAAGGTTTCGAAAGAAACAAGAAAGAGAAATTCGATTGTGATAAGGATGACGTTTTTAAGTATGAGGGTCGGGTATATGTGCCGCTTGTCGGTGAGTTGAGAACGAAGATTATGACAGACACACATAACTCTAAATATTTGATCCATCCTGGAGAAACAAAGATGTACCGTGATCTACGACATAATTTTTGGTGGCCTGGGATGAAAAGAGACATATCAGGGTTTGTATCCCGGTGTTTGACCTGTCAACAAATGAAAGTAGATCATAAAAAGATTGAAAAATGATAATGAATTCTTGTTGTAATTATGAATATGAGAATTTAGAATGGAGAAACAAGAGAAAATGGTTAGGGTTTCACATTCGATGTGTGTTCAGTGTGTGTTTAGAGGATTTACAGCAGGTATTCTTCGGGTTTGAGATGGGTTATGGATTTTTGTGCGTTTAATTGGGTGTAATGGTGTAAATTAAGTGGGTTTAGGGCATTAATGTGTAGTTTGTAACGTAATTAAGTGATTAAGGTGTGTAAAAATGAGAGATTCATGCGTGGGTGTGAGTGGTGTGCCTGGTGTGTGATGGGTTGAAGGAGGAAGACGAGTGTGTGTGGCCACGGTGTGTTAATGTGTGTAGCAATTAGAACAGTAGATCCAATCGTCGCTAAAAGTGAAAATTTAATAAACAGTTTCTGATTTGAATTTTTAAAAAATAGTTGAAGTCAGATTTAGCCAAAGTGTAAAAAAGAGACATAGTTATTTTTAGAAGATCTACATTGTGAAAAAATTTCGAATTTTTTAAGGTCGATAAAGGGGTTAACCAAAGCGGGAATTTTGGAACTTTGCAGTGGAATTTAAAATATCAAACTAGCGCGATTTTGCGCAAAAAATTTATGAGAACCCTAGGATGCTAAGAAGTTCCATTTCCCAAGATTTTGGGTCATTAGCTATTTTTGGCCGAACATGATTTTAAGCGCTTGGTCTAGACACCGGTTCGGAATTTTCGGGTGAAAATTTTCTAAAATATTTTTTACATCAAAAATAATTTCAGGATGCTTAAAATAGCGTCTTAAGACTTTCTGAGATTTTTCTGGTGCCGGAAACCCCAGGGGGCATTTTGGTAATTTGCCACCCGGAGGGGGTATTTTGGTAATTTTCGCTAGAAAACTTTCCGAAGGAATTTTTAGTCCAGAAAGGGGTATAAAACATCCATAGGGCTGTTTTGCAACAGATTTGGGGTAGTGGGTGCGGTAGTGACCATCAGGGGCATTTTGGTAATTACCACCCCCAGGTGGTGTTTTGGTAATTTTACCGTATCGACTCCGAACTTCAGGGAATGCATTAAATTGAGCGTTTTGAGTAACGAGAAGTGGGGAATGGGTTTAATACCCCTAAATGAGGGGTATCAGCACTGGTGTGGTGTTAGGTTGTGTTAAAGATCCAGCTGTCGGGTCGGAGTAACCGACCGCTGTAAAATATGGTAAATAATTGCTAAAATGGGAGTAGAATAATTGTGTATTTATGATGGTTAGTAGCTAACGATCAAGGTCTTATTTGATTAGGTAACCCCGCTTGTGGTGGTTTGAAGTTGCTGGGCTCGTCGGCTAAAAGCCAACCAGGTAAGGATAGTACGGCTCTCCGTATGCTACGAATTTGCTCCTCGTGGCGTACCCATCGTTGATAGTGTGTAGTATGATGAATTTTGTATGGTGGATATGAGGTGTCGGCGGTTGTTGTGTCGATATCTGTTTTAGCTTGAAATATTTTTGAGTTTTGCGACTAGCTTGTTCCCTAGTCGACTCTGTGCATATTGTGGGTGTGAGTTCGAATTATCGTGTTGAACCCCGGTCGCGTTCATGACTGGAATTTCTTGTTGAGTAGTTGATTGATTGAGGGCATAAGGTGAACCTAGTTCCCTTAGTCCGTCCAGTTACTGTGAGTTGTGTTTGGCCATAGCGTGGTTTGGGGACGAACATCTTCATGAGTTACCTTCTTGTGCTTGATGTCTCTTTTATTTATCTGAGACTGAGATGAACATCCCGGAGTATGGGACATTATGTGAAAGGAGGGCCAGTGAAATGTAATCACCGGCAAAAAGGATGTAGGGCGTGCATGTCGAGTCAGTCGTGTCAATCGAGTCTAGTCAGTCGGGTCGGAGTCTACATTCCATTTGATTTTATTATGATGTAAGCGATTTTAATGGATTATATTTTATTGATGTTTAATTTGGCGATTAAGTGTTCATATGCAATGTAGGTCAGTCAGTCGGTTCAGTCAGTTCAGTTTATAAAATGTGGTGATAATGTTATTCTGTTGGGCCTTAAAGCCGCTCAGTCTGGTTAAAGAAAAATATATGTTGCTTGATCGTTAAATTGATGTTGTGTTATCCATTGAACTCTGGATTCTTGATATCGTTGGTGTTAATTATTATTTCTCCCAAGATTGTCACTTCGTTGTACGCGTTATTCCTCGTATTATCTTTATTGGGCGATTTGCGCTCATTCCTTACCTACAATGTTTCAGGTAGTCAGAGCGAGGTCGGAGAAACATCCAGGAAAGGGAAAGAGAAGGCAACCTGATCTGTGAGGAAAAAAGTAAGACGGTGATATCCGTATTTTGGGATTAGACGTTTTGTGTAAAAACTTCCGCTGTACTCATGTTGAGTTTTATGGTGGAAATTTTTGTAAGGATGGCTTTTTGAAACTTTATGTATATATTTAAAGGTGTAACTAGAGTTGCTCTGTTGTCCAGTAGGGTTGTGATGCAGTTATGATCGGCAACTCGGCTCTGGTGACGTCACTAGGGTTGGGGATGTCGCACAAACCACCATTAACATGAATACAAGACAGTAGAAAAACTTTTCTTTAAGATCATATAGCTGAAAAAATAAAGCTATTTCCTGAACAAATCAATGATCGAAAATAATTTCAAAGATTTATTGGGTTGTTAAAATACGCAAGGAAATTCATCTTGCATTTATCAAATCTAACAGAAGCTTTAAGCAAAAAGCTTAGAAAAGAAAAGTGGATATGGGAAGATGAAGATAACCAAAATGTTCTTTGAATAAAAGGTCAGGTTAAATCTTGCCAAAACTAAGCTTGCCTAAATAAGGAAATAAGCTATTACTAGAAACCGATGCTTCTGAAAATTGTTGGGGTGCAGTATTAAAATATATCTCCTGATCAATCTAAAGAACAATTATGTGGATACTGGAGTGGAACCTTTAATGATCGATGCAGAAACTCGGTATCACATAAACGAAAAAGAAATTTTTGCTATAAAAAGTGACATAAAATCTTTTTACATATTTCTAGTTTCATAGCACTTTCATATAAGAACAAATAATATGTGTTTTAAAGCTTTCCTTAAGAAAACCCTACGAGATATTAGTCAGACGAGACTTTGTCGATGCAACAATGGTTCAACTATTATACTTTTAAATCAGAATACATCTCATCAGACAAAATTGCACTTGCAGATTCCCGAACCAGAAAAGTATGCTTCATGATGCAGGGAGTTGTAACCTAAAAAAAGACTACTCAAAAGGCCTTAAAAGAAATATATGAAGCAGGAGATCCTGAAGTTGATCTGTTGGGAAAACCATCAGGAAAATTCGATTACTATGTCATTTACCCTAAAAAGAAGAAGGAAAGTTCTTTGTCATTCACAAGTCTTCCTCTAGTAGCAGAAGAAGATGGTTGGGATTACTAACCCAAAAACCCTAAAACATGACGATACAAAACTAAGCATTCAAAACCAATGAATAAGTTTTGGAATAAAGAGAGTAAGGCTAAAATCTCGACACCAAGGCGCCCTAAACTAATGGGCTAGAAAATAAAATATTACTATTCCAACAATATGGATCTAAAGAGAAAAATGGCAACTGGTGCAGATGAAAAATCTTCAAAATAGAATGTTACCACAACACAAGCCAGTGATAATAAAACAAAATTGTTTTATGATCCAGAGTTATGTGCAGATAGCAAAAATCTCTTTGAAAATGTCTGGTACTACCTGAGGGAAAGTTACTGAAAAAGAGTTTCGAAGAATTCTCAACCAATTAACTAATTATGTTAAGCACTTAAAAAAAAGGCTTAATATAAACTATGAAGAAGGAATGATAATTCTATAAGAAAAAGAAGAAAGAGTCTGATTGCTAGAAGAACTAGAATCATTGCTCCCATCTGATATCACTACTAAAATAAAAGAACTAGCCAGGAAGGAAAATGAACACGAAGATATCCTTTGCAAACCAGAATTAAAGGCATTCCTCAATAGGGATTATGGATGGCCAAGCCTCACACTACCATCAGACAAGATTAATCTTAAATGTATTGAATATGAACTCGTAGGCACAGTCTAAATAATCCGAGATGATTGGCTACTCATTGCGAATCTCCCAGCCATAATTCGATATGCTCTTGAAGTTATGGAATTTATTCAAAAGATTATCACAGTCCAGATACTGTCAACCTTGACAGAAAAAAGCGAAACCAAGTTCTACCACCCATACCAAATTTGGTTCATTTATCCATTAACAATTAAAATATTAATGAAATTCTACTGGCCATACCAGGATGAACTATGGAATGCGGAGAAAGACAAGATTGAAAGAATTAGTTTATCCATGCAACCATTGAGAACATAATAGTCGAGCCTCAAGAAGCATGCTTCTATGATGGACGAAGGATAGTAATCCTGAGGGAATGTAAAGCATCCATAGAGCCCTCCAAACGGGGTCAAGATCAGAAAATCAAACTCTATGAACAATTCAATAGCCAAGGACAAGAAGAACATGATCTACATAGCCAAACTTTTGAGCTATACAAGAGGGTGCATGACTACAGGATAAGCATAATTGAAATGGACATAGATGCCAACGAAAAATGACAAAGCCAAGTGGGGAACAGAATAAAGATGTTTGCCATATTAAAAGGAAAAAAATGACCCTCCAAAAATGATAGAAGATTTTCACTGTTGAAGAATCATATGACCTAATCCTTTTATCTATATAAAAAAAAAGGTTGAAAGTAAGCGTTAGAAGGGAGAGGAATTTTGAGAGAGTGTGAAGTGCGTAAGAGTGTGAAGTATCCTAAGAATTAGTGTTTGCTTACAATAGAAGGAAGCATTCCTTTCTATTCCTCATATGTAAAATTTCCTTTCCACTATAAATAAAAAAAGTAATGGTTTTAGTATGATATTTTTCTACTGCATTTTTCAAACCAATATCCTAGAAGCTTAAGAGTGTTTGATTATAGCCATTAGCTAATTCTAGGCATCGAGTTGTTTGTCCACTTGGTTAAAAACTTGGATATCAAAAAGTAACATGAGGAGTATGGCGGGTGTACATTCAAAGACCAAGAACAACGTCCCTGTAAGTAACATTATATCCTAAAATAACTTTGTGTGATTATACTGTATGTGAAAAAGTATTATGGTGCATAAATTTATATTTTTCTAAAGTTAAAGGGGTTAGATTACAATTATGTTAAATTACTAGGGTTATTTATCACTATTGAGGGAGAAGATTTAATTTAGGCCGTCCTATGCACTTAGACCAAATAAGCTAAGTTGCCGGCGGTGGCAGTGAATCACGTTCCACACACACACACTCATATGCAGAGAGAGAGAGAGAGAGAGAGAGAGAGAGAGAGAGAGAGAGAGCAAATAAGTGGAAACAAACCTAAATAGGTGGAAGATAAAATTTTCTAAGAATTTTCTTTTTTTGATTGACAACAAATCTAAAAACAACTTATTAAAAAGGATCGTAAAATATTGGCACTAAATTTGAAATTAATAAGGAGTAACTAAACGTTAGGACCTTGATTGTCTTCATTGGGAGAATCCGTCCTCATGCTCTGAAGGCCACCTATGAAGGCACTTAAGTTATCCACCACCCTCAACCTAGCCTCCTTTCCCAAGATTCTCTCATTTAGTTTCTCTAGTCGCTGGTTCATCTCTTCATCCTCCATCACCCTCTTTATACCTTGTTCCACATCTTTCTCCCCAAACCAGCAAATCCGCACTCCGACTTGCCAAACATTTGCGATGTAATAGCAATTCACAAACTGATCTCCGGCAACCGGATAGCACAAGAGGCGCTTCTTGCATTGTATGGCCTCCAAAGTCGAATTCCACCCGCAGTGGGTGAGGTAACACCCAACTGCTTCATGCTGCAACACCTCCAGTTGCGGAGCCCATGAGACTACTTTTCCTTGCTTCCCCACTCTCTCCAAGTACCCGACAGGCAACCCTTCACGCCATGTGTGCCCTAACACCCATATAAATGGCCGACCTGATGCCTCTAGTGCCAATGCTAAACTTCTCACCTTCCCTTCTCCAATCGGGCTAACCCAACTTCCAAAGGAGATGTACACAACCGAGCCATCATCTTGGCTGTCCAGCCAGTCTAAGCAACTCATATCTTCTTCCCAAAAGCTAGTTGTATCCTTGCTTGTGGCATGACTACTCAGTGGTCCGACTTCATAAACTTGTGGAGAATTTTGACAACCACTGGTCAAATTTACATGGCAATCTTCCCCTGGAAACGTGTTTATAATCAGCCAAGGGAGGCTTCGAGATCTATCCAAGGTCCTGGTCCAAAACATGAATCTTAAATTTCTCATGGCTAATGTTCCGATCAACCAAGGTAGGTCTTCGGTACTTAGAGTAGGTTTTTCGGGTTCGAAGCATATAGGACCTTGATGCTGCGGAGTACCTGCAAATTTACGGACTCCTTAATCGATATTGAAAAGTAATTATGGGAAGTACAATCGTCACGACACAAAATGACATTTTAACGATAAGCGCTGTTGTAAACAATTGTATCATCTGCATCGATATATATATATAGATAGATATAGCTACTGTTGCAGTATCTTGTTGAACAACTATATGACAATATAAAGCACAATTTGGAGCTTCTGGTTTCAATTTTTATGTAGTGTGCAGAGTGGAGTTGACCAGTAAAGTACTGTACTAGTTTTGGCTCCAAATACATAAAACTGCCAAAGATGGAGAGAGTTCAACGGTGTGTGCTGGAGAGATCCCAGATATCATGTGATAGAAGGTGAAATATTTATGCTTATTACGGGATGTTCGATAATTCTCTTGATTATATTTATGGGCCTTCTCAGCGTGGCTCTTACCAGTACCACAGATATTTAACTAATCTTTCAAGTTGGCCGGGCACTGTAGTGTATGCCGTTGACTAAGGAACCAAACTCTTTTCTTGACCACGTGCCTTGCTTCTCAAGTTATATTATATATATATATTCAATAGGAGGAAGGTGTTTTTGCAACTGTGAGAGAGAGAGAGAGAGAGAGAGAGAGAGAGAGTTGTGCTCGAGTAATTAGAACCCTTTTTACTAAGCAGGAGTTAGCGTCGGATCCAAGATGACACACATGCAGTAGAGTTGGAATCTTACTTGACATGAGAAAACGAGGGAGCTCGGCCGCTCTATAACTATCATGTTTGCGCTCAGACTTAGTTACCGCATGAAGTCCAAATATTCGTCCAACTATATCAAAATTTAAGAAGAATGCTCTTGCTACTTCAACTTACGGAGGGGCCTCTCTTTCTGGTGTCAGGTGGAAGAACCTTCTCTCTGGTTCTGTTTCGCTCCATTGGAGCTTCTTTACACATATAATGCAGGACCAAAAAGTTCCTTTAGTGCATATACATGGAAGGGGAGAATTGGATTTTTGTTTAATGACTCCTTGAAGTTTTCTAAGAAGTAACTGCACCAATTTTATGTCTTCCTTTCTTGGTCAACGAACAAATCTTCATACACGATTCTTTTAGAGGGTTAGTTTAAAGGGTTGGACCACATCATTTTGTACTTGATAGTTGACTCGGAAATTCATGCTATTTCTTAATCTGACATAAGCCATGTGACTGAAATTAAATGTATTTGTACATATACATACATATATATATATGTTTATTCACAGCATGTGCAGGAAAAATAGATCCAAATGGAACAAAGCAATCATGGGGGCCAGAAATTTATAGGCAACTGTAAGAGCTGCCTCCAGTTCAACTTAGAGTATATGATATGAATTAACATTGCATACTTGACAAATATATCAAAAAAGAGAAATGCGAAGAGAAACTGTGAGTGAACATGACTCGTCTGTGCAATTTTTTTCACTCCTCCGCTGTTAAAGGTGCAATTGCTGCAAAAGTTTGTAATATATAGATGCAGGAAGTAGTCTAACCCTAAGGTGAATAGTATTCTCTTATCGATTTTGAAAACAGGCTTACCTGTTTCAGATATGATACCCTTCTGGAGCATGTAGGGTATGGCTTCGATCAACCTGTACGTAGCTAGCATAGCAGGCCAGAATCCAGCGACCTGTATGCCACATTGATTGGCGACATTGATCGCCCACGATGCTAACAGATCCACAACCAAGCATGCAACTCCACCATCTTCCTCTTCATCAAGCTTTCGAATAACGCGTTCCAAGTGACAAGGCATGTTATTCTCCATAGCCATCTCAATGGCACCGAAATCACGGGGCGCCCCTTCCTCCAAACCATCCGGGATGCACATGAACAGAATCTCGTTCTGGTGGCTAGTGGTTGAGATCCGACGGTGAATAAACTCTGGCAAGACCACCACCGGTCTGAATCCCCGTGTTACCATGACTGATGCTAACTTGAGCATGGGAGTGACATGTCCTTGTGCTGGATATGGAACCATAATAACTGTTTCCTTCTTTGGGTACTTCATGTTCCCCCTGTATCACTCAAGTCCACTGTAGCGCCCCTGCATCTTGTTATATAGAGATGTAGTTGGGGGGACAGAGAAGAGAGAGAGAGAGGAGAGAGAGAGAGAGAGAGAGAGTCAACGAGTGACTCGTCGTGCATTCTGGTGTGTGGCCTTTGCCAAACTTCACGGGCCAGTCATTTTGGTAGTACTAATATAAGTGATGCGTGAAACACGTTTGAACCATTTCTTAGGTCACAAAAATCGCAGTCGTAGTGTGTGGCTGAAGTGCTCAAAGAGCGATGTCAATACACATTGTGTTCCCTCAATGTCCTTTTTGACTAATGATACGCGCATAATATCTTCTTTTTCTAGTTTGTGGGTACCCTATATCATTCATGTGTGCTGCCAATTTTGATCCATCTAGGAATAGTCTTGGTCCCAAATAATGGATTTCCCGATGTAGACACTGCATTAGCAAGTGTTTAGCATTCTAAAATGGATATACACTAACCAAATAGCGAATATTGATGATTTCTCACAACAAAAGTACTGCTAGATTACAGTTTTAATTCAAACTTAACGTCACTAGAAGTATCATACAAAATACATTCATCGATCTTCTGTGACATCAACGACAAATCCATATCTTATATATGTATTTAATTAGGTGTACCAAAGTCCAAAAGCATTCCCCTTTTAGGGGCAGTGGCACTATCTAGTGCCAATGTGAGCACATGTGCCACATACTTTATTGTGGCCTATACAGAGTATGCCCAAACATGTTCTCTAATAAATATGGGGGGTCAGTTAGGCCTGCGGCCATTGCATATTAGATTAGAAGATAGCAAGGAAAGTAGTACCTGCACCAGGTGCTGTTATAAAGGTAAGAATTCTGAGAGTGAGCTCCAATGCTTTCCACTAAAAAAAACTTCATGCGCCATTTCTTCAAATTTTTGGGGAAAAAAAATCCTGTGTCAACTCGCGAGAGTTTTTAGGACGTTAAAAAATCCTGCTATTCTTCATCTTCTTGTCATCCATCCAATGTTCCAATTCATCTTCATCATCTACAATCCTCCAAACCAGCCCATCTTTGAGCAGCCGAATTCTTCCCTTCATCTAAATTCTCCACTTGGCCCACTTGCCAATAAACAATCCATCTTCTTCATCTAATTCACCCCAAACAGACCAACTGCCGAATCCTTTTTCTACTTCAAGTCACCCGAAATCTATTTTTGTTTTAAATCAGTATCTCCATACAAACCAATTGAAGAGATCATATAGTTATCTAATCCGCGTCGGAAAATAATAGTCTCAAGCAGATGGCTGAGACTACTGATATTCTGATACCGTGACACCGATCATGTTTGACTTTTACGTTATGATGTTAGACTTTCAATCATTTTGTGTATATATACATATGACTCGAGTGGTAGATAACTATCCCAATTACCTCGAAAATCCAAAACAAAAGTCCAGAGCATGTCCCCCAATGTCCAATTAGTGCATTCAAATTGTCCGTCTGTCTGTGGATGGAAAGCAGTTTAAGATTCAACCTTACTCCCATGCCCTCTTGCAAACTACTCAAAGAATGTGAAGTAAATCTCGGGTCTCTGTCTGGCTTAATGGACAAAGGCACCCCATGAAATCTAAGTATCTCTGGAATGTATTATGGATATTAAGTAACACACGCCATTAGCTTTATTTTGAAGCATTTAGCTTATAATCGTTCTATCCTTTTCCACGTGACGTTAAAAATGCCATTGGTTTGAGCAAATGTGCTGGGGTCAAAGAATCAGTTACGACTTAAATATAATGTATTTAGAGTTAATGACCCCAATACTTAGATTCAATATTTAGAACCTTTGCTGCGTAGGATTTTTCTTGGGTTCTACTCATTTGGCATGCATATCCGAAGCATGTTCTACAAATGAGTAGAACATGCATATCCGAAGCATGTTCTACTCATTTGGTTTGCCGGAATGCTGGAGGTTCTTTTGAATTTGGGAATTCGGCTCTAATCGAGACCCTGGACCCTGAGGTTGCTGAAGCCAACGCGGCCTTGATGGCAATCCACACAGCTTTGATGGAGAGGAAAAAATATGTTATCTTTGAAGGAGATGCAAAAGTGATCATTGACATGCTTCAAGACCACTCTATAACTCCTAATTGGCGATCTAGACACATCATTGATCAAGCCAGAAACCTCCTTTCTCAATTTACCTGCTGGGATGTGTCTTTCTCCCCTAGATCTTGCAATAGAGCAGCCCACAATTTTGCGGCTCATGCTGCTTTCTGTAACAATTTTGGTTTTGTTCCCACATCTTCCAGTATTTTGTCTAAACTGGAAGATGACTGGAACATGTTGTAATTTCTTTGCCTTTTTAATATTAGTTCTTCCGTTCACCCAAAAAAAAAAAGGTGAACTGCACGAAGATTGCTGAATTTTGGCTTTTTGTTTGCCACGTACACTTACTTTAGGAAGGAACCATGAAACTGGTTGCCCACTTTTTGGCAAATCACATATGACTGGGACCTCTTTTTCATACTTGCCACCAAAAAATACAAAGCTGCAGCTGAGCTAGCTATTTTCCTATTTTTGCTGCTAAAAATTGATCGGGAACCACATTCTAGAACGATAACCTGCAAAACAGGAAAAGAGTGACCATTGATGGGGGTTTCGGCAGGGCAACTTTTCAATCCTTAAGTTAGAGTGCAGCTATAGGGTAGGATTTTAAATAAAAAAAAACAATGAAAACACGGTGTATGTGTGTGAATAGCTTGTCTATCATACCTTTGGGAAGTCCCTTTATATAGGTATGAGTATTAGAATCTTAATAGAATTAAAAGTGATGGTTGGGCCTTGGGCCTGACCCTTGGGAGTCAAGCTAGAGTCCATCAAGAACCCTAATTCACAAATAACGTAAGTACTAATTTTGTAGTTTGGCCAAATCTGACCAAAAATCATAGGCGACACGTGTCGTTTGTTGTTTGGGAGTAGAGTTGGTTGTTTGGTGATGTTTATGAAGTAGATGAAAGCAAAATTAGCGTTAAAAATGGCCGAATTTGGCCATTTAGTCAGTGCACTTGGAAATGTCTATTCTGACAGGCAGGGCTCGAACATTGCTCGGCTGTCATGCTCGGGCAAGCTGCTCAAGAGAAGTGCTTGGGCATGCTACCCTGAAGTTGTGCTCGATTGCACGCTACTTGGGAGCTGTGCTCGGGCATGCTGTGCTTGGGTTCGCTGCTCGGGAGCTCTGCTCAGGCATGCTATGCTCAAGAGATTCGTCTAGGAGTAAAGTTCTGCTTGGGTGTTTGCTCGGTGGTCGTGCTCTAACGAGATCTGCTTCGGCAGATGCCTTAGACTTAAGCTCTTGGGAGCTTAAGGAGTTAGAATTCTGTCAAGATTTATGCTCAAGCGTGATAATTAGGTGGCATCATGCTACGCCAGATGTTTTAAACTTAAGCTCTTGGGAGCTTAAAAATGGGAATTCCATGAAGATGTCTGCTCAAAAAATGTGCTCGGATGGTTTCATGCTCACGCAAACACCTTAGACTTAAGCTTTTGGGAGCTTAATTAGGTTGAATTCTACCAAGATGTCTACTCGGGCATGATGCTCGATTGGCATTGTGCTGGAGCATATGTTTAAGCTCTTCGGAGCTTAAGGATGGGAATTTCATGAAAGTGTCTGCTTGGGAACTATGCTCAGATGGCATCGTGTTTGGGCAGATCCAGATTTAAGCACTTGGGAGCTTAAGGATGAGAATTCCATGAAGGTATTTGCTCGAAAAGCACGTTGAGATGGCATCGTGCTCCAAAGACACCTTAGACTTAAGCTCTTGTGAGCTTTAGGAGCTAGAATTCTATCAAGATGTCTGATCGAAGGTGTTGCTTGGATTGCATCATGCTCGAGCATATGTTTTAGACTTAAAGCTCTTGCACCTTAAGGATGGGAATTCTATGAAGGCCTCTGCTCAGGAACCGTGCTCCGCTAGCATCGTGCTCAGGGAAATGCCTTACATTTAAGCTCTTGGACGCTTAATGTAAGACCCCAAATAACATTCATTATTTAATTTTATATCTTGGCTTGTTTTTATAATTTTAGTAACCTTTGGGGTACTTTTGAATAAGTTATACATGTTTTTGGATCTTTCGAGTTATTTACCAAGTTCAGAGAAATAACGACTAGTCAAATTTTGTTTTATTGGTGTAGAGAGCTTGGTCTTAGAGAGATGGAAGAAAGAGAAACCTAAGGCTTTGAGGATTTTTACTTTTTATCCATAATTGATAAGTAATCGTAAACCCAGTTTGATTACTAGTAGGACTTGAATCTATCCTAAAATTTGTCTACGTAGCTTACATATAAGTAAGTTAATTTGATTCTACTTAATTTATTGGAGGCTTACACAACTTTGCGAAGATTGTTACGTAATCCGAGGTAAGGGTTTCATGGACATATCCACCTCATTAGCATTATGCCTTTGATTAATTTCATTTCTCCGATTTTGGATCAGTGATATAATTTATTTGTCTTCCGTCCAAAATGTCAATCTTTGGTCATCATATTTGCAAGGACACATTCACTTTCTTTTTTTTTCGTTTTTTTCCTCCTAAATCCTTGCAACTTCTTTTAAACACAATAGGCTCATACAAATTCGGTTCTTGATTATTCGACTTCGATTGGATTTGTATTTTTCTCCTAATTGTTATGAGTCCAATAATTAATTAATTCTTTGTAGTCGTTTAAAATATCCATCTTATTCCATCTACATTGCAAGTAAAGTTTTGATGCTTTTTGGTCCTATATCTTTGACATACTTTGATCTCCATTGGCCTCCGTCGAATTGAACGAATATTTAGAACTTATATCATACTTAGGTTAACGTAATGCCATAATATGATATGACTATTTTGTTATCTTACATGCAAATTTTGAACTTAGAGCCTTCGCGTGCTCAGGTTAACATACTTTACAGTCACGTATCACGTGGTTGTATCGTATATGTTTCTTTGACTTTGATTTGATCTTTGTTGGTTCAGTATCCCTAAATGAGTATATTTGTCGTGCTAAGATCATAGTTTTTAAAGGTGCACGCGCACCTAAGGCGCAAAGGGTCATTGGAACCTACGCACAAGGCACAAGGCACAAGGCACAAGCGCTCCTTTTCAAAGTGAGGTGCAAAATAAAAATAATAGATATTAATTCATTAAACCAATGAAATCACTTTAAAAAAATTCAAAATATGTTTAATAAATTTTCAACACTAGAAAAAGTTTTAAATCCAATGAGAAGTAGTTAATCATAAGTGAACATGAGAACTTAATCCTCATCATCATTAAGGAGTTAGGAGTAATTAAGGTAACAATGCTTTATTCAAAAGGAAATTATAGGCTCCAAGTCTGATATAGGTTCCTCTTCAATTTCATCTTCTTTGTCTACAAAGTGAAGTGAATGAGTAAATTTATTTGAAAGAGAGCATCAATTGACGATGGGATGCTAGTGCAATGAATAAAACAAAAGAAATAATTGATTGAGGATTTGGCGTTTTAGATTTTTTGTGATTTAGATATTGGCTCATTTTGTCCTAGAGTTTTTTTGATGATTTTTTTTATCTAGGAAAAATTACACAAGGCACTCTTGAGGTTTACTATAACTACACTCAATACATAATAACTACTTTTATTACACTCCGCCACACTTCTTTATTTTTCAGTTAACATAATTAATGAAAAGATGGTGTAATACCCTTTATAAAAAAATAAATTCACTAACCCACCCACCCACCCACCCACTGCTAACAACAGTTCACCGCCCACCCTTCCAAACACCATTCCGCATTGCTCACCCTTACTGCCATGCTGCCACTACAAAAAATGAACCCACCAACACCGGATTTACATCCCAACCACCACTGCCCCCCCACGACCACCAAAAATGAACCCACTGCTGCCCTGCTACCACCATAAAAAACAAACTAACCACCGTCGAGCTACATCACAACCAATATTATCTTGCCACCAACACCAAACAAACCAACCACCGCTGATCTATACCATCGCCCCTCCACCGATCCACCACCATTACCATAAATGAACCCACCATTGGAAATCTACATGAATTTGCTTACAAGAAATGGAATGGTTCTGTGTGCGTGCATGTGCGTGTATGGGTTGGGGGGATGTGAGGGGATAAGGGGCAAACACCGTCAGTGATAGCAGCGGCAACAGATAGCAGTGGGGAGCTTGAGTCTCCTTAATATGTTAATCTTTACCCACCCCCACGCTCTTCGATTATATTAACTATTAGATCTTTAACTCTTCTTGTGATGGATGAATTCTGGTTGAAAATGATGATTTAAGGTCCGAAGAAATTATGATGGTGTTGGTTGTTCATGGTTGGCTTATAGTTTGAGGTGATGGTACGGTGATGGATTGTTGTTGGCCATGAGGGTTGGCTAGTTGTTGCGATGGTTGTAACGGGTTGGATCTTTGTTAGCAAGGTGGTTGGCTAGTTGTTTGTGGTGGTGTGTGGTGATACATGGTTAAATCTTTGATAAACAAGTTGAATAATGTGTCTATATGTGTGTGCGCGCGCGTGTGTGTGTGTGAGAGAGAGGCGTGGAGTGGGGGATGGTGTTTGGAGAAGGGGATGGTGTTTGGAGAGGGGGATGACAACAACGCCGATGGTGGTTTGCTAGCATCGATGGTAGTGGCTGAAGAAGGAGAAGACATCTTAAAGGCAATTTCGGTAGATTACACAAATTTGTGTGGTGCCTTAACTTTTATTCACAGATCCTTAACATGATGGAGTCTTGTGTAAACATAATACAAACCACAAGGGGTGAATGGTAATAAAATTAGTTAGTAGGCACTGATTATAGTTATGATAAACTTCAGGAGCGCATAGTTAGTAGGCACTGAGTATAGTTATGATAAACTTCAGGAGTGCTGTGTGTAATTTGCCCTTTCATCTATGGTAAGTACTTGCAGCAACACCTCTAAAGCGATGTTTTAAATTGAGGGACCATCCATGCCAAGCTAAGCAAATGCACCTTTGCACAACATCAAGTGGAGTAATGCTAAACCCAAGAAATATAACGGACCTAAGGGGATTCTTGGGATTGACTAATACTGTAGATAAACTTGTGCATCAATATAGTGTAATTAGTAAGCCAGTAACCAACTTTCTCCGGAAGGATGCTTTCAAGTAGGACAACAGCTCATAAAAAAGTCCAATATACTCAAGCAAGCTATGGCAACCACCCAAGTCCTAGCCTTGCCTGACTTCACCCTCCCCTTTGAAATGAAGCCCGATGCTTGTAGTGTGGGGATTGAGGTTGTATTGATGCAAGAGGGAAGACCTTTAGCTTATTGTAGACATTGGAATCAGAGTCCTTACCCTTTTTCTTTTCGAAAAACATGAGAAATTTAATTTAACTTAAGCAAACGTTTGAGTCACACAACGTGAGGTGATTCTTCCACTAATATCAAGGTACATGAGTGGTGGAAAAAAGATCGGCGCATGATCCCATAGCTGGAAATCAAGACACTGATCAACCGCTTGTTTAGCCATGTAATCCGCGCAAAAATTTGTTTCTCGGAAATCATGAGAAACAAGGACATGGCATGAACGCTTAAAGAGTACCGTACAATCCATAAGTTTCCATTAGCGGGGGAGGGGATTTGTCAATTTGAAGCAAATCAACTACGTTCTTGTCATCAACTTCTAAAAGAAAGTTCCGACAGTCCATATCGGAGTCCTTACCTTAGCCATCGCGACTTCATAGTTCATACGAAGGACATATCAAGTTGCCTTTGAGTATCTACTTGGGCTTTGACAGAGTAGCTAATCCCCCGTTAACTTTCAACTCTCTTAGGCACTTTACGTTTCATGGACTTTTTATTTGTTTAGTATTAGTATTTATTTATAGTATGAAGTATGAACGAAGGAAGCTACACGGCACATGCGAAATGCTGATTTCTGGTTTTAGTTTAAGCGAGAACAACGTTTGGTCCCAAGCCTTCCCTCAATCGCCAAAGCCACTTCCAGCTTCCAAGTCCATACCTCTCCCCTTTGCCGACAAACTGTCTGCTTTCTGTTCTCTTCCTCTATCTTCCACGTCTATCTGTATTTACTACTATTAAATATACTTGTTTCAAACTTTCGTACCAAATTTCTTGAAAAATTGCAACTTTCTGATATTCAACCATTTAGAAAAGTCCATCTTACCTGATTTTCACGTTCCTTTGATACGGAGCATTCCTAATTTCTTCAAGAAAGGAAGTGTATTGCCACCCTTTCACGTTGCTTTGATACGGGGTATACCTAATTTCTGCAAGAAAGAACGTGTATTGCCACCCCAAGAAACTTATTAGGTAAGCAATTGGGGAATTTCCTTGAATTATAATTGGTTTTGGGTTCCAACCCAAGGGCCTCTTGTTTTCTTTTGCAGTGTGTGTTTTGTGTATGTTTGTGTATTTGTTTTTTTTCCTCTTTTTTTGGTGGAATAAAGCATGTACGTGCAAATTCGTATGCCATCTTTGTTGATTGGATTTTGGTAATTTTAGATAGTAGTTTCAGGTTGGTGGTAGGTGCTCTTCAGTGTAATCATCAACAATAGTATGACTGCGCGCGATGCTGATGCAAGTGCAAGTGCAAGTTTAAGTGCGAGCGCAAGCGTGAGCTCGAGCTCAAGTTTAAATAGCAGCTCACATGATACAGAGGATGACCCAACAATTGCCAGGATTTTAGCTGAAGAGGGGAGTCAGAGTAGTGGTGGCAAGCTCGGGAAAAGACTCTCTCATTTGGATTCAATCCCGGTATCGTTGACCACTTACTTTTAACTCTTTTTCCGCCTTTCCTGTGAATTATGATCCTCCCCCATGTTTAGTTTAGTGACCTATGTGGTGCTACATTTATCATGCTTGATGGTTAATCATGACTGCAAATGCCCAGAGGCTACCGGCTGGATAAGTAATTAGACATCGTGTGAAATAAGGATTCAGGTCGCTACAATACTGCATCTTTTTGTGTTAGCTCGTTAGAGCATCAGAGGTTTTGATGCTCCTGCAGTACACCAGATTATAATTCCTCAAGCAGACTGTCTAGATGGTAGTGCCACTTACAAAACCATCTATTGGTGCCATTGTACTCCTTTTTCTTCATTGTTCTCCTTGACATGACATGCTTGTTATTTCTGCTTGGTTGGAAATTTGTTTCTCTCGTATAGATTTCTGGAGCAGCTACCACTATACTATAAAGACTGTACTAACTAAAAAAACAACTGTCCTATATAGACAGTGGCAACTAGTGGAAAAAGTTCCTTTAGTAGCAATACATTTTGGGCACCACGCATTTCCCATTCAGACGATGAAAGAGGCACAACGATCTGTAGTAGCTATTTCGTTGCTGATATAGACTAAATATTAGCATTTAGTGCATTTGAGCCAAGTTAAGTGCTTAGCAATGACAAAATCTTAGTTAGACAAATAGAGGCATTCTTCCTTACCGACCAAGGTTGTTTATAATATGGACTAGAACCTGGCCATGAAAAGTGACGTATTGTGTCTAAGGATCAACACAGTGGTGGTGTTCACAATTTCCATGGCTCAGCTTATGACGATGCCATTGCATGAACAGAGTCAGCACAAAAGGCTTCAACTATCAAAAGGCTCCTGACTCTGGTGCAAATTGACGGCTTTCACTGTGGACTGTGACGCTCCGCATGTGAAAATATGTCACTTTAGTTCGAAGGCAGAGTGCTGAACTTGATCAGTGATTGTGGGATTCATACGAATGTCATTATCCGCTTTTAATTGGAGTTCTATGCCCCTGTGTGGACCTCTGTACCAAGGGGAGCACTAGAAGTCTGTCACTTTACTCTGACCATCAGGTTTTGCTATACTTGATTCCACAAAAGAATCTCAACCCATTCTAGAGGATCCACTTTATTGCTGATTTATACTTCTGGTAACTTAAACATGTTCAATCCTTTGACTAGACTTTCATTGCTGTTAACTGTGATGAGGTATTGAAGAGTTGATTTGTCTTTTAGCTGCATAACCGCTGTCTGATTTATGTTGCACTTGCCACCTTAATATTAAGCCATTGGGTTTTGCAATGTGTTTCTATCGAAATTCGGAGGTGACAGTTGATGCATTTAGAGAAGTGGTAGGCTATGTAGGGTACCCAACTTCCAGTTTTTCAAATTCTGGATTGGTTGGAGATTTTGGACCACCATGGCAGAAACTTGTTCATTATATGTTCCAACTCCAGGTGCTGCCATTTACAAATTAAGGTAATTAACTGAAGGTTGTGCCAATGCCTTTGTGATTGCCAGTTATATGGCAGGACAAGTGAAGAACAAAGGGAAGTTTCTTAAGGAACACATTGACGAGTGTGTTAGCATGGATTGTGATTATCAATAAGGGAAGCAAAGAGCTGCACCAAATTGATCATTTAAAGTGGGTGGCATGCCAGGGGGTTGTGGGCGTTTGTCTACCAATAGGGTCATCATGTAAGGATTCATCTAACTAAGTTTTTCTACAACCAGTATCCGTATCATCTCATCTCATCCTCATCGACGTGCTTATAGTGAACAGAAACATGATGAGAACTTTCAAGCAAACATCTACTATCTTAAGCTCCTAATCCTCAATAGAATTGGTTTTCATGCTCAATCTTCCTACTCATTGCCACATTACCATGTCTCTGCATGATTTTTGAGGTGCGAAAATTTTGGTATGTGTTTTCTGCCCCTCTTTCTCTCTCCTTCCCCCCCCCCCCCTCTCTCACACACAAAGGATGAGATGGCATGAATGCTACGTGAATTCCAGATGTGAGCAAGGTGCGATTGCTCTATAGAGATACCGTATTACCAAAAATTGCATCTCTAGAAAACCCATGAATCCCTGCAGACTGCTATGGGAGTGATTGTTCTGTTTGTTTCCTTCTTCTCTTTAATGAGTAGGAACAGACACCCCTTCAAAGGATGTCCATCAACTCTCCTCGAGCTCAAAGCTTAGTTGGAGTGACAACTCTCCCGGATAGTAAATTCAGTTGGAGTGACGTTTGCTTGCAAAAATTATTCCCTGAGCTCAGCAAAATGTTTGCAAAGACGGAGGAAATGGTTCAGTACTGTGCTGCTTAGACACTCATATTGCAATTTAGTGGCTGGGAATTACTTATCCTGTTCAAGTACCAGCTAAAACTGTAACTGGTAGTGGTTCAGGTTGTCAATGGTTTGTTTCATTGAATGACGAATCACACAGAGTATAAAACCCAATGTGCGTCTATATATATATATATCCTATTGGGATGGCTCCATTGCCTTGTGTTCCATTCTAACGTTTTGTTTATCACATTCCAGAAAAGACTCACCTTGTAGTGCTTTGACTGCCTTATTGGCACAAGTATTTTGCATATGCATTATGGGTTCTACCTCAGATATGTGGAGACATATAAAAAAAAGTCCTGGATAGACTGCTCATTGGTTATATCTGCCAAGGCTTCTCAGAAAACACTAAATATGTCCATTTAACTTTGTATTCATAATTAACAAAAAATTAATGAGTACGAGACATTTCGTTTACATCTATAAGTGATGGGCTTCTTAGGTTTATCTTTTCGCAAAGAACAAAATCAGTTCAAATCTGGATTTTTAATATTAAGTCACTATTTTTGCAGCACACTCCGCGGGTCAACGGGGAAATACCAGACGTGAATGATGCAACCTTGGATCATGAGAGACTGTCTGGAAGGTTGCAATTGTGCTAGAGCTTAATGTCCTCTGCTTACATTGCTGATTTACTTGTCGGAGGTTATCTTGTGTAACCAAATTAATGCTGGCTGTGTCAGGCAAAGTGCATCACTACTAGCTTTTCTGAGATTGTGCACTGCATTTACACATTTTTCATCTTTGTGTGCTTACTTTCCTTGTCGTATAGCTTTCTGAATTTCTGCACGTGTTTAGCATATCTGTGTAACCCTTCAGTTGTTGGGGTAAATGCACTTTACCCCCCTATACTTTAAGGCGGTTTCACTATGGCCCCCCATACTTTAAATAGTTGAACTAAACCCCCCTGAACTCATCAAAACTGGGCAAAATGGAACGGCCGTAACTGAGATTGCTGAAATGTCACAACTACCCTTCTTTTATACAGAACTGAAAATCCTCTCTAACCATTTGGGGTGGGTGAAGGGAGAATGGAGAGAAGAGCAAGGAGCAGCGGCGGTGGCGGCGCCGCGGGGCTGTTGCAGCCGCGGGTGGCGAGAGGAGAGAAGAGGAAGGAAGAGAGGGGGGGTCAGTGTCGCCGACAGGGGGGAGGGGGACTGACGGCATAGTGGGGTTGTTATGGCAGCGGGGCGCGGGGGGGAGGGAGGGGAGAGGGAGTGAAGAGAGAGGGAGGGGGTTGGCGTCACTGATGGCAGGGAAGGGGCTGCCAGCGGAGAGCTCGGCTGTTGTGGCAGCGAAGGGCGGGGGAGAGAAGAGGAAAGAAGGGAGAGGGAGGGGGTTGGCGTCGCCGATGGCGGGGAAGGGGCTGCTGGCGGAGAGCTCGGCGGTTGGGGCAGTGGAGGGTGGGGGAGAGAAGAGGAAGGAGGAGGGTGGGTCGGCGCCGTCGACGGAGGGAGGGGGGCTGCCGGCAGAGAATGGAGCGCCGGCGTGAGATGCCCGAAGGAGGGTTGGCGGCGCATGGATAGAGATTAGGGTTTTCAGTGGAAGAAATTAGGGCTTAGGAACGGCACGGTCGGGTCGGGTCAAGTGGGCATGGATCAGGTCGAATTTGGGTCGGCCTGTGACTGTGAGGAAGTGCCAAAGAGGGTGGGCGCGGGTCGGGTATACGCACTGGATTTTTGAAATTAAAATTTGAAAATTCAAAATTTCAGAATAAAATTCTTTTTTTTTTTGGTTTTGTTTTGTGGTTGCCCTTTAAAAGGAAGGTTTGCAAATGAATTGAAATGAAAATGGTCACCTTTTGTAAAATTTCTAGGGTTTGCAAATGGAGTGAAATGAAATTGGTGATTTTTTGGGTGATTTTTTACAAGTCTTTAGTATTTTATTAGGTCAAAAGGGTATTTTGTCCTAAAATTGCAGGTTCTAGGCGCCAAACATTTCCCGCCCAAAAACTGTGTTAACTTGGATGGAAAACGTCAATTTTGCATAGTTTTGATGAGTGCGGGGAGGTTTAGTTCAACTTTTTTTAGAAGAGGGGGTCATATTGCAACCGCCCTAAAGTAGAGGGGTCAAAGTGCATTTACCCCTCAGTTGTTTACTGGTAGCCTTTTTGCACTCCAAAAAGGTTCATAGGTCTAGTACTTTTGATGCAAAATGCTGCGCAGTAAAAAGCCTTTTTCGAGTCTGTATATGAACTTGTGCTGGATCAATAATGTGAATTCAGAAGAAAAGCATTCAAGGGACACGAGGCAATCATGTTTCATTCATGCTTGCCTTTATGCATATCATGTTTTTTTCCCTTCGTTTACTTATTGTTTTTTTCATATAATTCAGGTTGGAAACATATGGTTTAGCTGAAATGAAAATCGAGGGAGATGGCAATTGCCAGGTTGTACACCTTAAGTTAGTTTCGTCAATAGCCTTGGCATCTCTTTATGCATCTAGATTCCTACGCACAAGTTTTCTCGTGAAAGTAACTCTTTGTTGCAATGCCATGTTTTTTCCTTTGACCTTGTTCGATGTAGATTGTTATTAATTCGTTCGGCTTACTGGACAGTTTCGAGCCCTTGCGGATCAGCTATTTCACAATCCAGATTACCACAAACATGTGAGAAAGCAGGTGGTTAAGCAGGTGCAGTTCAGTTACTTTGTTCTTACTTTTCACCTTAATAGTGTGTGTAAGTTACCATATGTTC
This sequence comes from Escallonia rubra, assembly GCA_033065855.1. NCBI lineage: Eukaryota > Viridiplantae > Streptophyta > Magnoliopsida > Escalloniales > Escalloniaceae > Escallonia > Escallonia rubra. The sequence goes on along the minus strand of JAVXUO010000417.1, from coordinate 53,059 downwards.
TAATAACTTGAGCTTTTAAAAATGGGCTGAACGATGTATATCATTCTTTAGTACTCCCCCTCACTTGCAAGCCCTAATTGCACGTGGTAGACATAACAAGAGAGATAAATTGAGGTCCACCATCGCCAAGTGCACAAACAAAAGTAGTGACAAATCAATAAACATATAAATGGGGCAAATGGAAATGAGACCATGTGAAGTTACAATCTGTTGTTAGAAAATGGCCCAAATGGAAGTGACCTCTGATACCATAGAAAATGGGTCCAACAAGATACATCTGTGAAGCACCGGTGCTGCAGTCTGGGAGGAGCACTGGCACCAGGTGCGCGTCGGGTGCGGGTGCACGTTGGGTGCGGCATGGGTGCGCACTGGGAGCGTGTCCGAAACTCTTTTTTTTGGAGTAGAAGAAGAAAGAGAAGGAGAAGAGAAGAAGGGGAAGAGAAGAAATAACTCCGCCGGAGCGTCGAGGGTCTTCCGGAAGGAGAGGCGACCAACGAGGGTTTGCCGGCGGGCGAGGCGACCGGCGAGGGTTTTCCGGCAGAAGAGGCGACCAGAGAGGGACTTCTGACAGGAGAGGCAGGATAGGCGACGGCCACTGTCGATGTTTTCCATGTCTCTGACGGCTGTGTTATAAGATAGGGACATAGGGTTTTATGAAACTTTATGTTTAACTCCCAGCTCTATTGACAATATTTCAAAATAGCCCCACTACTTTTAAAAAAATAATAGAACTTCTACAAACTTTGTCATACTTGGCTATGCACTTTCAATATTTCTAAAGCAGCCCACCAAATTAACAAAATATCTTATTGTTTGTCTAAAATAACATTATTTTTGTTATATACAAATAATATATGTTAATAAAGTTTTGCCGTATCCTGCCGCACCCGTATCCTATTTTTTGAGAAAATGACGTATCCGCGTATCCGCACCCGTATCGCATCTGCACCCGCACCGGAATCCGTGCTTCTTAGATATACATTATAGTTATATATCAGGTACTGCTAATTCTATATTACTTGCTTTCTCACATAACCGATGAGTTCATATGTTGTCAAAACTATTATTCCCACGCGTGAAAATGTGACATAGTGCACTTTTGAACCAGTTTTACGTCATCTACGAGAATGTCATTTTTAATCAGCAACTTGTGTTTGTACCCATGCCAAGAACCGAATTCATGAGCAGTGCTATTATCACCTCGAAATTGCGCAGTCCAATGTGGAGAAGAACTGGCCAAGATCTTACCATTACTTATAGTCTAAATTGCTTCCTTCTAGTGTGATACAAGTTCTTAATCCCGCATAGTGGAATTATCTAGTGTACTTGAATATCTAGGACACAGAGGTATGCTCTTATAAAGCTGGTCATGCTCAAGTAGGGTCTTGTCAGTCTCTAAAGCTTTGCATTTCCCATCACCAACCTTTGAGATTCAGGCCTGCATATCAAATAACCAATATGTTCTAGGACCTAGATCTGTGGAACTATATGATCCTTGCATGATACAGAGCATTATGATTGGTTGGCATGGTCTTACAGCAGTAAGAAGTTTTCGGTAGCATGAACGCTTGACTGGTAAAACACTCTTCCAGATCAAGACGATAGAACTCTAGGATAATGGTGCAGAATATGTGCAGATATTTAACATTGAATATACCTGGTTAATTGCATTAATCTTCAATCAGAATTCCTCTGATACTAAGAAAATACCAATTTTCTCCCTCATACCATGGCATGTTATAGGACTGTCCTCTTTTTCTATGGGTAAGGGCACTTTTGGCTGTGTGTGTTGTGGGGGGTTGGTGGGGGTCTGCTTTGCCTGTTCTTGCCAGGGTGAAGGGGGTGTTAAAGTAGTCCGTGCCTGTTCGGTCCTTGTTTTGAAATGCATCGAATGCCGTAGTATGAGTGAGAGGAATTGCTATTGATACGGTATGAGGAATTTTCAAACATGCCACAGTATGAGTTCTATTTGCATCATTATCCGATGTATATCATCTACATCTTAGACATAGTGTTGGATTGATGTTCCGCACATTTATCTTTGTGAGAGTTTTTGTTGATCAACTCATAGTGGTTGACCTTGAGTTGCTGGTAAAATGCAGGCACAGACATTTATCATATGATTCATATCCTTACTGTAATTCGTACTTATATGTCCATTACTAAGACGAGATTTTCCCTATGTGTTTTATTCTTATATAATCAAGTGTGTTAATAATTTTCAGCTAAAACGCAACAGAAAGTTGTATGAAGGTTATGTCCCAATGAATTACAAAAGCTATTTGAAGAAGATGAAGAGGTCAGGCTGTGGCTGATGTTTATTTTCTTTCTTCCCCGTAAAAGCTAGAGCAGATTTGTTTCTTGTTTATATTGTCAAAGTCTAACTCAATATTTTCAAATTCTTGTGTGGCTCTAGGTTGGGGGAATGGGGAGATCATGTTACTCTACAAGCAGCTGCAGACCGTGTGGGTGTTAGCTTCATGTTTCTCTTACATATTAGCATGTTTGTTAGCTCTCCAATCATTTTGTTTGCCTTTCTGGGAAGCTTTGCTAGAAAGATAGCCATCGGAACCCCAGCCATCAGATTTCAGTGGATTTAGGTCAACTGAAACATTTCCTTTCAGCTAAATTCTGAATGTTTCATCGACGTTGAGCGGATGAAAATGCCTAAATTGGAACATGCATATCTTCTCTGTTCAACAAGTTGATCACAGAATTAGTCGAGTGTTCGGTAACAGCTAGCTGATCAAACGGATAAGTCCGTCAACTAATTTTCCTGATTTGTTGGCTATTATTCCAGCAATTTCTGGATCCAATTACCCTAGTTCATAATAATTACACTCCATAGCTATTGGTTACACAAAAGGGCTAAGCCCTAATGCTCTTATCTTGTCTTTAACAGTCGTCTTCAAACTTCAAGCTCTGTGGATCTAGAACGTACAAGTGATGCATGTAAAATCATTTGTAACACTCACTGCATGCATTATAATCGTGAGAGCAATGTGTAATTGTCAAAATCAAGATTTTGATCCTAGAGTCAACATGCATGTGCTCCTAGTCCTGAAGTCGAGGTCAAGAGACGATTTTAGTGTAAAACATGGATTTTACCTGCTTGGCTAGTCTAATCTTGTGTTTCTGAATGATCTACCAACATATAGAAGTTTCAGAAAAGTAGGTGTCTGGAATCAATTGGAGTATGCCATGGAGGATAGCACCCTAACTCCTTAGTGGTGTCCAAATATGAACTAATTGTGTAAGAAAGTAAAAGATATATTTTGACGAGACTACTTATTGGCGTAGTAATGAGACAAATGTATTTTTTTTGAACAAAAAGGTTATCTGACTCGGGAGTTGAACTCTTACATGTAGGAGATTGTGACAAACCTCTATCTTCTCTTTTCAGGTTTTCTCAGGCATTTGATCAGCTTAACTTTTGCTTTTGCTGCTATGTCATTATGTTTACTTCTCAAGTTATTGCCTTCTGACTCTTCTTCGATATTTTTTTTGTAGTTTGAAGCCAAAATATGTTTAGTCACATCCTTTCGAGATACCTACTACATTGAGATCTTTCCCAAGGACAAGGAACCTTTGAAAGGTAAGCATATCTCATCCTTTTTGAGCTTATCGTGTGCTATTTTTTTATCTTTTTGTAAAATCTTCTCTATCATTTACATGCCAAATCTTCGCTATGTGCTTTGGTTCAGTGATTGAAGTCCCATATACTAACGGTTTTGCCAATATTGTTTTGTCTCTTCGTTGTGCTTCTAACTGAAGTTTCTCTGAGTTTTCCCTTCTGAACTCCAGATTGGTGAGAATCACCTAACCCCGAGAGCAACAATGTGAGCACCAAAATACCAAATAAGGCAAAACAAAGTATAGACAAAAGATCCTATTAAACAAAAGAAGTATAGGTTACCATAATAATCATGAGATAGTTATTAATTTGCTTTAAGTGATTGTCAAATAGAGAGTCTAAAATGCATCCTCAGATAGAAACATCATGGGGGAAGAATTGTTAATGCTTCATATAAAAATTCTTTTTTGAATACTATTTTGCTCCTCCTTTCGGTTAGTAGTTGAATATTCTGCCAGTTTTCCCTTCTAAAACTCCAGATTGCTGAGAATTACCTAAATGATAGATTCCAAAGAGCAACATAGAGAGCACTAAAATAGCATATAAGGCAGGCACAGAAGTATAGACAACCGATCCCGGTTAACAAATTTTAGTTAAACAAAAGAGAATAACTTGACAATAATAATCATGAGATAGTAACCAATTTACCATTAGCTGTAGTCACATAGGAGGCTAAAAATTCATGCTTAGTCAATTAGGAACATCATGTGGGGAAGAACTTGTATGCCTCTTAAGTTGTTTTCTGGTTTTCAGTTTATCCATTTTTTCTTCTATTTTTCTTTGTAGCCGAAGACACCTAGGAGTTTTGGGATTTGTCAGGATTGTATCCACGACTTAATGAAACAGATATATTACTAGGGGTTTCCATCAAAATCTGACTTCATGTAATGAGAAGCTATATTCGAACTTGATTAACTTATATTTCTTTAGTATTACTACCCAGTAAAGCTCCTGAAGATGGATAAACTGATTAAGTCAATTTTGATAGTGTATATAAAAGCATGAACATGTTAAGTAGAAAATTTGAGATTTAATCATTATGCTGTGGTGTTTCGTGAAAGGAAAAGTTAAGACCGTGAACCACGGCCTGAGGTTATAAATCTAGTACAGATAGGTAACAGTATTTCATCTTTTGTTCCATAAAGAAAAGCATTTCATCTCGATATTAACCAATGATACAATCCATCTCTACTTCTCTAATTACTTATCGGTTCATTATGTTTATAGAGCTGTGGCTTAGCTTTTGGAGCGAAGTTCATTATAATTCACTGTACGGAGGCGGAGGTGATGAATCCATACTCGTTCTTGATCAAACTTGCAAATCTTGTGTTCTGAAACAGCTAATATCCACGTGGAATTTTGTGTGTATAATTCTTTTTCTTTTCCTATTCCATTTTTTTATTTTCAATTTACAGAGGTTCCTGCTAGAGTACCGAGAAAGAAGCATTGGCTTTTCTGAAGATTCCACCATGTCACTGTAGATAAATTACCCCATGGACTTTGTTCAGTTCATTTTTCAACTATGTTAGACGATACATATGAAGAAAGTTGACATGAGATGCTGATTTTTATCTGTAAATACTTGCACCTTTGTATATAATGCAACCCTTGAAGGAACGTACTGCAGAATTACTAACTGCGGCTGCAGAATTACTAACTGTGGCTTTTTCGGAGATTAAAAAAATTCAGGGGGAAAAAGAAGTCCAGTTTCAAGACCAGCTCAATATTCAACAAAAGTGGTTACATGGTCATACTATCAAGTAGATGCCACCATGCTTGTCTCTAATAGCGCCAGGCTTTTCTAAAATAGGCTACGTTTTGGTAGTGAAAGCAAAAGAATGTGGTCTTCAAGATATCCTCCACGAAGTTGATTCCATCAAGAGATTGAAGGAGGTTCAGATTAGTATTCGTAAGAATGCAGACACTAAACGTGGGTTCATCATCTAAAGTAGGAGCTAAGATGTCATCCTTAAGCTCACTGGACATCTTGGTTGTCTCCGGCTTCGTCACTCTTGCAGTTATTTTGACACATCGGTTCTTATTCTTGGTGCGTTCTTAAGGTGTGATGTTAGCTTGATGCTCTGTTTTCTTGTGGAACTAATTAAAATATTCTAATGGAAATGGAAATAATTGGTGGAAATGGAGATGGATTGACTTGGACGAACAGAAAGAACACAGGTCAAGAAGGAAGAAGAAAATTTTCCTAACTGGTCAGACATATATATGCTAATTAACGGCTTTATCTCAGTCATTACTCCCAAGCCTTAATGGCAATTTTTTTAGCAAATATGTTTGGAAAACATAGATCACGCGCCATAACTGGCTAACTCTGCGGGCTTTTGTTAATGACTTCCTTCTCCACCTTCACGAGCCATTCTAACTTGTTCCTTGGCCTCTGCTATTGCTATCTATTGTGGCTGTTGCTTAGGTCTTTTTAGCTTGATTTTTAGGGACCCCTTGGGTCTGTTACTTAGGTCTGTTGTGGCTGTTGCTTAGGTCTTTTGTTAATAACTTCCTCCTACACCGTCACGATCTATTGGACTAACTTGTTTCTTGGCCCCTGTTAATTGTTATATGTTGTGGCTGTTGCTTAGGTCTTCTTAGCTTGATTTTTAGGGAACCCTTGGGGATGTCCATGACATTTCCTTCCCCTTTAAATTGACCCTCCTCTCTTGTGGCAAAAACTAGAAATGGGGTCCCGTATGTTTACGAAATTCGTTTTCTGTTTTCTGTTTTTAGCAATGATAATGAAAATGATTTTTTTTTTGCGTACTTTTACCAATTTATGTTTTCGTTTTGGATAAAATTACCCAAATGGTAACAAAAAACTGAAAACACCTCCAATGTGTTTTCAGCTTTTTTCACTCAAACTTAACCCAATATAAGAAAAAATAGCTAATTTTTTTTTTTGGTGAAAATGATAAAAGTACATGAACAGATTTTCAAATTGAATATGAAAATCATGAAAATGAAAACAAAAAATGAAAATAGAAAACAAATATTATAAGCGTACGGAGCCGCACTGTCCAATCTTTCCAAGTTGCATCCTCCACTGGGAAGTTAGACCATTCTACTAACACGTATGGAGCATAACTAGCACCATTTTTCACCATCCTCCTGTCAAGAATTTGTAAGTGCTCTAGCAAAATCACCCTAAGAAAGCCGCCGACTCCAACTACTGTCCATGTACGAGACTAAATAATCAAATATTGATTAATACCTAATCGATCTGCTCTTCATCGGTGATTGGAGGAAACACTGTAGTGGCCTTCACCTATTTTCCCAATGTAGCTTTCAACAGAGAGACATGAAAACATGATATATCCTATTGATCGTGAACGAATTATTTGGGACATTTAGCGACATTTTAAAATGACCATAAGCTATAAATAAAATGAAGATGAGTACAACGGAAATTAATGAAAGCAAGGGGTAAACTTAGGAAAGAAAAACAATTAAAATTCAAAGGTTTCTGAGAAAATTCCTTATTAGGGTTAGTATAAATACCCTAGTAAAGCTCCAGCTGTCAAAAAATTTTAGTCTGTCTCTTTACGTGAAGTCCGGAGAGAGAAGAAGCAAGCTAGGGCAAGAAGATTTCAAGGTAAAAATCTCAAGCCTCCCTCTTTAATTTTGGCCATGTTATTGAGTGTTCTAGATAGGTTTTGTGTATGAATTCAGTGGTTATTGTGTGACTGCTAGGGTATTGTGTATGTTGCAGACAGTGAGATGTGGGTATGTTTGAGAAGAAGGCTGCTGTAGAGCAGGATAAGAGTGAGTTAGGGTTTTATCAATATCTCTTTCATTACTAACCTGATTGAGAATTTTTTACACTTTCTGAAAACCTTGTTGAGTCCACTTAAACTTTTCAGTTTTATGTTTTCTCAGAATTTTACGTTTGCATATCGAAAAATGACCTTAAAGTCAATTCACCATAGAAGTTCAGAACTTTTTTATTTCTGGCAGCCACTTCGATTTGTCATAGAAAATTGGGCAAATTAGACATATGTCCCTGAGGTTTTGGGGTAATTACACGCGAGGACACAGTTTCAAAATGTAACACTTATGTCCATTGACAAACGGAATACAAAATACTTAACGGTTTTGACAAAAAGACTTGATTGCCCCTGACTTTAAAATAAATTACCCACTTAATTTACTGTTTATTCTTCCTCTCCCCACACCCAACACCCCCCCCCCCCCCCCCCCCCCCCACCGCCCATTTCTGTCACTTCTGCATGAACGGGGTCAAGGACAGCCCCCAATTGCCGCACCCCTGCTGCGGGGGAGGAGAGAAGAGATGTAGGGGGAAGAGCGACAGCGACGTCGCCGGTGGTGGATCTGCTTTGTTCGGCGAATAACAGAAGGGACTGCCGGAGGAAAAGGGGCTGCCGGGGTGAGGGAAGGGGCTGTTGGTGGGGAAGGGGCTGCCAGAGGGGAAGGAAGAGGCTGTCGGGGTGAGGGAAGGGGCTGTCGGCGGGGAAGGGGACTGCCGGCGGGGAGGGAAGGGGCTGCCGGGGTGAGGGAAGGGGCTACCGGCGGGGAGGGAAGGGGTTGTCGGCGGGGAGGGAAGGGGCTGCCAGGGGTGAGGGATTGGACCTAATTTGGAAATTAGGGTTTCAGGAAAACCCTAATTTAGAAATTAGGGTTTCAGGAAAACCCTAATTTGCAAATTAGGTTTCCAAGAAAATCCTAATTTGCAAATTAGGATTTCAACAATATCCTAATTTGCAAATTAGGGTTTCAATAAAATCCTAATTGTGACTTTAAATTAAGGCTTAAAATTTTAATTTAAAATTTTTAAAAATATTCAGTATATATACAGTACAAGGGGTAGTATCGTCATTTTAAAAATACATATTGATGACATCATACAAAAAGTACAATTTTTGGACGGAATCCTAACGGATGGACACGGCTGATACATTTTAAAAGTGTTTGGTCGCGGAATGTTACATTTTGAAACTCGTTGTCCTTGACTGTAATTATACCCTAACTTTGGGGATATAAGTGTAATTTGCCCTAAAAAATTCATTACTCATTGGTTTTTTTTTTTTTGTGAACTTTATATTTTAAGAAACCTCAGAATGTCTTCGTTAACTTTGTAGTTTTAAGTTTTCTGAGATTCATAGTATTTATACTTCAAATAACCATTGAAAAAAACTGGTCTGAGTGGAGATATGTTGTTTCTATCAGCTACTTCGATATGCTGTAGAAAATTCATTATTCATTGGTTTTTTTTGCTGATCGTTATATTTATGAAAACCTCAGAAAGTCTACTTTAACTTTGTAGTTTTTATTTTTCTAAGATTCTTCATGTTTCTGCTTCAAAATGGCCAATGAACAGAACTAGTTATTCCTGAAAAATGTTGTTTCTAGAATTACAGATCAGTCTATTTTTAAAACTTTTAAGCTATTTTAGAACATATTTAGGCAAAGTACAAAACCAAAATGCCCTTTATTTTTGCAAAACCTTCAACGTGGAATTTTCTGGGATTTTTCTGAGCATGGTAAGGGCCCGAAATGATTTTATTTTGAAAACACAGTTTTGAATTATTTGGCAAAGTAAACAAACATATTTTTAGCCGAACATTTTGCGATGATCTGATCTTACTTGCAGCGTCTAAAATTTCAAGGCATTCTAACACAGTTTGATATGTTTTGAAATAAGAACCTTAGCGCTTATTTTAAGGAGCGGTTTAGGGCTCCGAACGGAGAATTCCTAGAGAAGCCCTTTTTGTCAAAAAAAATCCACCTAGTCGTTTAAAAAGAAGTTTTGGATTTTTTTTTTTGGTGTTAATGGTACGTTAGGCACTAGGATAATTTGGTAATTTTACACAAGTCTCGAGGTATTTTGATAATTTCACTCACTTGGGGCGAATTAAGCACCTAAGAATGTTTGAGCGGCAATAAATAACATCCATATGGTTTATTATTTAGGTTCCGATAGACAAGAGCTAAAGCAGACTTGGAAACAATAATCAGAACCGCTTAACTATCCAAGTAGGTACTTCTGCCATGTTCCTCCGTACAACCTATTTTTTAATATATGCATATGTATACGTGATTTTACCAAAATAAAAGTTTTAAGTATTTTTTGTGCTTTTGTTGTTCAAAAATTGGTTTGATAAGAAAAATGAATTAAAAATGCACTTCCACTTCCACCATAGCAGTTAGGGCATACTGAGTTTGGGGTTTTGAGGTCTCAAATGGGCCAAAGAAATCATAGGTACATTACGCAACTTTGCAGAGAGGTCCTTACGATTTGAGGTGTAGATTTTCTAAGGCATTAGATGAATAATAATTGGTGCAACTGTTGATAGGGGTAGCACCTTGAGGTGGTATCCACATAGCTAGAAGGGTCAATCAACAGGCGGGAAGCTTAGAATGGCAAACTAAAGCATGTAAGGGGCATGACTGGTTTTTCGGTGCTTGTAAGCCATGTTAGGGTTGAGTTCCATCTCAATAGAGTCGTGTGTCTCCAAAGTACACTGAGCAAGAAAGGGAAGGGCGCAACTGTGCTAGGAAATTTGTTAGTGCGACTGCCCAAAATTGACCTGAGATGTGCAAATAGTGGTTGGAGTGGCTAAAGTGCTGTAGGAAAAGGTGAACCGAACCTTATCGCCAAGGGTTCGAAGGATCGAGGCGGCGATGGTTGCAACAGTGGGAGCTAAATAGTGTCTTGAGCCGACCTAGGCTCTAAAGTTTGAATATGAGCAAGCCCTAAAGGCTAAATATGAACAATATGGGCCAACTCTAGAGCTAGGGACTGTAGATACTGAGGGGGGGGGGGGGCGACTATGAGACCTTGAGAGCTGGGTAGCTGTGAAGTTAAGGCTTGAAATCTTTTGGCATTTCTAGAACCGAGACCATGAGAGATGACTGATAGTACTAGAGGCCGATGACGGTGGGAGTAAGGCTCTTGACTTCGCCATCAACAACGGTGATAACGTTGGGTGTTAACCATGCAGACGGCAATTGGATCCGGGTGGCACTAGTGTCTTTTTTATCGTTAAGGTAATGTTTCTCTTGGATGACAGAGTTGAGGGTTTGGTTGGTAGCCTAACCAGTCTTTCATTGCTGGGACGTGGCAAAAGAGGTGCCAAAATAATGGTAAGGAAGTGGGTTCGATGTACACGTGGAGGTGCCACATAGAGTACAGTCTGGAGGTGAAGACCGAGGTAACTTGATAGAGCCTAAAGAGTAGTAGTGATGCGGGGGTGAAGGTACAAAGTGATTACAGATCGATAGTCATAAGTGCATGTTAAGTCTAGCATGAGGCTCTAGTTCCTATATTATTTCTATCTCAAGGATTCTTTAGCTCTAATGTTTTAGAGTCGGAAATTTGAAACGTCAAGTCTTCTCTAATGAATTCTAAAGTCGATTATTATAGGTAGCTAAAATTGCCTTACTGCGAAGTGACAATGGTGCTCCTTAGAGGTGTCACATTTGTCAAGGGCCAGCCATATGCTTGTATTTTTCTAGAACATCGGAGTTCCATACTCATATAGCCTGCCCCAAAAAACTTCAATCTATTTATTTAGAAAGACTGGATCATGCAATCTCAAAGTGGCCAGCAACATCCTCAATCTAGCTACCATTCCAATATTACTAGTTTTTTCCATAAATATGTAGAGGGATATAGAGTACCTTATAATGGCAGCAAATTCTCGATGCCCAGCTGCCAATCAATCTGGGCATGCTACCCTCCAAATACTTGCTCCAGTCTTGGAGTGACCCATGGGTCATGATCCTTAGAAGTGCCGATAAAGAGCCCCAGTTTTCAGAACACATAGACTAATCAAGCAGTCACTCTAATAGAGATAGTGACAAAAGGAGTCACCTAACCAGTGGCTAGCCCTTGTGCTGGATCACTTAGAAAAGAATCCCAACACCAGAGCACTCTGAACTCGTTGGTGGTGATAGTGCCCCAGAGAAGTCGCTGGCCGTCAGACCGAGATTGTGTCATAGAAGAGACACATACAAGCCAGAAAAAGAGTCCTCATGTCGAATAACTCAGAGATTCCTAGCGAGATAGTGTCTCCTGGGAGTCGCAATGAGTCTTTATACCCAAGCACAAAATACATGCCAAGGTGGTGTCCTAGAGGTATCACCTACCTAACTAGCTGAGATAGTGTCCTGAAAGAGTCGACTAGATGACATGCCAATGTAGTTTTCCTAGAGAAGTCGCCTGTTCGACGGGCTGAAGTAGCTTTTTAGAGGAGTAACTTACCTGGTGGTACCGGGGCACTTCAAGCTCCCTGAGGTACTGTTCAGGAAGAGTTTCCTACTCTGAGGGATGCTGCATACTTTGAAGAACTGGTTGAAGCATGTTCCATGACCAAGGCGATGTGTGCATAATATGGGGAGGTGATAAACCAACACTGTGGGGGGGGGGTAGTATGACAGAGTGCCAGGGTCAGTCTGTGCGACTGGTGTGGCATGTAGATGCAAGGTAATGCGTACGGTGCCTTGGCTCTTTGGGGGTTCTATGCTCCATGACAACCATAGTCGTGCCCCTGCATCGTGATGCTTGACCACACTTGAGCATCGTCTCTACCTACGTGCCCCCGAGATATCATCCGTCGGCCATGCCTATGGCCTCCCCATTTCATGCCCCCCAAACATCACCTATAAGTAGTGCCTCAATGTTGTCTCCATGCTAGGCACCCAGAAGTGCATTTATTGGCCCGTGCCAATATGCCACCTCCTTGTTACGCCCCCCCTATAACATTCATTGACCACACCTCGATGTCATCTCTATTGAGTGTGCTCCCTACATAGCGCACATCACATCGCGCCCTTACACCATCTCTATTAAGCGTGGCTCTAATGGAGGCCTTCACTTGGTATTGGTCATCAAGGAAGAGGTACCCAAGGAGACTGGGAAAGGCCCTAAGGAAAGTGAAGGCAAATTCAAAAGGGTGGAAATCCTCAAGGTAGAGGAAAGACTTCTCCCCTAAGAGAAGGCGAAGAAGGAGGTCAAGGACGAGAAAAGAAGCCTTCCAGAGGTGAAAAGAGAAGGTAATGTATAGGCCTTAGCTCTTGGGGCTGGGTCTGTATTGGTATCTGGGCTTTGTTGAGAACTTTGATAAAGGCTTGTTCCCAACCTATTCTGGTCGCACCCAAAGGCCCACTACGGTCCCATTTTGCATGACACGTCCGCACAAGCAACAGACATTTTCAACGCTCACAACCGGTCAAAGCGTGCACGCTCAAGTCACGTGCACTTCTTACTTCTTCTACGCGACTTCGTCGCCAAGAAACTCATCATCGTGCGACGCCGCATCACGCTTCGACCGTCGCACTTCGCACATTGTCCGTCGATGCGCCATGCCACTTGCCCAAGGAGGTTTGGCCTTGGCCTTTCCCCCCCGGCTCTTCACTCTTCGCGCAAAGTCCTTTTCGCACTTTTTTTGTTTCGTACGTTCCATACATGACTCTGGCACCTTGTTCATCATGTGGGTACGATTCTTGGTAGCATGCTCGTCGCAACACAACTTTCGGATTCGTCATTGCTTATCAAACACCTACCGTCGGCGCGCCCGAAGTTCATCAAAGGGGGGAGTGGCCTTGGCCTCCCTTCATGGGAGTTGGCCTTTTACCTTGGCCACCCCCTAGGGTCGGCCTCGGCCTCACCAAGGGGTCGGCCTCGGCCTCCCCAGGGGTGGTGGCCTTGGCCTTCCCCCCAATGTTTGGCCTATGGCCTTCCCTCCTGCGCGCACTTGTTTTCCCGAGTCTTTGCACCTCCGCGATGTTTACGGACGTTCGTACATCAACCTCGCGACGTCCGTCGTGCATCACCTTACGGACGTTCGTACATCAACCTCGCGACGTCCGTCGTGGATCACCTTACGGACGTTCGTACATCAACCTCGCGACGTCCGTCGTGCATCACCTTACGGACGTTCGTACATCAACCTCGCGACGTCTCCCGACGTTCGTCGACGTTCGTACATCCACCTCACGACGTCCGCCGTCCGTTCGTCCATCGACGTCCGTTCGTACATCAACTTCACGACGTCCGTCGTCCGTCGTCCATCAACTCCGCGACCCCCGTCGCCCGGACACAACTCCGCGACCCCCGTCGCCCGGACACAACTCCGCGACCCCGTCGCCCAGACACAACTCCACGATGCTCATCATCCGTCGCCCGGACGTCGTCTCCGTGACCCCCGTCACCGACGTCCGGGCGTCACACTCCAACACTTCGCCGCGCCCGTGCGCCGCGCCGCTGATACAGCCATGCCCCCAGGCTCTCTGTCACACTACCGTGCCCCCGGCACTATACGCACTCTGTCGCGCCCATGCGCCACCATTGACACCAACGTGCCCCCGGCACCTTACGCACTCTGTCGGGCCCATGCGCCACCATTGACACAAGCATGCCCCCGGCACCTTACGCACTCCGTTGCGCCCATGCGCCGCGCCATTGACATAGACGTGTTCCTGGCACCTTACTCACTTCATCGCGCCCATGCGCCACAATCATATCATCATGCCCCCGGGCACCACACTCATTCATCACACCATGCGCACCTTGCCTTGGTCATGGAACATGCTTCAACCCACTCTCCGGAGTGTACATCATCCGCGGGGATAGGCGACTCCTCCGGGACACTATCTCTGCCAGGGAGCTCTTCAACTCCCCTTCCGCCAGGTAGACGGCTCCTCCGGGATGCTACCTCGGCCAGTCGGGTAGACAGCTCCTCCGGGATGCTACCTTGACATGCTCCGAGTGCTCCGGCACAAGGACTCACCCGCGGGGATAGGCGACTCCTCCGGGACACTATCTCTGCCAGGGAGCTCTTCAACTCCCCTTCCGCCAGGTAGACGGCTCCTCCGGGATGCTACCTCGGCCAGTCGGGTAGACGGCTCCTCCGGGATGCTACCTTGACATGCTCTGAGTGCTCCGGCACAAGGACTCACCCGCGGGGATAGGCGACTCCTCCGGGACACTATCTCTGCCAGGGAGCTCTTCAACTCCCCTTCCGCCAGGTAGACGGCTCCTCCGGGATGCTACCTCGGCCAGTCGGGTAGACGGCTCCTCCGGGATGCTACCTTGACATGCTCCGAGTGCTCCGGCATAAGGACTCACCCGCGGGGATAGGCGACTCCTCCGGGACACTATCTCTGCCAGGGAGCTCTTCAACTCCCCTTCCGCCAGGTAGACGGCTCCTCCGGGATGCTACCTCGGCCAGTCGGGTAGACGGCTCCTCCGGGATGCTACCTTGACTCGCTCCAAGTGCTCCGGCATAAGGACTCACCCGCAGGGATAGGCGACTCCTCCGGGACACTATCTCTGCCAGGGAGCTCTTCAACTCCCCTTCCGCCAGGTAGACGGCTCCTCCGGGATGCTACCTTGGCCGGCCGGGTAGACGGCTCCTCCGGGATGCTACCTTGGCCTGCGGAATAGACGACTCCTCCGGGACACTATCTCCGTCAGGGTGCCTGCGTGACTGGCCTACGTGCTCCGGCACTGGGGGCTTGCGTCGGCACCCCTAGGGACTATGACCCCCGGGTCACTCCTAGACGGGAGCAGGTCTTCGGAGGGCATCGCGCCTAGTTCGCCTGGCAGTTGGGCGTCGGGTCTTCCCCACCGCTGCCAGGCCTGTGGGACTCCGCAAGGGCTTGGATTGGAGGCTAGATCAAGGGGGTTCTCTGGCCACGCCGATGCGGTGGGAGCCAGTCTTTCCAGACAGACAGAGCGACGCTGTGAGGAGCAGGCCGGTTGAATATGCGATTCGACAGTCCGTGGAACACCGGCATCTGTGGACCCCCCGGTGACGTGTCACTCCCGGGGAGCGCCACGTGTCGGTTAATGACATCATCATCTCAATCTCTATAAATAGAGGTCTTGAGAATTCATTTGAAAGCACATAACATTTTGGACATTTTCAGAACATTTTACTTTCTCACTCTAGAATTCTAGAGAGAGAAACATACAGCACCCTGACTCTGGACCTAAGCATCGGACTGTGACTGTCGTCGTATATTCATCTCGCGCTATCGCCCTCGCAGTACTGCCACCCTCGAGTTCTGTCTGGAAAGCCCTTAGTCTCTGCCCTTGTTCCACCCTTGCTGTGTCTCACATCAACATACTTGGAAGCTGACACGGACTGCAGCCTTTGTGGCACCTCCACGTAAGTACGAACCCACTTTCCTTGGCATCATTTTGGCGACTCCGCTGGGGAGGTGAGCATCGTACTGCAGTCTGTCTATCTTTCGCACTCAGTCTCCATGCCTAGACAACGAAAAGTTACGAGGGCTGCCAGCCAGGGCCTTATCCATGCCGTGCAAGAAGAGGACCACTCGGGCGAACAAGAAGGGACTAGTGCTATGCGTCTCCAAGACCAGCCACAAGCTACCGCACCTGACATACAAGTTGCAGTCAACGTGGCCATCCAGCAGTTTTCGCCCACTATAGCCACTCTTATGACAGCCATGGTGGAAATGCAAAAATCAATCCAAGTCTTGACTTCACAATCACCGATTTCCCAAAGCCTTAGAGCTCCGCACCCTGTGCCCATTACTCACCCCGTGTTATCCCAAGATCCAGGTTTGGCCCCTCCTGCTCATATCCAACCTTCAAGGCCTGGGCTAGTTTTGGACACTGCTCAGGCCCCAGTGTCGCGACCACCGCTGCCTTGGTCCTCCGGGCCCTCGACAGTAGGACTCGCGGCACCTCAGCCCCCGGCGCCACGCATTGCCCTTGCTCGAAGCACTTCGGAGACTCACGAATCAATTGAGATGGAGCCTAACCAGAACATAACTAGTCGAAACCTAAACACAAGTCATTCCCCCGGCTTACTCCAGTCGACCTTTCCTGACGACCGGCCTCCAGCAGCTGACACTACCCATATGCAAAACATGCCCCAACAAGTTGCTCACCATCACCAACCCCTCTCTACCATCGTCATCCCCTCAATGCCTCAGGTTGTACCGTCTGGGGGCTCTGGTGCTCGGATCATCACGACAGGGCACAAGCCCTCACATGCGTCGTACGTCACCAAGCATGACCTTGATGCCCTTCTTCACCGTCTCAAACAGTCATCCTTACCCCACACCCCCTCTAAGCTGTCAGGCCATGCTCCCTACTCTGGCAGCCTCGCTACCAAGCCTTACCCCGTCAAGTACAAGCAACCATCCTTCACATTGTTCAACGGCAAAGAAGGCAACGCCCGCGAGCATCTCACCCGTTTTGCTGGCTCCCTCGAGCACTACGGGGAAGACGACACTTTGAAGCTTCGGGAATTTCACAAGTCCCTGACTGGCCTCGCCTACTCTTGGTATCATCAGATTCCTGACAATACTATCCACTCATGGTCCGACATGGTCCAGCTCTTCCTTGACAAGTTTCACTATGAGACGGAACGTGTGACCATCGTTGACATTGCCGGGATCCGCCAGAATCCCGGGGAAGACCTCAACACCTATGTTACGCGATTTCATCACAAGTGCTTGGAGTGCACTGACTTCAGCAAGGATGAAACCCTTGTGCCCATTTGCATCAAGAACATGAAGGACACCTACAGAGTCTACCTTGAAAACCTCCAGCTTCGGTCTTGGGGACATCTCAAGGAAGCTGCACGACGCACCTATGACTCGGTCGGTCCGTCAAAGACTCCAAAGCCCCAACCTCATATTGCCTTGGCCACGACGACGGAAGCAGCTAGCAACGACGACAACAACCGCAAGCGTCAGTCCCAAGGAAGGGACGGGCGTCCTGACAAGAGAGGGCAGCCGATGCCTGCCCCGGAATACCCGTGTGACTTGAAGACTGTTAGAGATCTCCTTGAGACATGGATCGACGACAATGCCATAACCCTGCCCAATGTCGACAATGAACCTACCCCGGAAGACTTAGCCCATCACAACTACTGCCCCTATCATCGAAAGGTCGGTCATGGCCTCAAGTGGTGCAGGGGCCTCAAGTTTGTCTTCGCTGACAAGATTGCGTCCGGGGAGCTCAAACTCTAAGTACGGGACATAAGGGCATGCCTTAGTGCATTTTCCACACTTGTAATTTTTTCGTTCATTTTGCAAGTTTCCATGTACGTCATACCCATGTATCAAGGCATGCTGCCTATCCTTCGTTATAAATGAAGTTCCATTTTCCAGACTTAGAAAATTTTCAAGTTATATTGTTCTTGCACAAGTCTCTTGATATCACTCTTCATACCATCACCCACTCCCTTGGGGGCTTCACCCCTTCCCAATCCCTTCGGCCTCACATTGCAATGACTTGGTACGTGGTGCGCGGGGTGGCTCGAGCCGCGCTACTACGGTCGCATCATCATCCTGCATTCACTTTTCCAACACTTTGAAAAAATTTCATTTTTTTTCGCAACCGGTCATCGATGATCATCCTCAGTGGTCTCCCTCGGCATCCTTGTCTTAGCCCAACACTTAGAAAAAATTTCATTTTTTTCGCAACCGGTCATCAATGACCACCCTCAACGGCCTCCCCTTAGCATCCTTGCCCGAACTTAAAAAAAAATAAATTCAACACTTAGAAAATTTTTCAAGTTTTTCATCGCCCCACATGCTCCCCATAGTCATGCTCTCATCACTCTCCCTCTCACACTCTCCTCTCCTCCCTCACCATCCAACACCCCATCCAACACCCCATCACCCTTTCCCCACTTCATAAACAACTTCTCTCTTATGAAAAAAGCTTCATTCTTCTCCCATTCCATTTTCTCTCACTCTCATCTTGCACATTGTGAAAATATTCTTGGGGGCTCCCTCCTTAGGGCTGCCCAAAAAAAAAAAAAAATTTATTATTATTATTATTTTATTCAAATTTGAATTTCAAAAAATCTGACTAACCCTACCCGCGAACCCGAACCGACCCGTGCGCCCCCGACCCGCGCCCATTCTACCTCAGTGCTGAGACCGACCCGCGACCCGAACCTACCCGAAACCCGACCCGCGCCTTTCTTTCCCTCCCAAACCCTAATTTTCTAACCCTAATTCTTCCTCATCTCTTTCTCTTTCTCCTCTCTTCATGCGCGGCCGCCGCCCTCTTCTCCTTGCGGCGCCCCCTTCGGCCTCCTACCAAGCATCTCCCTCGCCGGCGACGACCCCCCCGGCCGCACCTCCTTCTCTCCCCCGCCCTCCTTCCTCCCGCCACCGGCCACCCGCGGCACCCCGCCGCCGCCGCCGCCCCCACTTCTTCCCCTTTCTTCTTCTTTCTTCTTCTTCTCACCACGCCGCCCCACCTTTCCCCTTCCTCCCCCTCCCTCCCCTCCCCCTTCGGCCTCGGCCATCCCTCCCCCTACCCCCTCGGCCTCGGCCCTCCCCCTCCCTTCCCCTTTCCTCTCTCTCCCCTCTTCCTCTTCCCCTTCTTCCCCTCCCCCTACCCCTCGGCCTCGGCCACCGCGGCACCCCACCGCCGCCGCCTCCCTTCCCCCTTCCTCCCTCATTCCTCTTCGGCCTCACCAACCCCTCCTTCTCCCCCCTCGCCGCCCCGCCAAGGCCGAGGCCGCCCATGCCAAGGCCGAGGCCGACCGCGCCAAGGCTGCCCCTGCCAAGGCCGAGGCCGACCGCGCCAAGGCCGCCCCTGCCTGCGCCGAGGCCGCCCCTGCCGAGGTCGAGGCCGCCCTCCCCTAAGCCGACCCTCACGCCACACCCAAGGCCAAGGCCGACACTTCCCCTTCTTCCCCTTCATCTCTTCATCCTCCTCCCCATTTCAGCTTTGCTTCCCTTCACCTATGCCGAGGCCGACCATCACGCCACACCCAAGGCCGACCCCTCCATCTTCAAGAACCTTTCCATAACTTCTTCCCCTTCACCACCTTCGATCCGTACACCTTCACCCAAGGCCAACCTTCCACTTTAACACATGACCATCTTCCATGCCCACTTCGGCCTCCATCACCAAGGCCACTCTTCGGCTTCATACCACACCAAGCATGCACAAAAAAAAAAAAACTCATCATGACAACCAACGCGCACCTCGCGTCTAACCTCTTCCCTTCGGTCACCACACCCAAGTCCACCCCGCCACCTTCGAACTTCTCACCTTCACATCATGGCCGACATCCAAGGCCGGCAACTTTAAAAATTTGTCGCCCGTCGTCCGGACGTCAACTCCGCGACCCCCGTCGCCCGTCGTCCGGACGTCAACTCGGCGACGCCCGTCGCCCGTCGTCCGGACGTCAACTCCGCGACCCCCGTCGCACGTCGTCCGGACGTCAACTCCGTGACCCCCGTCGCCCATCGTGGACTGCCCCTGCATCGCGACGCTCGATCGCTCACATCGCGCCCCTACACATTTCATACATTTTTACACTTAGAAATTTTTTTGCAAATTTGATCACATCCCATGTGACGACGTCCTCCGACATCAACATCCTTGGTAGGTGGTGCGCGAGGTAGCTCGAACCACTTACTCCTACTCTTTGTTCGACGCTCGTCGTCTGTCGCCCGAGCGCCGTTTACATGCCTGCGCCCCTGCGCCCTATCATCGTGCCTTGGTCTCAACACCCAAGCATCCCAAGGCTTTCGTAGGTGGTGCACGAGGTGGCTCGAGCCACCTACTCTTCATCATCATGCATTGACGACCTCAACAGCACTCCGGCCAAACAACATAAAATCTTCCTAAGTGTTTATGCGTGCGGTGCCCGCTCGGGTTACCCCTCCGCGCACACCACACGCAGGGGGCTTATGTTCCCAACCTATTCTGGTCGCACCCAAAGGCCCACTACGGTCCCATTTTGCATGACACGTCCGCACAAGCAACAGACATTTTCAACGCTCACAACCGGTCAAAGCGTGCACGCTCAAGTCACGTGCACTTCTTACTTCTTCTACGCGACTTCGTCGCCAAGAAACTCATCATCGTGCGACGCCGCATCACGCTTCGACCGTCGCACTTCGCACATTGTCCGTCGATGCGCCATGACACTTGCCCAAGGAGGTTTGGCCTTGGCCTTTCCCCCCCGGCTCTTCACTCTTCGCGCAAAGTCTTTTTTGCACTTTTTTCGTTTCGTACGTTCCATACATGACTTTGGCACCTTGTTCATCATGTGGGTACGATTCTTGGTAGCATGCTCGTCGCAACACAACCTTCGGATTCATCATTGCTTATCAAAACACCTACGGTCGGCGCGCCCGAAGTTCATCGAAGGGGGGAGTGGCCTTGGCCTCCCTTCATGGGAGTTGGCCTTTTACCTTGGCCACCCCCTAGGGTCGGCCTCGGCCTCACCAAGGGGTCGGCCTCGGCCTCCCCAGGGGTGGTGGCCTTGGCCTTCCCCCCAATGTTTGGCCTATGGCCTTCCCTCCTGCGCGCACTTGTTTTCCCGAGACTTTGCACCTCCGTGATGTTTACGGACGTTCGTACATCAACCTCGCGACGTCCGTCGTGCATCACCTTACGGACGTTCGTACATCAACCTCGCGACGTCCGTCGTGCATCACCTTACGGACGTTCGTACATCAACCTCGCGACGTCCGTCGTGCATCACCTTACCGACGTTCGTACATCAACCTCGCGACGTCCGTCGTGCATCACCTTACGGACGTTCGTACATCAACCTCGCGACGTCCGTCGTGCATCACCTTACGGACGTCAGTACATCAACCTCGCGACGTTCGTCGTGCATCACCTTACGGACGTTCGTACATCAACCTCGCGACGTCCGTCGTGCATCACCTTACAGACGTTTGTACATCAACCTCGCGACGTCCGTCGTGCATCACCTTACCGACGTTCGTACATCAACCTCCCGACGTCCGTTCGTACATCAACTTCACGACGTCCGTCGTCCGTCGTCCATCAACTCCGCGACCCCCGTCGCCCGGACACAACTCCGCGACCCCCGTCGCCCGGACACAACTCCGCGACCCCCGTCGCCCGGGCACAACTCCGCGACCCCCGTCGCCCGGACACAACTCCGCGACCCCGTCGCCCAGACACAACTCCACGATGCTCATCATCCGTCGCCCGGACGTCGTCTCCGTGACCCCCGTCACCGACGTCCGGGCGTCACACTCCAACACTTCGCCGCGCCCGTGCGCCGCGCCGCTGATACAGCCATGCCCCCAGGCTCTCTGTCACACTACCGTGCCCCCGGCACTATACGCACTCTGTCGCGCCCATGCGCCACCATTGACACCAACGTGCCCCCGGCACCTTACGCACTCTGTCGCGCCCATGCGCCACCATTGACACAAGCATGCCCCTGGCACCTTACGCACTCCGTCGCGCCCATGCGCCGCGCCATTGACATAGACGTGCTCCTGGCACCTTACTCACTTCATCGCGCCCATGCGCCACAATCATATCATCATGCCCCCGGGCACCACACTCATTCATCACACCATGCGCACCTTGCCTTGGTCATGGAACATGCTTCAACCCACTCTCCGGAGTGTACATCATCCGCGGGGATAGGCGACTCCTCCGGGACACTATCTCTGCCAGGGAGCTCTTCAACTCCTCTTCCGCCAGGTAGACGGATCCTCCGGGATGCTACCTCGGCCAGTCGGGTAGACGGCTCCTCCGGGATGCTACCTTGACATGCTCCGAGTGCTCCGGCACAAGGACTCACCCGCGGGGATAGGCGACTCCTCCGGGACACTATCTCTGCCAGGGAGCTCTTCAACTCCCCTTCCGCCAGGTAGACGGCTCCTCCGGGATGCTACCTCGGCCAGTCGGGTAGACGGCTCCTCCGGGATGCTACCTTGACATGCTCCGAGTGCTCCGGCACAAGGACTCACCCGCGGGGATAGGCGACTCCTCCGGGACACTATCTCTGCCAGGGAGCTCTTCAACTCCCCTTCCGCCAGGTAGACGGCTCCTCCGGGATGCTACCTCGGCCAGTCGGGTAGACGGCTCCTCCGGGATGCTACCTTGACATGCTCCGAGTGCTCCGGCATAAGGACTCACCCGCGGGGATAGGCGACTCCTCCGGGACACTATCTCTGCCAGGGAGCTCTTCAACTCCCCTTCCGCCAGGTAGACGGCTCTTCCGGGATGCTACCTTAACTCGCTCCAAGTGCTCCGGCATAAGGACTCACCCGCAGGGATATGCGACTCCTCCGGGACACTATATCTGGCAAGGAGCTCTTCAACTCCCCTTCCGCCAGGTAGACAGCTCCTCCGGGATGCTACCTTGGCCGGCTGAGTAGACGGCTCCTCCGGGATGCTACCTTGGCCTGCGGAATAGACGACTCCTCCGGGACACTATCTCCGTCAGGGTGCCTGCGTGACTGGCCTACGTGCTCCGGCACTGGGGGCTTGCGTCGGCACCCCTAGGGACTATGACCCCCGGGTCACTCCGAGACGGGAGCAGGTCTTCGGAGGGCATCGCGCCTAGTTCGCCTGGCAGTTGGGCGTCGGGTCTTCCCCACCGCTGCCAGGCCATTGGGACTCCACAAGGGCTTGGATTGGAGGCTAGATCAAGGGGGTTCTCTGGCCACGCCGATGCGATGGGAGCCAGTCTTTCCAGACAGACAGAGCGACGCTGTGAGGAGCAGGCCGGTTGAATATGCGATTCGACAGTCCGTGGAGCACCGGCATCTGTGGACCCCCCGGTGACGTGTCACTCCCGGGGAGCGCCACGTGTCGGTTAATGACATCATCATCTCAATCTCTATAAATAGAGGTCTTGAGAATTCATTTGAAAGCACATAACATTTTGGACATTTTCAGAACATTTTTACTTTCTCACTCTAGAATTCTAGAGAGAGAAACATACAGCACCTTGACTCTGGACCTAAGCATCGGACTGTGACTGTCGTCGTATATTCATCTCGCGCTATCGCCCTCGCAGTACTGCCACCCTCGAGTTCTGTCTGGAAAGCCCTTGGTCTCTGCCCTTGTTCCACCTTTGCTGTGTCTCACATCAACATACTTGGAAGCTGACACGGACTGCAGCCTTTGTGGCACCTCCACGTAAGTACGAACCCACTTTCCTTGGCATCAAGGCTTAACAGTATGAGTATGAAACTGACAGTAATACCCATATGGAAATGTCGGCTTGGGTCTTCTTTTACTGTCGAAGGACTTCATCATCATGAGGGTCTTGAGATAACAACATGTCATATGTAGTTGGCTGGGGCGGGGTCTGGTACACTCGGTCGGATCTGGTTAGGTGGGATACATTGGCTTTGGATCAGGACATAAACCCAATTTCTTCATCATACTCTTCTTCAACCGTGAAGGTTTCTCCTTCCATCAACTCTTCCCAAGTAATCACATTGCAAAACTGCACAGAGAATTACAAGCAAACTCTAACTTCAAAGCTGGTTGGCGGGTTAGAACAATAAGAATGGTCGGATCCACGACTGACTGGATGTCATCAAAGCAGTTAACTCTATGAGGCAGCAAGGGTTCTCTTCGAACATTTAGCTTAACTGGAGGGTAAACTTTGCCTTTGTTGCTGAGGTCTTGTATGGCGTGTCGCAGGGCGATACATCAATCTATAGGGTGACCTTTTCCTCGATGGGAATCACAAAAGGCGTTCACATCACATCCTTCAAGTATCACTACTAGTGTCGGGGTAGGCAGCAGCTTGGAAATCATTCCCCTTCTAAAAAATTAATCGAAAACCTTTGGGAGTGGTGCATTCAATGACGCGAATTTCCTCTTAGGCTCCATAATGGCTTCCCATGTCATTGCCCAGAATGCTTTTATAGACATTTTTAGCTGCTACTGGCTTAGGCGACATATTAGAACTCATTGGGCTGGCTCGGTATGCCCCTGATGGCTTCGACTCATGAGAGATAGTTCCCTTGTTGATGGCCTGTATGAGGGACCCTATGAGATCTTTGAATGATGTGCGATAATGGCCTGCTTCTCACGATGTTCACTTACTCTTCTTCTGTCGGCCAATTCACCATCTGAGCTGCCTTATTCTTCCACCTCATGATGAAAGCTGTAAGGGACTCTTTTGGCTCTTGCTTCGTGGTTTCCAAATCTCTCCGGGTAATATCTAGATCTGCGTTGTACTGCTACTTCTTTACGAACTCTCTCACAACATCTTCCCAAGTATGTACTCAGGCTTCATCCAAAGTAAGGAACCAACGGGAAGCAGCTCCGGTCAGGCTACGGTGAAACAATTGTATCAACTGATTTTGATTTACCCGTTATAGGACCAAAGCTCGCATGTACATCTTCACATGAATTTTGGGACCTATGGTCTCGTCAAACTAATCCATAGCTAGCATTTTGAACTTAAGGGATAGCTTATCCTCAGGTTCATGTTTAGGGCACTGAGGTCTAAAGGGTCATCGACTCTCTTCATTTTAACAATTTGAGACTCGAGTGCAGCTAACTTGTTCTTCCTTTCGGGTACAGCTGGGGGTTTTATTTCTTCTTCCTTTGACTCATACATCCAATCAAATTCCAGGCCATTCTTCTTATCATCTTTCTTCCCTTCTTCTTCTTCTAGTTCTTTTCTACCTCTCCTCTTGAGGTACTCCAATTCCTTGTCGGTTCGAGATTGTTGCTCGATTAGTGTAGTGAAACCATTCTGAAGATCCTTTTGAAGTTCACAGATGATACAGACCAATGCAGAGATCTATGAACATTCTTCAGCCATTGGAGTTGTGCGAGCTTTCCGGAAGAGTCTTGATACCAACCACGCTTAGCCTTAACTGTATAGGAAAAGTTGTCAAAAATTTAATAATATCTACCACAAAGATCAAGCTGGCTGGCTCATACCCTAATAGGGGTGAAGGGAATTTTTCTTGTTTTGGGAAATGAGGGTGGACTAATCGTCTGGTTATCTAGATGGATAATTGGCCGGTTGGTTAGTGTGGCTAGGATTTTCTTTGCGGAATTTTTCTAGGATTTTCTTAAGGATGAAGTTTCTGACTAACCGTCTGGTCATCTGTACGGATAAGAAGTTGGTTGGTCAATGACTTTGAGGTATTATTTTAGGGATTTTTTCTAAAGATTTATTGGTGGATAAGGTTTCTAACTAACTGTCTTGTCATCTTGATGGATAACAGGCCGATTGATCAGTGGGTTGAGGGTTTATTTCTGGAAATTTCTTTGAAAATTTTCTAAGGATAAGCTTCCTGACTAACCGTTGGTTATCTGTGAGGATAACTGGTCGGGTTGGTCTGTGGGTTGAATTAGCGTATGAACTAGCCAGTTTCAAAATTTTTCAAGTAATGTACATACTGACTAACCGTCCGGTTGGGAGCACAAATAATCGGCCGGTTAGTCAGCGTCTCCCTTTTTTTGTGAAATTACCAGTCTAGATTTCTGGTGGTTTCACTGCCAACATGTCATAGGCCAATACAGGTATTCTCCCAACAAAAGAAAGAACACTGAATGGTCTCTCCTTATAATATCATTGTAAAGGTCACTACTATCGGCTCGACTGTACCATGTACCTCCCACCCGTAATTAGGAAGTTAATAATGGGCAATCACCAGTACGCATACGAGTCGTTTAATACACCAAGAAACCAGGAGGAATCTTTAGTACGAGGCTGTGGAGTTGAGAGCTCAGTCGAGAGATCGTCTGTAGCCCAAGAGGACCAAGGGCCCCAACGGTCGCTCTTAGATGGGTGGGTCGAGGTGAGACATGCACGTGTGTGAGGTGTGAAAATAAGAGCACAAGTACCACAGTTATATCATATTGTACATAACACAAAATACAGCGAAAATACAACTAGGCCAAAAATCAATAAAAACTTTTCAAGTCTAGTCATCTTAGTATTTTTAGTCCCCAGCAGAGTCGCCACTGTGGCGAATTGCCTCGAGAAAAAAAATCCGCATAATGGATTTTTATGAAGTCGCCATCTTAATTAATTTAAACTAAGGAAAAAAAGGAAAAAAAATCCTAAAATGACTCTAAAGTGTCCAAAAGGACGACTAGTCTATTGAAACCGAGAGAGGGTCCGGGGACTAAGTTACATAACGGGAAAGTGTTAGACACCCGCCATGTCCTTTTAGTCTCTACTTCGTTTTAACTGAATTTTAGCCTTAAGAACACATAGCATGTAAAATACAACAAGACTCACCCTAAGCTAATTTATAGATTTTTGGCTTAAACTCGACATCCGTGGTCGAGTAGCTTACGTATCTGATTGGACTAATAGGAATCAGAACCACCGCAGTTCGACACTGGTCCGACGAGGAGTAATCTACATTTCGAGACTTAGACTTAATTAGACAAAGAAATAAAAGTACTTCTTTTTATTATTTTGAAGTGAAATGCAACTACGAGCGATAATCTATATGATTTTTACCCTAAGAAGCTAGTAAAGATTATCTCGCATTGTAGCTTGCCTTGATGACTCGGGGAAATTCTCTGTGAGATCCATTATGGAAAGAACAAAAAGTCTTTTTATGAATAATTTGAATGGCTAAAATTCTCGAGAGAGGTTGGATGTCACTTCTCTGAGAAATGGCATGCAAGGTGTAAAGAGAATAAGCTCTTGGATCCTTGAACATGAAGGCCAAGACCCTTTTTATAGTACTCAGAGTCGCAGAATCTGATAAGATTTCTAGAAGGATTTGATTTTCTCAGTTAAGACCCAGCATAGTCACGCTAACTGCCAGAAAAAGCTGGTCGTGGTGGTGCTTGTTGAGTGAATGATTGAGGAGATTTATCGGTTTCCGGTACTAGGATTTCTCTTGCGAATAAGGAATGACTCCCAATGCAGGAGCAGGAAGATAAATGAAGGGGGGGGGGGGAATCTCTTCTTCTGCCTATTATCGAACAAAAGCTCATTCTTTCTGTTGCCGCTCTTCTAATGTGTATATTTCTGCTTTATTCACTTCCAATGTCAATCTGCCTGACTGGAGATAAGTCAAAATAAGAGATAAAGTTGCAGATTGACGAAAATCAACTAACCGGCCGGTTCACCCGATTAATTAAAAATAAATTTTTTCGAACTTGGAGACATTATCTAATCCTAATTTTAGTAATTATCTCTGAAATCACATAGGATGTGCCAGATTCAGAATAAGTCATTTCATAACCAACAAATAAATTGATTTGATCTTTTTATCAAGAATAAATCATGAGTTATATTCCCCAGTCATCTAGACAAACTACATCAATTAGTGGACTTAGCCTGAATGGACTGGACTAATCCAACTGGACTGGATTTATGGACTTGACTAGAGAATTTAACTAGACTGTAGACCAAATTAATTAAATAAAATTGGACGGAATTAGTTAATTAAACCACAATACATAGCCCAAACTTAATGATGCCTTTAATAGATATAAAGTCCACTGTTTATTTAATTATAAAAAAAAGCCTACAAAAATTGCGTGTCTACAAGTAGATCTACCGGAAGGAAACACAAGTGGAGAAGAATTGCTCAATGCATTTTGCATCACATGCGTTTTAAGCTACTTTCAGTTAAAATATGCAAATGCTCCTTGTTTACAAGTAATAAAACGAGAAACAAATGAATGAGTTGTACTTTTAGTTCTAGGTTTGAGCAACAAAACTGCATACCATATTCACACGTAAGGCTACTCATCACTTGCGTAAATTAACTGAACAACCTTCCAATCCCAAAAATGATCAGCTCTTTGATGAATCATACAAAGAACTACCAGAACCTTCATGTCCCTTTTTGTCATCATCCATAAAATGTAAGTACATAACAAAATCTGTCATGCCTTCACTAGTGAAAACCAACAGGAGTCCTCGACTTGTCATATAGCACATATGTAATGCGAAAGTAATGTGGATGAATATCCAACCACCATATGGGGAAAGAACAAGACTAGGAGAATTCCAATAACTAATTATCAACTGAGAGATCAATCAGAAATAGTTCCCTCAGACGACACTTCCTTCTCCAAACCGTTGTCTTTCAGTGAGACGTCGGCTGGCGTAATTCCATTGGATCTGCTATTTCTTTCACAACTGCTGAAACTGTTGCTGTTGAGCTCAAATGATCTACAGAACCACAATGTATCCGTAACATTTGGCTTTTCACCTGTAAGTGCCTTAAGTTTGCGTTTAGCTAAATCTACATTCTTACCGGCCTCCTTAGTGACTAGCTTCCCAAACTGTGGCTGCTGCCAACTCCTTTCAGAAGGGATGTTGCAAGGTTTAGCTCTTACTGAAGCTGTTGGCAGAATTTTTTCTTGTGGCTGAGATGTCGTGTCTGGCTGAGTCAAGGGTGCCTGGAAAAAAGACAAGCAAGCACATTGATCACATATTAATACTGTTTACATGATTGCGGCCTTTTCAGTTCGGATATAGTAATTCTGATTCGCGTATCCGTATAGCATCCCTGGACCTGTTTTATTTTCGTAGGCCTCTCTCTCTCTCTCTCTCTCTCTCTCTCTCTCACAAGTAGATTTCGTTCGTTTAGAAAGGAGAAACATGAAGGGTAATCAGCTTTGTACCTTGCCCAAGTCTAAGCTGTCTATGATTTTTCTCTTCTCTACTTTCCATCTTTTCTCTAGAGCTGCAGGACTCTTGTGCTTGGAGAAGTTCAACTTTGGGTCTTGGAGCATTGACAACCATTGGCCTTCTCCGTACCTACGAACGCCCACCCAAAGAGCGTCAAGTTCCTCATCGAACCATCCCTCCACTGTTACTGTTTGGTTCGTAGTACTAAAGTTGTTTGGCTGGAGAGACATTGAAGCCATTAAACTTGTCATGCCGTTTGAACTGAAGTTGTTTGGCTGCAGAGACCTTGCAGTCCCCATCATATTTATCATGCTGTTGTTGTGCTGACCTAGCGATGACAGTGATGGACAGTTAGGTTGCCCTACATCATCAATCCTTGTGCTCTGCATGCGACAGGATGCTTCGACCGGAGGTCTTAAAGAGACAGGTTGAGCAGCATTACTGCAAGCACATTTTGAGCTTCCATCTTGTCTAGAGCGAAAGAGTGCTTGGATCGAAGGTCTGAAAGGGACGGGTTGAGGAACAGGATTACTGAGAGCACATTTTGAGCTTCCGCCTTGTCTAGAACTCATGGTAGGATTAAATGCTACAATGGGTGGAACTGGTTCTGATGTGCAAGCCGGTTGTCCCGCCCTCGTGTCCTTCCAAGCAGGCCACTGCTTCTGTCTTTGGCAATTCATGGCACTTTAGGATGAAAAAAATTTCAGAAGTTGGCATATATGTTATCCATAAAAGCAGATTATACCATTTATGGTATTGGAACTTACTTTCTTTTTTTGGATCCACTGCCTTTAGGCTTATGTTTGAGTTTTAACTGCTGTTGTACCCTCACCTCCTCTTCACTCTGCTTAAGAAATTCAGCAGCACTGCCAGACTGAGTGAGTTGAATGCAACAAAATGTTTATAAGCATGTCCTAGTGATACTTGCCTGAACGTGGCTTTCACTTTCTGCAGATCCCTTCTGAGCATCCTCGGATTTTTTTGTACAACTACAGGTGAAGGAAGTTACAGAAAAATAACGGCTATTTTCTTTGTCAGTCCTATCATGATTACTTTTGTTATTTCCATATTATTCGTGCAGATATAGTACCACACCCGCATACGCCCACGCGCTCGCACACGCACACATGTATATAACTAGCTTGCAAGTATGTTAAAATGAGAGAGAAAAAAGGAAAAAGAAAAAAAAGACTACTGCTTGTAGCTTCTGAGTGAATAGTCTACAAGGGCTTGGTATTATGTCTACATGCAAAATGTCTATTTACCATCCCAGCATCTCTGACCTTGTATCCTCTATCACCAGATTTAATTTAATTTGTTAAAGGAAACATAAACAAGAAAAAACATACATATATGTACAACCAAAGCAAGGAAAAGTTTGTCATTAGCTGATAAAAAGAAAAAAAATGCCATGGACGGGCTTGATAAATGTACCCAGAATGCAAGGAAGAAATTAGAATAACTTGTGATATTGTTGGAGAGATACACTCAGCATCTAACAAAAAGGAAGTTTTGCTAACCTCGTCACAGGCACTCCTGCTGAGGTTATGCTAGGTTGTAGCTTTATACATTTCTTAGAAGTGTCGGTGACAGGCATTTCTTTCTCCTGCAATGAGTTGTAAGAAGAATCGATTTACTACCAATTAATGTTAGGTACAGAAAGGGAAGCAAAATCGAGTTGTTCAAACAAATTAAGGAAGTGTTGTGTTTCTATTCTGTTCCTCATTGGTGCAAACTTTAATGTGTCCTTTGGTTCTAGATAATCACTTCCAGCCTCATATTTGATCTAATGCACATAAAGCCCTAATCTTCCTACCAAGATCATGTCATAGCTCCTGTTTTTCTTTTTTCTAACTGTATCTAAACCCGGGCACCTTATGTTTTTGCATCTCCTTAGAGCTGTAGTGATATAGTGGTAAGAAGTACAACATACAAAAGAATAACTTCCATTGGCCCCTAAGACCTTGAATTTCACTTCACTGATTCAAGCCATTACAAATGTGATCTTAACATTAAGACGTTAGCCTTTGATTGAACAATCTACGAAGTTGTTAAAATCAACTTAGCTCCAAAGGTCATAATTGCAGCTGTAAAAGAATTGGAACTCAAAATTCAACAAATGAATAGTAAATCTAATGGATTTAATCCTTCGATCTCTTACTCTCAAGAAGGCTGAGTTAGTCGCATAAGGGCCCGAAAGGAGTGTACACATGTTCCTATAGTAAACAATGTTTAGCTGTTCTCATTATTATGGAAGAAAAGTTAGGACCACATTAGAGCTTTCACCAATACTTTAGTGTCTGGTAGACATTGAAACTTTCCATGTTGTTTCAAGCTACTCACTAAGCAGTCTAATTGAGATGGATAGACGAACTAAACATCGGAGAAGAGGTCATGAATTACCATTACTGGAAAAATGCTATTAGTCTTTGTTTCAGTCTTTGCAGCTCTCAGAATCATGTTGTCTTTAAAGCCCAACATTGATGCATTTTCTTTTGGAGCTTCATTGTTTAATCCTGGTGGAGTAGGAATGCTGATTGTAGAATCAACCTTGTCTTGTTTCCTTAGAACTCCCTTTGACCTTCTATAGACTCTAACTTCCTTTGTCCTAGTTCCAGCATTCTGAAATTAGAGAAAAAGAGAAACCAAGTAAGTGGATGCTTTGCTTGGTACCTTATATCGAGGAATTTCGTATTCAACTAAAATTCAGCTTCATTTTAGAGGTTTCGATTTTACGGACACAAAAGTCATAAGAAACATAGTTACCTAGCAATTTTGATGTCATCACTAAGGTAGAACTGCATATCTTAGCAACTTAAATGTGGATTTATCTGGGTCCTTAACAAGATTACAGATCTCAGACTCATTCAGTTGAGCTTGTTGAGAAAGTTGATCTCATTACAAATTTCACAGAAACGAAGGGGTCTCAAAGTACTAACGACATGAAATTTGGTAATTCCCTTCAATTATGATTTTTTACACTGCTACCACCAAAAACTGTCAAATGAATCCAAAAGTCCAAAGTCATATATCCAGCCAGGACATTTGGTTGTTATAGTAGATATGATAGTAATGACTCTAAGGACTAACATGTTGATGTTCTCCACAAGCAACTTTTTCAGATGCCATTAGCTTCTCTCCTTGACATGCGGCTTCATCACTTGTTTGCTGAGATGCTATTGCAAGAAGAGCCTGCATCTTATAACGAGACTCAAGTTTCATTCTAACACATTAGAATATTTGATTATGAAGAACTAATAACTATATCCAGAAACAAAACAACAACTACTGATGCTTAAATATGACAACAAAGAAACACAAATTTATGTACACAGTCTGCCTGTTGAGTTAACCTTAGCATTCGTTAGCTGATAAGAGAATATCGAGGCTCTTTTGCATGCAGTTTTTTGAAGGGTGCATCTGCAGGTATGTTCATTTAACAGAGGGTAGACGATTTTGGTTGTACTGCAAACAAGGTTTGGGTAATTCTCTTCTTTTTCTTTTTCTAGCTCAAAATTTACAACTATAATAAGTGTAGGCACTTGGAAGCATTTGAATCATCTTATGAAATACGGTTTAAATTTTGAGACCGTCAAAAAAAACGACCCCATCCAGAAATGCTATGGACAGTAAAATACGAGTACCTCTGCAGCAGCAGCATCGTTGGATGGCTTCCCAGATAAGAGGTCAGTGGATGGCAAGTGAAAGTTCTTCATGTTCGTATCAGGGTTACTCACTTTGCTAGGCACGAGTGTAGCCTTCTTGACACTGGATCTTTTGAGATATATCAATGGCAGTACAAGGTCATCTAAGTCCCCGCAGTTTGAGCATTCCCAACTTCCAGTGGGGACACTCTTCACGGTAAAGAAAACCGCATTGATACTCTACTTGTGTCAATACTATAAGAAAGAAAACCAAGTTTTAGGAAATAGTTGAAGGCAATGTCACATTAGATTACCTCCAGTGGTGGAGTAAGGCATTCCAGATGATAAACGCATGGACATTTATCGCAGCAGAGCAAGTCACCACCATTGTCACATATTACACATTCGTAGTAATGCTGAAACCGAAGCAAATTCAGTCAATAATTTTAAATCTCAGGAAATGCGAAATCATATGTGGCAAAAAAAGTTTAAACGTTTTAGAACCGCATAACTGGCCTTAGAGAACCTTAACCAACATCTTACACACTAAATTATTTCTCTCTCAGTCGCTTTAAAGAGGCCTCCTTCAGAACATTGTTTTATGAGCAATATTTTCCACCAATGTAGTTTCTTTCTTATTCCTTACATGGTGTATTAGTTCTGTTGGTTTGATGTGAAACATTAGTAGTATATACTGTAAATTTTTTATGAAATCATTATGGGAAGAACGTCCTTTACAAGGATTACGAGGACTCCATTAAAACCACAAAAATGTATAAGCAATGATCTATAGCTACTTTCTTTCTAGAACGACCAATCGATGCACAGTCTATTAGCTTTCATAAATTGTAATATGTCAACTTGCAATCTTGTATTCTTTATGAAAAGGTATTGAGTTCAACATAGTATAGTCCATCTGATGATAGGTAAATATAATGCACCCAGCAGCAAGTAATCAAGATTTGAGTCATTATTGCACTCTTAGATATCCCAGATTATGGTTCTCACGTACCAGCGTGATGCACCTTTGGTTCATTTTCCCTGCGGTGAAAACCAGTTGAATAGCTGGTCATTCTAGGGTTTCTAGTAGACGTCTTATACAGTAGAAGATTATTGTACATAAAAAACACAATACAGTACGTTTTTACAATGAAGTTCTTCTTTTGTAGATCATTTTCTCTTTTAAAGAAGATTCCACACAAAGAAGCTTGAGTGGTACATCGGACTGATTCGAAGAGAAATAGAACATAACATTTCGTCTAAAAAGGGAAATAATCCAAAATTTAAGTCAAGCTACTAGAAAACTCACTCCATCATCACCGATATCACGTGAAGATAAACGCAGAGGTTTTGCATTTCCAGACTGATGGCTATCTGCAGCTGAAAAAAGATTGCCAGGTGGTTTTGCATTTCCAGACTCATGGCTTTCTGCAGCTGAAAATTCTTGCACTTGTAGTTCACCAGGTTGCGTTTCTTGTTGCTGGTCCAAAACCTGTTCATCCCCCATCATTTTGTGATCTTTATCAGCTGGAAGCATTTTGGAAACGTTCTCCTGGAAACAAAAAGGAAAGTGGTTGTAACAAAATAGGATCATTCTGGAAATATTGAAATACAAAAATATAGAGCCGCTCACAAAAAAAATCCCAGGATTTCCATTCCTGAACAAGGCAATGAAGTATATATTCATGCTCCCTTAAACAAACATGATGAGCTGCTGGTCCTTTACCTAAAGCTTTTAATGCACAACAATAAAATGCTGTTGAATGGGAGGAACTTGTTTTTTCGCATTTTTCCTGCAACGTCAAATCTTTGATGATTCCATCATCTATGATTGAGTTGCGAAAACTTCTAAAAACTGCAAAGTCCCGGCTTTTCAATAGAAAATGGAATCTTTTGTTACAATAGAAGTGATGTACAGGATGGGGGTACTATGGAACTTAAACTTCAGTAATTGTATGGAAGTTTGCTATATTGTCGTGTGTAGTTTAGAATACAAAATATGTGAATCCATCCTTGACATTTTATCTGCTTAACCGTTCTAACTAAAGCAGGCATAATTGCATTTTATGATGAAAAGATTTTATCATACACAGTGATTAAGCTTTAAATTCATTACGGAATTGTAAAGCGTAAAGCAGGCAACATAGCGCTAGTCGAACTTATTAGTATGTCAAATGTATAGTATATGTTGGTAAAGAACATGTATTTCCTTAGCCTTTCTATGGTTTCAAAATGTAGCAATAAAAACTGTATTTAAGAAAAACAACTTCTACACCTCATCTAGTAAACCAATTTAGGGACTTCTTTAAATGAGTATCTAGAGCATCCGCGAAAAAAAAAAAAACTAGAAGAATCATTAATTTGTTAATCACTCTTCAAGCAATTCCACTTATAACACGCGCGCGTGCACACACGTGCACGTGCATACACATGGGCTTGAGTCGCCACACGCCATGATAGAGAAGGATTTTAAAGTTTCCTATCTTTGATGCCAAAAATGTTAGAATTTTTCAATAAGAATATTTGATCAATTGTGTTTAGAACTAAAGCTTGTGGCATGTTTGTAAAATGCGTTAGAAACAAGATATTTATGTTTTTAGAAAGTTTGGATCCCTACACGCTCTATGATCTATTTGGATAGAAGGCAAAAAGTGATTTCCGGTGTAATTATATCGTGTCTATCAATGAAATCGCGGAATTGATAGTAAAAGTTGTTAACAAACAAAGCAAAAGAATGTAAAAAAATCCCTTTTTAAGTAGGCTTTCCTTTTTGGAATAAACCTCAAAATCAATTTAGCCTTTAGTAGCTATGGAAGGTCGTTTTTACCGTTGATCTTGTTACAAAATTCAAAACTGTTAATAAGAATCTATTAGAGGAAAAAAAAAAAAACTCCCTCGTGAATCCCCGCCTTAATAAAGTTCGCGCTTCTTTCATTTTAAAAAAATTGTTGAGAATAAACCAAATAAAGGAGGAGTCTGAGAACAAAACCTCTCCCCCACTACCCTTCTAATTGATTTCGTATCTCTTTTTCCAGTATGTTTTCTCCCTTCAAAATCCATAGATGCCTCAGAATTTTGAGAAATGAGGTTATGGAAGGCCATTTTAATTTTTCCACTTCCTTTTACACCATAACAATCATTGTAGAAAATGCTTGAATGAATAGACCCTGCACTATATATCTATAATCCTCTACATAAATGACAGGAAAAGAACTGAACTAATGTCTTAGCAGGAATATAAGCAATGCACATGAATGATAACCAATAACACTAGGGTTAGTTCAGAAGTCAATAAAAACAATGTAGAAAGCAGGAAAGAGTTGTGATCATGCTCAAACATTAAATTAAACGAATCATATATAGTAGACCTTGCAAATCTATATAGCCAGCCCCAGTACTAATTCACCTGAAACATTTGGAAGCAGAAGATCAGACAAGTTCTATTAAGGAAAACTAAGGAATGGCATGAACACACACACGCGCGAACAAGAAACACTTGATAGAGACATAAACCTCAGATCACTTGGATCACATAAAATCGGAGCAAGTTAGGGCAGAAATGAAATATATCAAATGTGGGGATTGAGAAGCAGTGTATTCCCTTTATAAAGAGAGGGTTCTAGAGTTGTGGTCTGTGTTGGTATAACGACATATGTAGCATTTGATGAGGGGGTGGTGTAGGAGCTTAGCTGGAGAGAAATGCCTCCATTACTGCATTTTGCCACATGGCAATGTACTTGCTCCTTTTGTGTTCTTTTCCTCTCAGATTACAGTCATGCACTCTTTGCTTTAGTATGTGTGTGCGTGCACACGCGTCTGTACATACGCGTGTATGTGATTGCGCGTGTGTGTGAGAGAGAACAAGAGAAATTCAAACGTATGTGTTGTATGTCTTAAATAAGAGGGTTTGAAAGTTTTACTTTTTATTGCAGATTGCTTTAGATTTCGTTGCTTTTGACTTGGCTTTAAAACTTTTAAGAGAATACTGGATTTCGAATTCTTTTATTAGTCAAACATTGGTTTGATTTTAATTAGATCTTTGTAATCCGATGGGTCGAGGAAATATGAAATTCAGACAAGAAGAAAAATGGGTGATTGTGTTATAAGAAACAGTTGCATTATTTTCTGTTCATTATTATGCAACTCATATTTTATCTTTGGTGAAGAACCTGAATTAAGCAGCATGTCTATAAGTTAATTAAGAAAATGTAAAAAAAGAAAATAATTAACTTTTGGTGTCAAATTGTGGGTCTTACAAGGTTCTGAAATTGATTCAGACGACTACAACAATCTTTTGGTAATTGATTACTCATAATTGTGCTCAAGTATGAAACAGTATGTGATAGGTTTTTTGAGTGTATAACCGCTTGTGACGTTGGTTAGGGTCTAGATGTGATAAAAGTAAAACCAGCAACTTAAAAAGCAACCAAAAAATTTAGTGACACTGGGAAATCTTGAAACATATTAGATTTATCCTGAAGATTGACCATGGAGGAAAGTACTGAGTTCCTATGGTTATTTTGCAGTTTGCAGTTTGGAAGGAGAATTTTTCTACATCAGAAAAGTACAGAGGTGCTTTAGTCTTGACAAGGGGTTTTTCCTAGTGAAGAAATGCTGTGTAATGGGATTGTGGTTGCACCATTTGGTTGGTTATAGGTGGTTAAAACTTAAAAGCAATGGCCTGCTTTGATCGATCATGAAACTCTGTATTGGTCGCGACTACGTGGAGAGTAAAGTATTAATATTCTTACTCGGGTTATCCTATAAATTAAGATTAACGGATAGTTTGAGTGGAGAACACTCTGTTGCTTAAGATGGCTGATCATTTTTCTCCTTCGTTCAGCTGTAACAACTTGCAAACTAGTTATAGTCCTCTTGAAGGATATGAGTGAGAGGATGCAGTCACCAAAACTGCATCAAAAACTAAAGTACGGGCAGAGGGTGCCATCTTTGTGTAAGTCAATCTTAATTAAAAAGGAAATAACGTAGTACAACTCATAGATTAACAGTAAAGCTGTTTTAGCCAAATTAAGCAGTATAAGTTTGACATTATCACATGACAGAAGTTTTCACTAGTTGTAGACTTAGTTGTTCCTTCACTCTTTGCAGGCTGCATTCCTTGTTTGTCATGTGAGTGTCTTTAATTTGTCTTTGCTTGACTACACTTATAGTTAGAGAAACATACAGTATGAATCATTAAATGCCAACTCTATAAGTATGTTCTCAAGGACTCAGCAAAGCCTCGTAACCTCTTGCCTGTTTCCTCAATCTTCTCCTTATCCTTTGTTCCAATGGCAGTGATTTAAGAAACTCAACCGGGTAGTCCTTTCGGTCTGCAAGAACTTGCAGCAATGGTGTCCATAAAACCCCACTCCTAATTTGAAGATCAATTAAATGGACCTTTGTTGCTATTAAAACATTGTCATTTATTGCCTGCATTCCTGCAAATTGCATCACTTGAGTGAAGGGAAGTTCTTTGTGGCATGCCAAATGTTACTGCTTGAATATTGATCGGGACCACGGCTAGGGAATGTTCCTGCAAAATAGAGCACAGAGTGACCACCGGGGATGTTTCGGTGGAGGCGGCTCCGATGCTAAAGTCAGAACGTCGCTACTAGAGTAGAATCTGAATAGCAGAAAATGCACTGAGTGCTTGTGTGTGTGAACTTGTCTTGTGCGTGTACTTGTCTGTGAGATCTTCCCATTATATAGGCCATTTCTAGACTCCTTTCTTCTTTAGAACTCTTTTCTGACTGATCCTTCTTGTAGAAGAGCAATGTTAGGACTCTTCCTTTAGCACATGAGTCCTTAACGGCTTCTATCACCTCTCTTATGGTCTATCCCGATACAGATTCCTTAGTCCATTCAGAGTTAACCACGCCACGTGTCATTAGTTGGTTGGGTGGATATATTTAACTATATCATAATGCCCCCCACTTTTTTAGCCAAAATGTTTGGCTGAGAAAGTGTATTCCGGGTGTCTTGAGACACGCATCAAAATTTTCACGGACCTTTTCTCCCTCTTGTAAGCACAAATAATAATTTCTCCGATCTTTTTGCTGACCAAAAAGTGCCCAAAGGCCAAAATAACCAATCTATTGTTGCATAAATAGCATTCTGAAATTATTCGGAATTTTTTTGGTATTTTTCCTTGAATTTTCTGCTTGGACCAAGGCCGTGCGCTCGGACTTGCTGTCCGGGAGGCCTTGCTCGGGAAGTGGGCTCGGACTTGCTGTTCGGGAAGCCTGTGCGGACGGCCTCCCTTAGAGGCGGGCCTTGTGGCTGAAAGGCCCACTTTTGTTGAAGTCCAAAATCTTGTTTAGAAAATGGAAACGGAGCTTCTAGGCGCGGCCAGAGAGAATCGATCACCTGATCGCGTGGATATAAGGCGCATAGATTACCACTGGGCTGGTCGGCCACTCGCTATTATCTGAGCACCAAATATATTTAAACACTTACTTGGAAACTTGGAAAGTCCATAACTTCTGTCCGGGAAGCCTGCTCGGGAAGTGGGCTCGGACTTGCTGCTCGGGAAGCCTGTTCGGGCTTGAAGGGTGGAAAGGCCCATTTTATTCTTCTCTTTTTTTTTTTTTTCGGTCATGCTGTGCGGGCTTCGCCCTGATGGTGGGAAGGCCCATTTGCTTGCTGCTCGGGGGACGGCCCAATTTCTCTGCTTGGACTTGAAGTTATGTTGTGGCCAGTTTCCTTGCAAAAAAGGACGAAACTTTTTTGAAGCTGTTGCGAGGTTTTGAACTCCTGACCACGCGCACGCAAGAGGCATGGCATTCAGTTGGGCTGCTTGGCCTCTCTTGCTGGTTTCCGAGCAGAAAATGTATTAAACCATCACTTTAAAATTTGAAAGGACCATAATTTCTTGCTCGGACCTCCATTTGAGGTGAAATTTTTTATTTTATTTTATTCTAAGTATTTTCTTGAGCTCTATCCATAGAAAATCATCTTTTCTTCAAAAGAGTTTAGATTAAGCTCTACGTAAGAAAACTTCTTTGACTTCCGTATAAGAGCTTTCCTTAATCAAACTCCCTAGAGCTCTACTCATAGGGTTTGCTTGAAAATGAAAAAAGCCTTGGAGCTCTATGCGTGAATTTGACTCGACTAAGATGCTCGGGAGCTCTGCACGGGTAAGATTAGAGATGTCAAAGGGCCGGGCTTGGGCCGGCCCAGCCCAAGCCCATCGGGCCTGCTGTGGGGCCGGGCCGGGGCCGGGCCAGTGGGGCTGCCAACCGGGCCGGGCCTGCCGAAGGGAAACCTAGGCCCAGTCCAGGCCCTGGCCCTAGGCCCAATATCTAGGGCCGGGCTTGGGCCGGGCCCAGGCCCAAGAAATTTTTTTTTTGTTTCCCAACTTCTTGTTATTTATTTGTGTCGATGGCCAACAAGAATACATCAAATTAATTGGTTGAGATTGATACGTGTTAATTTGGTGTAATATTGACAAGTCTTTTTTGGCCTACTAACATTATAATTTAGAAGTAGCATTTTTCGAAAGTTTGGTAAATAGAAAATGTCAATTACATCTATCGAATTGCTTAATACAGTAGCTATTTAAATTTTCGCAAATGTTTGCATGGCATTTGATTATTGCAACAAAGAAGAACGATCATCATAATTAATGTTAAGATTTAATACTCATTCGATCATCGTTGGACACGCACAATTATACATAATAATGTGTGTGTATATAATAATATTGGGCCAAAAGAGGGCATGTGTGTAGGGCCAAAAAAGGGCCAGAAATAGGGCCAACCTTAGGGTCAAAAGAGGGCCTGTGTGTAGGGCCAAAAAAGGGCCAGAAATAGGGCCAAAAGGGGGCCAGATTTCGGGCCAAAAGGGGGCCGGGCCGGGCCATGTTAGG
This sequence comes from Escallonia rubra, assembly GCA_033065855.1. Lineage (NCBI taxonomy): Eukaryota > Viridiplantae > Streptophyta > Magnoliopsida > Escalloniales > Escalloniaceae > Escallonia > Escallonia rubra. The sequence continues at coordinate 12,565 of JAVXUO010000417.1, read as the reverse complement.
GCCGGGCCAAAAAGGGGCCGTTTTAGGGCCGGGCCGGGCCCGGGCCTGTTTCTCAAAAAATTCGGCCTGGCCCAAGCCCTAGGGGTTAGGGCCAGTCCGGGCCCAAAAACGGGCCGTGCCGGGCCAGCCCGCGGGCCGCCCGGCCCATTTGACATCTCTAGGTAAGATGCTCAAGTGTCTTGCTCGGACAGGCTGCTCGGGGAACTTATTCGGACACGCTGTGCGGGCGTCCTGCTCGGGCATCCTGTTCGGGTGTACTGTGCACGGGTATGTGCTATAGTTTTAAGCTTTAGGATGTGGAATTCCACAAGGGTGTCTGCTTGGGCACTCTGTTCGGACGACATCGTGCTCGAACGGGTGTCAGAAACTTAAGCTCTTGAGAGCTTTTAAGATGTAGAATTCTATAAAATTATCTGCTCAGCCATTCTGTTCGGACAGCATCGTGCTCGGACACTGCAAGGTCATGATGTTCGGGTGATGAGCTCGGCCATCATTCTGCCCAGGCAGACACTAAACTTTGAGCTCTTGAGAGCACAAAGGGAATGAAATCAGGTGATCTGATCGGGCGACGCACTCGGGCAGACGCCGTAGCTTGGCCCTTGAGAGCACAAGGTTCATCAGATGAGGTGACCTGCTTGGGCGACGTGCTTGGCTAGCATCATGCTCGTGCAGACACCAGAGACTTAAGCTCTCAAAAGCTTTAAATCTAGAATTTCATCACCATTATTTTTCTAAGCATTTTGATGCCCCCTAGAGGGATTTGACCTGTGTGTTTTTCACCTCTCCTTGGGAGGGTGCTTATGCAATTGTGTTTTTAAGCTTGTGCTATCCACATCTTGCATTATGTTTTACTTTGGCGCAAACCCTTATCGTCAGCTAAAGGTTGGCAAAGAAGCCTCCACTCTCGCTCGGCCAGGTTTTAAATTAACAAAACAGGGTGGGGCGACGAACCCCCACAAAGGCTTTGTCATTTCACAGGCTAGAACCAAAGCTAGACCGTTTTATGTGACACTTGTGTACCACTCTATCACCTAAGTGACTTTTCACTGCCCCTGGAAGGGTGTGTTTTATGCAACTGCGTTTATGAGCTTGTGCCCTTCACATCTTGCATTGTGTTTTACTTTGGCGCGAACCCTTATCGTCAGCTAAGGGTTGGCAAAGAAGCCTCGCACTCCCGCTCGGCTAGGCTTTGAATTAGCAAAGTATGGTGGGGTGACGAGCTCCCACAAGGACTTTGCCGTTTCACGGGTTAGAACTATAGCCAAACCGTTCTAGATAGGACTTGAGTCCTGCCTTCTGTACACTTCTTCTTGGGAAGAGTGTATGAAAAAGGCGTTTGGGCTCTTGGGAGCCAAATTAATCTGCGAAAGGCCATGGACGGGCAGCCTGCTCGGGCAAACTGCTCGGGTGACGTATTTGAGCAATGCGCTCGGGTGCTTTGCTCGGATTGGCCTATATTTAGTAGTTCTTCAGAACTTAGAAACAATAAGAAGAGGTTTACTTGATCACTCTGCTTGGGCAAGAGTTTACAATCATCACAATTATGCTCAGGAAAAGACTTTATTGCTTGGTCAAAATACGGAAAGTGCATTGGGGACTAATGTCATCCCATGTTATTCATCTAACTGTCTGAATACTATTCTAAGAATTCGAAAAAAAAACCTAAGTCTTACTGCGGACTGGGCAAAGTATGAGCCTCCTGCCCTTCAAAAAAGGAGTATCTTGGCTTGGGGCAAGGTGCTACTAATAGTAACGTCAAAGGTTCTCTTTTGTGCCATCTCAGAAGTCCTCGATGACAAGGGCTTCTTTATTCTTGTCTCGGCATGATGCCATGTAGCATTGTCGGGCCACTATCTGGTCGCCTTTGACTTCCCCTACTCCATGTTCCATAGGGAACTTCATCTTTAGATGATACGTGGACACCACTGCCTTTAACTGGTTCAAGGCTGTTCTCCCGAGTATGGCATTGTAAGCTGAAGGGACACGAACAACCACAAAATTTAGCATCAACTTAGCTAGAGCAGGAGGGGTGCCGATGGCGACTGGTAATGCAATGATCCCTTCGACTGCAACAGGGTGGTTTGAGAAGCCGTAGAGGGGTGTATCCATCTTGCGCAGCCGATCAGACGGGATGTTCATTTTCAGGAAACCTTCATAAAAAAGTACCTCAGCTGAATTCCCGTTATCGACTAAAATCCTTTTGACATCAAAATTACCCACTAGGAGTGTGACAACCAACGGGTCTTCATGGGGTATGTTTATATCCCATATGTCATCATCTGAAAAGGAAATTGTGGGCACCAATGCCGTCTTATGTGTCTTACTTGGGGATTGACTCGTGATGCACACTTCTCTTGCATAGGCTTTGCGACCCCGTCCGAAAGAACCTCCTGCTGCAATGCCCTAGAGATTGTATTGATGGTGCCCGCATTCTCTTGCCTCTCTTCTCTTTCCTCTATAATCGGAGTCGCTTCTCTTCTATCATCTCTGCGTGCGATGTACTTCTTCAAGTGTCCACGCTTGATGAGGGACTCAATTTCACGCTTAAGCAATTCACAATTATTGGTAGTATGGCCATGATCATTGTGGAATCAGCACCACAGACTCCTATCCCTCTTGCCTGGAGCTGATCTCATTATGTCTGGTCAATCTAGAATTTCCTTATCTCTTTTCTCGTGCAGAATCTGTTATGGTCGGGTGTTCAAGGGCGTCAAGTTCTTCATGTCGAGTGGCTCTCTTGGACGCCGCTCGTCGCGCTTTGAGCGTTTGAAATTCCTTATGCCTCCCAGACTGTCCTCACGGGAACGTCTCCCCTGCTCTTGCTCATTGCTATTTTGATGCCTCTTGTGCATTTCCAAGTATTCTTCGCCTTGGATATACTTGTTAGCCTTATCTAATAGTGCCCTCATGCTACCAGGGGGACTTTTGTTGATCGCGAATGCAAATTTGGATGTAGGTTGGAGGCCGCGCAGAAAGGCCGTGTATTTTACTGACTCATCCAAATTGTCGATCTTTAGCGTCGCTGCATTGAACCTCCCTAAATAATGTGACAGAGATTCATTCTTTTCCTGCACCACGTTGAGAAGGCTCGCGGAGTTTTTCCTTCTAGTGCGGCTACTCACAAAATGCTTCTGGAAAATATCAGAGAGTTGAGCAAATGAGTGAATGGACCTTGGCTGCAGGGACTTGAACCACGCATGCGCAGCCTTTCTCAAGGTGGTTGGAAAGGCCCGGCACATGACAGCGTCGGAGACTTGGAGGAGTAGCATGTTCGTCTGAAATTGGTAGACGTGCTCTCCGGGGTCCCCATTCCCATCATACAAATCACATTGCGGCATCCAAAAATTCGGAGGGAGTTTTGCTCTCTCAATTGTCTTGGATAGGGGATACCCGGAATCCTCCCTTGGGGGAGTGAATTCTTCTGGGCGGGGATCGGAGATGGTTTTTCGAGAAGTTTTCCCTTAGGAGGGTACTTCTCGTGTATTGCAACGAATTCGTCCTTGGGGACATCGTCTTTTGTCTACGCGGTGTCGGCCACGAGCTCCTTCGTTCGGAATGGGAGACGAGTTCATGTTGTCTTCTACTGATGTCTCATGACGGAAGCAGGAGCCACTTCTAGTAACATGTTCTTTGACCTCCTGTCTTGGCCGATAACTGGGATCAGCCTCCGAGCTGTATCTCCGACCATAACTTGACCTTGAGGTCAACCTGAGACGAAGTTCACTTGGGTCTAGGTGTGGCTGATTGGTGGAGGTCACTGGGGCAACCACTTCAAGCGTTTTCTGTAGGGTGCTCACCACATCCTTAAGTTCGTGGATTTCCCTTGTTAGATTCGCTTTTGGTGTGTTGAACAACTTCCGGGTCAGGCAGTGACGTAGGTCTCCCCTTTTTAAAAGAGGAGTTGGGGAACGAGTTCTCTGGGAGCTATCACTCGTTTGCGAGGTGACTGAAGTCACATTATTCCGGTCGTTACTGGAATATCGGTAAGATGGTGTCAAACGTCGGCCCTCTCGACGAGAGCCACCGGATAGCGCTCGTCGGTTGTGAACTGAGCGACTGATCAGAAGGGTGTTGGAAGATGATTGCCTAGCCATGTTCCATGTCGGTCCCACGGATGGCGCCAAAATGTTACTGCTTGAATATTGATCAGGACCATGGCTAGGAAATGTTCCTGCAAAATAGAGCACAGAGTGACCACCAGGGATGTTCCGGTGGAGGCGGCTCCGATGCTAAAGTCAGAACGTCGCTACTATAGTAGAATCTGAATAGCAGAAAATGCACTGAGTGCTTGTGTGTGTGAACTTGTCTGTGTACCTGAGGATTTTCCCATTATATATGTCATTTCTAGACTCATTTCTTCTTTAGAATTATTTTCTGACTGATCGTTCTTGTAGAATAGCCATGTTAGGACTCTTCCTTTAGCACATGAGTCCTTAACGGCTTTTATCACCTCTCTTAGGGTCTATCCCGATACAGATTCCTTAGTCCATTCAGAGTCAACCACGCCACGTGTCATTAGTTGGTTGGGTGGATATATTTAGCTATATCACCAAATATGCAAGATTAGCACCAGGCGAGAGACCGTTGGTGTGTTCCTCCTTATAATCGGTGATCGTATCGCGTCCTGTTTCTCTGTCTATCCTCTTTCGTAAAGCCTCAGCAAAATAAAAAACCATCCTCTCCACTGGATTACCGGAATCGGATGCCATCATTTCACAATAGGTTAACCAGCTGCTTGCATAATCAAATTGCTTGCTTTCCATCTTCTCGGCTGCATCTAGAAGGTGACGTGCAAGTTCAACATCTCTTGTTTCTTCTACTGATAGACTAACGAGAGCACCGTACGGATGGATAGAACTTGCAAAGCCGTTAGCCTTTCGGGTAGAGAACTGGATGTATATATCTTTCCCCAGCCACCCTCAAGATTTGTTATGTCGATAATGTTCGTGCATTCACTTTACTCTCATTGCTCATACTTCCTTGATTGTGGAGTAGCTCTTGAGATGCTATAGAAGATGGATATGGCTTTTCTTTAGCTGGTTCTCCCAATTTCAAATTTGGGTTTTTAAGTAGCCGAAAACTTGGAGCTCCATATACTGACTGAACTGAAAGTGGCATGCGTTTCTGCTGATCGATTTGCGTCCCGCCACCGGAAATGTTTTAATAGTATGGAGCCGTTATTTATTAAATTTAAGAATGGGTGTGAGGCTGTAGTAGAAACTTAGGGTTAGTTTATATTTAAGAATGGGTGTGTGGCTGTAGTATAAATAACCGCTCCATACTATGTTTTAATAGTATGGAGCGGTTATTTGTCCGTGCTAGGGTGCATCATGCTCTGGCATCATTTGTTCCCCCTCCACCAACTCAAATTAGGACAGAAATATGACATCAATGTTGCAAAAATAGTTTAATCTGCGTATCCTCGAAATTGCACCCGAAAACACACATCACAGGACGATTGATCATTCTCTATCATCTAAAGACTAGTTGGGTGGATTTGGTCACTTGGGCCTCATTAGTTTTGTACATTTATGTTACAAGTCAGAATAAAAAAAAATTGTTACGGAGAACAGGATCAATTGACTTGGTCACTTAGGCCTCATTAGCATTGATTTAGTGGCGTTAAGAAATATGTTGGATTTACTTAAGAAATTTTCCATATTATCTGCCGCCTTTAGCATAATACTCCGAGAATTACCTCAAACCATGTTCAGTTGAATTACTATCCTAAAATTAGGGGGAATGATATCCGACTAATAGTTAATAAGCCAAGGTGATCAGTTCTTCTGATATATGTAGACTCTCCGTTTGCAATAATATTCTGGAAATTAATACATATCATTTGTACCCTTGGACTTGAGCATCTCTCGTGTTAAAGTTCAGATTCTGGCATAAGCACCTATTTTATGCCTCTAAAGGCGCATATACTCCGTTTCCTTCTTCTCAATTTGGTTGGAGAGGAGCTGAGCGGAGGACTGGTGAAGGGATTGCTGAAGGGAGGAGAGCTCGTTAAGAAAGGCGGTGTTGTTGGCAGTAACAGAAGCGGCCAGGATAGTTTGAGATTCAAGTATAAGTTGAACGGAAGTGGAGAGACGAGAGAGCTGCTCGAAGAGGTCGGAGGTGTCGGAAGATAAAAATTCGTCAAAGTTTAAGTTTGAAAAATTGGGGAGGGATCCAAAAAAAGGATCAGAAGAGTGAGGTGGTGTAGGCAGATGAGGTACAGAAGAAGAAGGGTCAGTGGGTAGTGGGGGTGCGGAAGGGGAAGGGTCCGTCAGCGGTGGTGGAACATAGGGAAAATGGTCAGTCGACGGTGGTGGCACAAATGGAAAAGGGTCAGTCGACGGAGGTGGATGAAAGGAAGGAGCAGGAGCTGGGAGGGACTCAGATGAGTGAATCGACTCGGGAGGTGCTACACGCTCAAGAGAATGAGCGTGAGTAACGGGATCAATGCGAATGGTAAAACCCGCAAGACGAAGGAAAGTCTCATCAAGAATATGCGTGCTCGGAATAGACATGCATTCCGAGACGGCTGTCGGAAGGGGAACATTGAAAGATTCAAAAACTCGAGTCAGAAGATAACCAAAGGGAAGATGAGCAGAAGGTTTCTTTTTACGGGCAGCCATAACAAGAAGACGTATGCCCACAATATTTAAAGGAGAGTCCCGAATAAAGTGGATAAGAATAATGAAATGATCAGTCATATTAAGCATAACACACCTAGTTAGAGAAATAAAAAAGTCAATGTATTATGACAAAAAAGGAGAAAAATGATCAGCCATCTTAAGCAACAGAGTGTTCTCCACTCAAATTAGGACAGAAATATGACTCACGATTGTGGTGTTATGCTCACAAGTTGTGATTCTTAGCCGAATCTTTAAGAACTCTGCATATTCGATTGAGTTAAATTGATCCCATGTTGTTGTGCATAGCCTTTTGCCACAAGCTTGGCTTTTGGTTTTGTACACTTCCATCTGCACAAAGTTTCGTTTTAAATACCCATTTCAAACCAATTGCACTTTTGCCTTCCGTTATGTCCACCATCTCTCACGTTCCATTCTTTTCAACTACAGTCAATTCTTTCATCATTGCTTTTTGCCATTCTTCTTTTGTAGCTGCTTCTTCATAGGATATAGGATATAGGAACTGAAACTGCAAGAGCAAATTGGCAAGACTCATATATTTCTTTCGAGGATCTAAACTTTCTTTGTGGAGTCTCATCAGAAGACTCTTCATGAGTGGATGAAGAGTTTCAGCTCAAAGTTGTATAAGAAGAGCTCGGTGATGCCGTGGCTGATGAATTTGGTGACGCCAAGGTGGAACCAGCTGGCGAATTTGTAGGAGTTGGCTCTTGACTTTCACTTGGGGAGATTTCATTTGGCCTAAAGATCAGCTATTGCATTTTCACACCACTTCCATGCCAATCACAGCTTGCATTTTCATCAAATACTACATCCCTTCATATGAAAATCTTCCCACTAAGAGGGTTATATAGTCTATATGCTTTGGATTGTGTACAATAATCAATAAAGACACATTTTCAGATTTTTCATCAAGTTTATGATGAACTCGAGAATTTACCAAAGCATAAACAATACACCAAAGACTCTTAAGTGACTTATAGATGGTTTTGTGCCATGCCAAGCTTCAAGTGGAGTTTGATTCATGATAGCCCTTATGGGAGAGAGGTTCAATAAATACACTGATGTTGCTAGAGCTTCAGCCCAGAATTGATTTAATAGCCCCTTTGATTGTAACATGTTTCTTGCCATATCCACAATGGTTCGATTCTTCCGCTCGACAAGACCGTTTTGCTCTGGAGTGTAAGGAGCTGTCAACTCCCTATGAATGCCATTTGCTTCACAAAAAAGATTAAATTATGTGGGCAAGAACTCTTCTCCTCTATCAGTATAGAGAACTTTGACATGAGATCCACTTTGTTTCTCAACCTTAGCTTTAAGGTGCCTGAATTTCTCAAAGGTTTCTGACTTGTTTTTCGAAAAAATAAACCCAACTCATACGACTATAATCATCAATAAAGGGAAAGAAATAACAACTTTCACCAAAAGATTTTATATGCATAGGCCCGCATAAACCAGCATGAATTAATTCAAGACACTTTGTAGCCCTCCAAGCCTTTCCAACTGGAAACGGCTTGCTAGTTTGTTTTCCATAGATGTACCCTTCACATAATTCAATAAAGCCAATTTTTGGTAGTCGAACTGTACCTTTTTCACTTAACAATTTCAGGCCCTTGATGTTTAATGCCCATATCGCAAATGCCATAACTTCGGGTCACTTGTAGCAAGAACAAAATTCTCCATTTTCGAGACTTCCAATGGGAAGTCTCGAAAATGGAGAATCTACCATGTAAAACATCAAAACTGGACTGGTTTAAATAATTAAATCTTGTTCTAATACATAGATTTGCACCAATAATTCTTATAATACAATGTTCACACGTAAGAAAGCAAACGACTTTCTTAGGTGTGAGGAGGTAATAGTCCTCTCATCTATTCACACCTTTTGAAGTGGGACATTCCTCCCTAACAAATAATAAACTGTCACCCCCAAAACGTGTGAACATTGTTTTTAAGTTTGCTAAAATGTTAATTGATAGATACTTTAAATAAAGTATGAAGGATTGGGCCGGGCCAATCCTTCAGGATTGGGCCAGGCCAATCCTTCAGTATCAAATATAGATTTTAAAAAGTCAAAACGTGTGACTTTTTAAATATGATACCATTCAGAGCACTAATGGTATCATTATAAACTGTCGAAATATTTGCCAAACATCCACTTATCCTACACCTCTCAGTAGTCAGAGGAATAGGAGGATTCCACCGTACATTGATTCGAAATCTTCCTATAATTTTGTAGTTTTGCTGGATAGTACACAGGGACAGTGAGAATCTCGTTAATCCATTCATGCGAGTCACTAATTAGATGACGAGGCATTTGGCTACCTTAAGAGAGTCATAGTTACTCCCGCCGTTTACCCGCGTTTGGTTGAATTTCTTCACTTTGACATTCAGAGCACTGGGCAGAAATCACATTGCGTTAGCATCCGCAGGGACCATCACAATGCTTTGTTTTATTTAAACAGTCGGATTCCCATTGTCCGTACTAGTTCTGAGTTGACTGTTCGATGCCCGGGGAAGGCCCCTGAAGGGGCCGTTCCCAGTCAGTCCCCCTATCGGCACGCGGCGACCTGCTCTTGCCACGAGAACAGCTCGAGCAGTCCACCGACTGCCGACGGGTGGAATGGGAACCCCGTGCCCAGCCCTCAGAGCCAATGCTTTTCCTGAGGTTACGGATACATTTTGCCGATTTTCCTTGCCTACATTGTTCCATCGACCAGAGGCTGTTCAACTGCGGTTTCATAGGTTAGAAGTTTAAATTGAACAACTCATAGGTGAATTATGGTTTTCTTGTTTACACGATCGATGCGTAACCCGCGTGTCGGGCCAAACTATCCTAGACTTGGTTCTAATTTTTTTGTCAAGCCCAAAAAAACAAGATGGCGCTTAAGCGCGTGACCTATACCCGGCCGTCGAGGCAAGTGCCAAGCCCTGATAAATAGGAGGGCGCGGCGGTCGCTGCAAAACCTTGGGCGCGAGCCCAGACAGAGCGGCCATCAGTACGGATCTTGGTGGTAGTAGCAAATATTCAAATGAGAACTTTGAAGGCCGAAGAGGGGAAAGGTTACATGTGAACGGCACTTGCACATGGGTTAGTCGATCCTAAGAGACGAGGGAAGCCTGTCAGATAGCGCGTTCCGCACGAACTTCAAAAGGGAATCGAGTTAAAATTCCTGAACCGAGACGTGGCGGCTGAAGGTAACGTTAGAGAGTCCAGAGACGTCGGCGGGGGCCTCGGGAAGAGTTATCTTTTCTATTTAACAGCCTGCCCACCCTGAAAACGGCTCTGCCGGAGGTAGGGTCCAGCGGCTGGAAGAGCACCGCACGTCGCATGGTGTCCGGTGGCCCTTGAAAATCCAGAGGACTGAATGCCTCCCACGCCAGGTCGTACTCATAACCGCATCAGGTTTCCAAGGTGAACAGCCTCTGGTCGATGGAACAATGTAGGCAAGGGAAGTCGGCAAAATGGATCCGTAATTAACCTCGGGAAAAGGATTGGCTCTGAGGGCTATACAATTGCTTAAAAGTACCAGACACCTTTAAAAAGTCCCAGTTTTGACTTTTTGTTTTAAATTGTGCTCTCCCTAACAGCTATTTCCTTCTTAGAGTCTTACATCTAATAATTATACTACAAACTAGATGCGAAAAAAAAAAAAAAAAACTATCACTTAGAGAATAACTTTTTTGAACAAATAAGTAACTATAATAAGAACACAACATATAACTTCAGCGAGTCTCTTCACATGTGAAACAACTTCTCCTAGAAAAAAAAAATTCTAGTAAAGTAACTACTCTCTAGAAAACAACCGACTACACTGATCCCTTATAAATAGTGAAAGCACACTTCACATAGGTTTTTTTTTTTTTTTCTTAAGAATAATTTGTACAGCTATCATCATTTATTTTTTGCAAATAACAATAATTCTTTATGTCATTAAGTGACATCTAGATAAAAACAAGTCATTAATTGTTGTTGACTATAAATAAAAATAATTTGCGCGTGCAAACAGTAGGCTAATCCATCGTCATCATCTACGACTTTGTCCAAACTAGTTGATGGTAGCGTTTCGCTTAAGGGCTAAGCTACGTGCATTTTAAGGAGACAAATCCTCCCTGGGCTTTTTATATTGAAAATTTTTTGGCTGCTACCCGGGAAGAAATCTTGCTCTTACCCTCATATAGCAATAATAAATTATCGCTAAATGTTTCTGTGACTTTTATTTAGTGACGCTAAAAAATACGGTTAAGAATTGTCACTGACAGTGTTAGCAGAAATGTCATTAGAAACATTTAGCGACTATTAATTGTTACTACATACGGGATTGGAAGAAGATTCTTATAATCCGGGTTGCTGTCAAAATTTGTTCTTTTATATTCTTGTTTGAACCAATAGTAGGTATTTGACTTCCTTCTCTTTTTTTTTTTTTTCGGTATCCCTTCCAGATAGATGATTGCCCTGGTAAAAGCCTGAACCTGTTGCCTGTTTCTTACAGGAAATGGAAATGGTAAAATATATAGTATTAAAATACTTGGTTCAACAAGTTGAAAGACTCGCTTCAGTCGTTTTACTGTTTATATAAGGGGAACTGGAGGCAGCTTCCTAACTCAAGCCCTTCTGCCATCCATGGCTATCTACATTCCATTTATCTTCTTTCTTATCCTCCCTTGGGTATTTGGGTTTTACTTCAACCTCTCTACTATTGGAACCGACGATGCCAACCGTTTCATCAACACTTCTGGAGATGCATATATCACTAGCGAAGGCATCCAAGTTACCCCTAACGACCGCAACATGGCCTTAGGTGGGAAAACAGGTCGAGCCACGTACGTCCAACCGCTGCACCTTTGGGATAAAACTTCAGGAAATCTTGCGGACTTCACTACCCATTTTTCCTTTGTCATTGATTCTAGCGGTAACTATAGCTATGCAGATGGACTAGCTTTTTTCCTCGCTCCTATCAACTCAAGTGTCACTAGGAACGAGGGCGGTAGCGGCCTTGGTCTTGCCAGTGGAAACCGAACGTCAAACTCATCGGGTAATCAATTTGTTGCAGTGGAGTTTGATACTTTTCCAAATGACTGGGATCCCTCGATGACACATGTAGGCATCAATATCAACTCTATGAAATCCGTTACTACAGCTCCGTGGTGGAATAATATTACACAAGGGAAAGAAAATGATGCTTGGATTAGCTATAATTCTAGCTTGAGAAGTCTTGGTGTTGTCTTTACTGGTTTTTCTAGCGATAACATCCAACAAGGAAGCCTCAATTATGTGGTTGACCTGAGGGATTACTTGCCTGAATGGGTGACATTTGGCTTTTCAGCCGCAACAGGAGATTGGTTTGAGAAAAATAATATCAAGTCATGGGATTTCAGTTCAAGTTTGCAAGCTGATTTAACTCCGGGTTCAACTCCAGACCCCCCTATCGTCAACACTGAAAAGAAGAAAAAAGAGTTAAAAGAGAGAAGCGTACGACTATATGTATTAGGTGTTGTTCTGCCTCTTGTGCTTGTTGTGTTAGCTTTGGTTGGCTGTAATTAAGGTCGTAAATGAACAGAGTTGTTTACGAACAGCTCGTCGTTCGGTTCACTAAAAATTCATTCGTGTTCGTTCACTTCATAAATGAACAGAACACGAACATCATTTTACGGCTCGTTTATTAAACGAGCCGAACATGAACATTTTGTTATTTGTTTATTAATGTTCGCGAACATTAGAGCTCGTATATTTTATATAAATATAAAATATTTGTATTAATATATTTAATTTTGTGTGAGTATAAATAAAATTATTTCTAAATCCATTTAGTTATCTAATTTAAAGGCTTAAAGATAAACATGATATCATCACATCCAAAGACTCCATCCAAACAAGTCAGAGTCTTGGAAGGTCCATCCAAACAAGTCAGTCTTGGGAGATGGTC